>VZTB01000831.1:2716-42026 GCA_013397245.1 Thryothorus ludovicianus | reverse complement strand
AGGAAAAAAAGAAAAAAAAAAGAAGAATTTTCTGATGCTTCCTTGAACATAGTTCTACATTGTGAGTTGGTCTTACAGGCTAAAAAAATATAAATATTTACATTTATAATTAATTTGATAAATTTTAAATGTTTTCACAAGTACTTTCATACTATCTAATATGTAATTAATATCACACAGTGATGACTTGTGATTGCAAAAAGAGCATAGTGGCCTTTTCCCTTTTTATACCCCCCAAGACACATCCATCAAAGAAGAATCAAGGCATCTGAGAATAATAAAGAAAATAATCAATATAAAGTGATATAAATGTGGTGCTGAAATTTGAGCAAAAAAGGTTTTCATAGATTTTATTTGTTGCTTTCAGGACAGTACTGCATGTAAAAATTAATTAAACAGATGAAAAGGCTAAATGTCCTTGCTCTTATAGAGCAACTATTATGATTTGGGAATCTATAAGGCAGAGACAGATATTAGGGAATGGAAGGATGACATCAATAAGGAGGCGTGTTGTGGAAGTAAGGATGACAGGTAGGAAAATACGGAAGGAAAAGACTGGATTTTGTTCTGAAAATGTGACATCTAGTATGGGAAGAAAGATGGGGTTAGGATCTTGATTTGAAAAAAACATTGCAATTTTTCACTTCTGCCTATTAGACAATTATGTAATCTAATATTTGATGGAGAAGTCAGGCGATACTAAATTATTCCAGTAATTCTGTCCTGGAATACATGTAACAATTGAAAATTTGATACAATTTGGCACCATTTGAGAATAATTTGTTCACAATTGGCAGCACCTAATAATTTTATTACTAAAGTGAAAATTGCCACTAGATGATGGATCTGTTTTCCTAGCCTAGATCTGATGGCCAGTGTTGGTGATTTACAGGCATACAAAATGATTAATAGACATATGCAGTTTATTTTATACATCACTTGTGGCAGACTTTGTTTATTTTACCTAGCTATGTTTTCTTTATAATTTCTTCTTCTAATTTAAACAAGTATAGGTAATTTTATAGAGATGTACCAATTCAGATTATTCAATTTAAGAAATTCAAATTTCTTGAGGCTTTAGTTTGGCTTTTGTGTTTGTTTAGGTTTGTTTTTTTTTTAAGTAAAAACAAAAAAAATTCTTTAATGTCAAGTTCAAAAAGAAATAGATACATTGAATTTCTGCAACTCTGGCAGCACCAAGCACCTCAGCCATACATGCATTCATTACTTATCATTATTTAATGTGCAATTATCAACATGCTTTGCATCTAACAAAAAGTATCTTATGGAAATGGAACAAACGGTAAGATGTTTGAATAATAAAAATAATATCCCAGTCAAGGTTTCCAGGAAGTAGTACTGCTTGCCAGTTGGAGGAGGCTCTTACTCTTCATAAGGGTAGAATCAGTCGATACTATTGAATATTAATGTCATACTGTAATGAATTTTGAGAGGAACAAAGAAAATGGGGCAGGGGAAAGGAAGTCTTACAGAAAGTGTGGTGTTTTCGGCACTTGTTTTGAAAGAAACATGTACCTCTCAAAACTTTTGAAATCATGCATTAGATTCCAGAAAAAAAGACCTCTCTGGTTTTAGCTAATAATCATAGCAATTTAAAACCAATATATGATGAGTTGCATTTGCTTTTCAATTTGGAAACTTCCGTAAAAACTCTTGGATGTTTTTCTTTACAGCCACATGATTACTAACATTCACTTTACAGAAGTAAAGTGAATGTTAGTAATCCTGAAGTTATCCAATTGCTGTCTTCCTTTTAAGAATGGTTGTGATTATAGATTAAAATATAGTCACCTAACCACATTTTTGAAATCTTTATAATATGAATTTTTCTTGCAAATGAATATGTGACTTTTATTGTACTTGTCTAAAGAGGTTCTTCTACTTTGTATCCAAGGAAAAGCTATTCATTTTAAAATATTAACTACTGAAAAAGGTATGAGGGAGAAAATATAAGAAAAAGATAGACGGCTGTTAACTAAATTGTGGCAGAGTTACAAAAAATTGTGGCACTTTTACTGGATCGATGGCAAGGACAGTACTAGATTTGCTAGAGGATGTGGTTTATTAAAGTCCTTGATGATGGGAAACTTATGCCAACATTAATCATTTTAGAGCTAGGCTTCCAATAATATACTGTAGGAAATGTCCCAAAGTCTTAGACCTGACAATCTGTCACATATTTTTATTATATGCTCCAGGGGAACAAATAGCCAAAAGTTTGAAAACCTATGTTCTTAAATTAAGAAGTGCAAATCTGATTCTGCACACCAATTTTCTGTTATAGTTGTCTGGACACATGTCCTGAATCAGGTAATTTGTTGTATCTGATTTTGTATACGATACCAGACATACACCAGAGCTGGATCGTTGTCATCCTTAATTTAATTACTTTCTGGACAAGGCAGGTGATGTATTAGTCTGTTTTTGAGTCACTGTTCCTGGACATTATAACTAACAAGGATATCTAAATGTTAGAGACAGCTTTCAGGTCAGAATTCCTTCTCTTAAACAATCTTCTTATGCAGATTATCCAGAGCTCATTCTAATTGGAGTGATGACCTGTTGGTTTCTCTCTTGCTTGGGAAAATGATCAGCTTGAGCTTAGCTGATGCTGGTGCCGTAACATTAACTACTCTAAAATGCCTTTCTAAATTTATAATTTCTTACAGAATCCTACACACCCATAGAATAGTTTGGTTTAGTTTTATATCTGTGTGATATATTTTTTACCCCTTCAAAGCATCTTTTTCATTTGAATTGCCTCATTTCTCTGAAATAATATTCGATCTTTCATAGTTGAACCTTAAAATCTTATAAACTTTCTCACATCCTGGGCTGCATCCAAAGCCCTGTGGCCAGCAGGTCGAGAGATTCTACCCCTCTACCCACCTTTTATGAGACCTCCACCTGCAGTGCTGCATCTGGTTCTGGGACACCAAATACAAGAAAGACGTGGACTTGCTGGAGCAGGTTTAGTTGAGGGCCATGAAAGTGATCAGAGGGCTTGGGCAGCTCAGCTGTGGAGACAGCATGAGAGAGTTGATGTTGATAAGCCTGGAGAAGAGAAGGCTCTGAGGACACATTTGCAGCATTTCTGTGTGCAAAGGGGGGTTACAAGAGAGAATTTTAATCTGTAATTGTTGGCATAAGGACAGTAGTTTTAAACCAAGAGTTATTAGAAACTAGATTTTAGGAAGAATGGGGTTTTTTAGCTCTTAGGGTGATTAGACTCTAGAACAGGTTCCCCAGAGAAGCTGTGGCTGCCCCCTCCTGGGAAGTGCTCAAGGCCAGGCTGGATGGAGCTCTGAGTGACTTGGTCTAGTGGAAGGTTCCTTGTCCATGGCAGAGGATTGAAACTGGGTGATCTTTAAGGTCCTTTCCAGCCTGAGCTATTCTAGGATATTGTGTGCATTAAATAACACCAATGTAAATTTTGTAAATTTTTTGCAGTTTTGAGGAGTTTTATTTATTTTGTTTTCAGTAAAGTGCTAAAAGTTCTGATATAAGAAATACCATCAGGGTTGATTTTTTTTTTTAAGAGTGTATTCAATGTCCTATACCTCCTTATCTGTTTAGAACTCTAGTATGTCATCTTAACTTTTTACTTTATGTAAAAATGCTTAAAAAGAACAGTTCATTTCTACCCTGCATTGAATTTTGTCAAGTGTAAATGAATTCTCAGTCACATAGAAGCTAAGCAGAGCACATTATTATTTTTAGTGTTTCTAATTTTCTAATTGATTTCCATTGAATCTTTTTTTTTTAACAATACATATATTGCATTTGAAGATCCTTTCATAGGACCACCTTCTCATTTCTGCTTGGTTTTACTTCATTTTCAATTGATAGAACTTTTTGATAAATATTCTGGTTATTAATGTAATTTGTTGGTTAGTTATTTTATGAAACAGGTGGGATCTGGTCTTGTAGACATATAAAATAGTCAGACATGTTTCTAAAGACTTGGCTTTAAGGTTTGTTATTTTTCATTATTTTTTGATATTAAACATAATGTGTGTTTATGTTTGATAAATACTAATTCTGTAACCATTCATTTAAGCATATTAAACAGCAGATAGTGATGAAGAGCATACAAGAAAAAACAAGTTCTCTTTATAAACAAATTATTCCCTTCCAATTCAAATTTTTAGTTTCATAAGAAATGTAAATTATATTTTTTGTACCGTAAAAAGAAAATTATTTCCAGAATTATAGTCTTTTATTGTAAAGCATCACACCAGGCATCTTGATCTATTCCTGAGTAGGAAATCAAAGATCATCTGTCTTAAGATAATTTCTCTGAATCGAATCATTAAGACAGTCCTCTTCTTTTTGTATATTGGAGCTCTTGACTGC
Organism: Thryothorus ludovicianus; assembly: GCA_013397245.1. NCBI lineage: Eukaryota > Metazoa > Chordata > Aves > Passeriformes > Certhiidae > Thryothorus > Thryothorus ludovicianus. Next base: position 37,649 of record VZTB01000831.1, on the reverse strand, counting down.
TGGGGAAATGGCTGCAAAGCCTTTGTGCACAGGTTTTTTGAGAGGGAAATTACAAAGCTCTTTTTTTGAGGGGGTTGCTTTGCAATTGTGAGTTTTTTATTTCAGTATATGTCTTTATTTGACAGACTTTTAGTCCTATTTGTAGTTTGTTGTGTTTATGACTGTTAATACCTGTAGTTTTGTACAGATGGCAGTCCATAACTCACCTGTTCTTTTAAAATAACAACAAATAGGTTTTATGAGCATCCAAAATCTACCTTTAGAAGAGAGAGAAATCTGAGTTGGAATTCTCTATTCTCTTAAATGCTTTTATTTGCATTATATAAGTGTACACTACTTTTTCACTTATAAGTCTTAAAATAGGATATGAATTAGCCACATATGTATTGAGCATCAAACCACATAATGTTATCTAGGAAGGAAGATTTCTCAAATTCAGAGTATCTTTTAATCTTCAACATTTATGCTAGCGTTCATAAATGGAGTGAACTTATTGTGAGAAATTGCACATTGGAAGACCATGCTTACATAAAATTTGTGAAATAACCACATTTGGAACCTCACAAAGTCTGTAATGAGGCTTCCAATCTCTTTGTTGAACATGCTATTGACCTATCTATTGAACATACAGAAATAAGTTCACAGAGTTTTCCTACAAGTGATTCCCACCATGAACTTTTCCAGAGAAAAAGACAAGATTCTGAGCCTTGGTATTCTGAGATTTTTGACTATAGGTAACCATAAAAAACACTTATGCAGTTTTCTTTTTTCTTCATATTCTCCACTAGCGCAAGACGTCACACTCTGAAGACCCTTTGATAGTCTGTTCTTTGCATTAAACTGTTTAGCTGCTGAAAGATGGGATATTTAAAGGTCTGTGAAAATCAAGATCACTAGAATTACTTAATAAAACTCACTGGAGCAGAAAGATGAATCCCTATATCCCATAAATAAATTCAGAGTCAGGCAAGCTTTACTTATTTAGATGAAAATACTTGTTTTTCTAGAAAAATAAGGGCTGAACAGTTATTAAAGGAGATGCTGCTGGCCTTGAGCAATGTAGCAGCTTTGATCTGTGCTTTAAAACTTCTATTGATAACAGTTCTTTTTGCTCAAAGCCTGTGCTTGCATGCAGCAGCAGCATATGTCATCAAAAAGTGATGCTATTTGACAGAGACAAACAGGAAGAAGTTGAAAATGTGCACTTCAGGAAAAAAAAAATAAAAGAAGAAGAAAAAACCCAGTTGTTTTTAACCATTCCTGAAGCTAAATTTTACTTTACTAAAGATGCTCACTTCTGGTTTCTGGTAGACCAATTAGGAATTTTCTTGCCTAAAATTAAGTTATGTGTGAGAGGGCTAGAATATATTTTCCAGAGACACACGTGGAAACAATTAGGAGCTATTTATCAAAACAAATACATATATATTTATTTTAGATATTGGAAGAGACACCATTGCAACAACTATAACTGTTATAGAATTCTCTTATGGAATTAAAGGACTAAGGGAGTTTCCTTGAAAAAAGTTTGTTTGTTTTTTTTTTAGTACTGTTAGAAGATAATAATTATGAAATCAGGAAATAACATAAATCAATATTTTCAATATTTGATAGAAAAAAACAGTGTCCATCCAAGACAGAAGAGGAAAAGGGCTACTCCCTCTCATTTTATAGAGATCACTAAACTTCTGCTCTCCAGAGAAACAGTGGATAGAAGAGATCAGTATTGTCGCTTAGTGGCACTGGTGGTCTGAAGATCACAGTTAGTTTGCAAACCAGCAATTTCCTCTGTGTCAGACTCAGTGTTTGGTATATGTTTCATGCAGCCATTTCTTACAAACCAGTCAGGTTTGTAAGAAAAGCACACCATCTTTTTCCTTGGCTCTAGATTTATAATTTCATAAGGAACTGATATAAAGATTGTCTTAAATAATGTATACACAATATATTTTTTGCAGTAGGTAGAATACATTGTAACATTTTTTGTACTCTTTTGCTATTTTTTAAAGTTTTATTTCCACAAATAAACATCTCCCTTTTTGAAAGATTTCATAAAGTATAATAAAGTTCCAGTCAAAAATGGATGAAGCCATAGCACAAGAAAATTTGAGGCGTGAATGCAATTTCTCCATAGCAAAAGACAATATAAAATCAGCACATGACCAGACAATATATGTTTTTAGGTCACCTCTGTTTGTCATGTGAGGGTCTGGCTGAAGTGTTTGTCATTCTTGAGAGGAAACATTTTTCCTCATTTCTGAGAGAGTGTCTTTCAAGGGCCTGTGACTGCCTAATATTAAATGTATTTAAGAGGTATTCTCTTTCCCAAGAAGTTCAGCTGAAACCATTTAGAAGAGGAGAAACTTACCAAGATAAAAGCCCAACAAACTCAAGGTTGAATACTAATATTTCCATATTCTGTAGCAAAGTGACACAGCAATCGAATGAAATTTCTCAGTGAACATGTAACTTGGATATGGGTATATGATGTGGTGTGTGTTTTCCAGCTAGTTGCGACAGGTATACAGCTTGTTTTACTAAACCAGTTAATAAACTTGTGTATTACTTTCCTCTTCCAGACGCTCCAACATTCGTGTCAAATCAAACCATGTATTACTCTTGGGAAGGCAATCCCATCAATATAAGCTGTGAAGTGTTGGCAAATCCGTCTGCCTCGGTTCAGTGGAAAAGAGGAAAATTAGTTTTACCTGTAAAAAATACAACTCATTTGAAGACCTACAGTACAGGAAGAAAGCTGGTTCTAGAGGTAAGACTTCAAATGGAAATCAGTGTGATGGCAGAACGTAATTTTGTCCTTAGTTTGGCAGCACTGCAAGTACTGTGGAGTGTATTTAAGGTTAAAATCTACAATTTAATACGTAACACTTCTAAAAAAGGAACAAAACAACAAACAACTGAACTGCTAAATCTACTAATTTCTTTTAAATAGTTAGAAAATAAACCTTATTTGAATGATTTTATGCTCAGTTTTTCAACTGCACCCAGCAAAACTATAATTTGCATTTCTTGGAAGTTAAAAATCCATAAATAGATATAAAACTAAACTATCAAGCTAAGACTGAAAATTAAAGTGACAGCCTGGTAGGTGTTTGGTATCTACAAAAAGTTTATTAGTTTTTGATTTGATTTTTTTTACTAGTTATTTTTTAAAAGTGAAATTATAAAGATGAACAATGTCACTATTTTCCATTAACAAATTTCATTTGAAGTTGTGAAGTGGGAGTCAAACATAAAGAAAAGGTATTTAGATCTATATTTGGAGAATATACTAGATATGTTGAAGTAAGAACATGTCTGCATATTGGTTAAGAAGAACATACTTGAATTTCAGATTTTAAATAACATATATTTAATTAGTAACGAATATTTACAAACTCTATTCATTTTAAAGATTGCTCCCACATCTGACAGTGATTTTGGACGGTATAATTGTACAGCCACAAATAGAATAGGAACAAGATATCAGGAGTATACTCTTGGTCAAGCTGGTAAGTTAAAATTTTGTTTATTTTTCTTTAAATATTTTTTTCTACTTTAATCAACATTAAGTTCAGACATACTATCTTCTGTTTATTTTATTCCATAGACTGTTTGCAGATAATTTAATTGTCTAAGAGCTGAGCTTCAATATAAAGTAAAATAAACCAATTCCCTCAGAATATGAATCTCCTTTTCATTTAATTTCGAGGCCTTCTGAAACTTGAAAAAAAAAAGAGTCTAACCTTTTTTCCTTTGCTCTTATTATATCCTGCATTTGTAACAATGTATTTTTATTACTTCAGTAGAGACATGCGGTTTGCAGGTAGTAAAATTAAGAAGGAAGTAGAAAATTCTTCTTTTCTTTTTTCCTCTCTCATATTTTCTTGAAAAAGCAACAATGACGAAAGACTGAAATACTTGAGCAAAGAATTTCTATCTCCTTTTGCACTTTTAGTTATTTAAAAGCAGAATTTGACTGGAATGATAGATCGAAATAATTTAAGCTCTGAGATATTCTACACCCTATTGCTATAGAATGTCTGAATATTTTTATGTCCTTCTATTGTTGTTTAGGCAAATAGAAAAATCTGACTGTATGTTTGTTCTTTGTCAGAAATTAACTGAGACCAAATGAGAGTTTTTCAGCAGTGCTTTCAATTATATTTTCTTGTGGAATGGATAAACCCTATACATAAATATATTTATTATTTTTCAGCTAGGGCACATATTCCAAGTGATTATGAATGTTTTAGTTGTAAGTTTTGGTCTAGTTTTTCTTTTAAGTTTTTTTTCACTCTAAGAAAAAAACACTTTAGACTCCTATCAGGAAGAATTTTCAGCGAGCATTGCTGAAGCTTGCACATCCAGTCACAAGGAAGCTCTCTGAACTGACCTGATGCTATTTGACTATTTTTGCTCCATAAGGCATTTATTTTCTTTTGGCGTCTCAGGAATTATAAAACCCCATTACTTAATAATACTCTTTTTAGACTTTGTACACCATTTTGAAATTTTACCCATCATCTATGAAGGATACTAGCACACATTCCTACTATAATATATCTTTTGTTTTTTAAAGACCATGTAAAGTATTGATCTTCCTAAAACAGGAAAATGTGGGGTTCAAGTTTCTATGACACATTCTCTTACAATCATTTAGAAGATCCATTAGACTTCATTTTACAACTATTTTCAGGTGTTAGCTGTGGTGCAATATTGCCTTACTTTGACAGCTACATTTGACTACTATGAACATAAATTATAGGAAAGGGAGGAAAATCCCCACTTGCATCCCTCTAGAGTCTTACCTCTCAGGAGAGAAAATGATGAGAAAACGGTGATGTCACCACTATGCGGTGTGTTTTTCATAAATATGTATACATCTGGGAGAGCATTTCAACTGATATTCTCCAGAGTTTTGGGGTTTTTTTCCTTAGATTTGCAGAATATCTCAGCACAATGCATGATACTACATGATTATTTTAGCTATGTATATATCCCCTGCTTATAATTTATTAATTAACCAATTTTAATAAAGAATATTAGCACTGAAAAGTTTATTGAAAAACCACATGATATTTTGTCATTTTATTTCAGGAAATTCATACATGAGCATTCCTGGAAATGGAAAGAAAAACAAATAAACTATTGTACTTTTTATACTTTTTTTTTTGCTTTTTAATACAACTATGTCAGAAATGTTAACAGTTTGAGTTTTTTAAACAGATTGTTATTCTATACTTCTTCAATTTTTTGCTTTTTTTTCAGCCAATTTTTCAGAAAACTCGATGAACACTTGAAAAAATATGTATTGTAGTTTTAAGCATAAAAAGAGGAATGAGGATAAACAGAGCTATGGGAAGAAATCATGTACAGCATAAGCTGTATGGAAATATTCTTGATAGTGATATTAAATGCATAAAATAGAAAAAAAAGAAAAGCAGGTTTTTTAGTAGTGATAATGAACAGGGCTGGAAAAATTGGATTAGGGGTGTCACTTTGCACTACTATGCAATATCTATTATGCATAATATCCTGAAAGATTGATATTTTTAGCATTTGCCTCTTAATATCTTTGTTTTTGGAATAAAACCCCAGACATGCAATTCACGGTTACAAGTTTTGCACTTTAACTCTGGAATCCAGGCATCAGCTGGAAATGGAAAATGATCAAGGACACAGAGGCTAAAACCACTAAAATAATTAATGTATAAAGTGTAAGATATCAAATGCAGCTTTCTCCCTAGTTTTATTACCTTGGTCACTTCACTCTGGTTGATTAGGAAGGCCTAATGATTGATGTTTTCCATACTAAAGCCTATAAAATCATTTCATGCATTTCAATGCAACCTGCATTGCCTCCTGACTTTGATTGGAAATACAAATGCTGGGGCATAGAATACTTTTGCAAAGGCTCTGTCAGGGAAAAATAAATACAATTCCTAGCTGGGAGACAGTATTAAGCAAAGTATGCTTCTAGGGTAAATTTGATCACAAATAATGATCATTTTACTGAATAGTTTTCTCTTTAAATTCTGCAGGAATTACTTGTTCCTTCATGTTTTGTTCTATTTTCTGCTTTGCTGGATTTCAGCACAAACTACCTTTATTTATTAATTTACTGCTACTTAGAAAATTATCATACTGCCAGAATTCCATTATCTTTATTCCTGTTGCCTTCCTTAAGAAATTAGACTTATTCATGATTTTAAAAAAGAATATTTCTTTCAGAATTGATATGCAATTTACAGCCATATTTGTATGACAGAAAAGCCATAACTGTTCACTCATATTATACAGAGCTGCTGAATCAGATTGAATTCCATTTAAACCTTTCAAAACAACTGAAAAGCTGCAGAGTATTTGAGGTTTCATTCTGGAAGGTGCTGGCCTGCTTAGAAAACTTCAGTTTTGTTGAAAGCTTAATCAGGCATGCCTATGACCTGACTGTTGTGGTGATCAACTTTTAAAAACACCACGTGAGTGACCTCCTTTTTCATCACCTGAGTTTTTAAAATGTTATGTGAGTAACATATAGAATGTGAAAAGAACCACAGTCGCTTGTTGTCACTACAAATTAATTGCTTCATGTCGGCACAACAGCCACAACTTGTATTTTAGAACTTTACTTACACACTGATTTGAATCTCAGTCAGGCTTAAATTTTGGCAAGCCAGATCAGTTTGGTAGGTTGCCCCAATGGCTCTATGAGCCTGACGTGAGCACAGATTCATCCAAATCTAGTTTATGCATAGTTTATGTAGAATACCACTATGTATGGAGCCAGTATGAACTAGAAAAGCATTCTTCTGTTTTGTTGAGGTCTCAGCATAATTATTTTAATTTTTTTGTGTAGGTAAATAGAAAGTCGCATGGCCATCAGTAGATTAGGACTATGTTATTAGAACAGGCAATTTAATATCTTAAAATGGTAAATTTTAGGGTTGTGACACAGAGCTAAATGAGAATTTTGAATGTTTCTCTTTTTATAAGTATTAGTGTATCTGTTCTGCATAGCTGGATGTATAGCTGGGCTGAATCTAGAACCCTAAAAAGTCAACTGTGATTCATCTCTAAGGACCTCATAGCCTTACTCTTCCTAGACTTTTCTTTCCCTTTCCTTTTATTCTGGGATGGCATAGGGTTTAAAAGTCCTGCTGTGGGCACACTTTTCACTGGATCAGGGTGCTCAGCATCCTGCCCAATCTGGCCTCCAGCTGTATGATTTATCTTTTTCCTTTGTACAGGAATATTACAGGGAATTAAAAAACAAAAGGTCAATGATTTCATTAGATATTAAGATCTCCTCTACTACTTTATTGAATTAGATATTCTTTAAGAATCCTGTGCACACAGAAAGTCTGTGAAGATGGGAAATAATGAAGACAAAAGCAAATAAAGACATGGGAAAGACCATAATTGAACTTCACAGAAAATGCATCCTGTAACGTGTTTTATGGAATAAAGTCATGCTCAAAATACAAAAAGACTGACTGATAACTGAAAAAAGACTACAAAATCAAATTTAGAAATTTACTCGTGTGTTGTTTTGATGCTGGCACTTTATTGCTGGTTAATGGATGTTCCTTTTTTCACTAAGTATTTTCCTTTCCATGCAGGTAAAAGAAATTAGGTAGGATTTAATCTTCCCTGGAGAATAGTATGAATGAAAAAAATAATCATACTCTGTCAAAAACCCATTTGTTCCCCCTAAAATATGGGCAGACCTAAAATCTACCTTGCTCTTCTGAAACTTGCCATTCACATAATAGCAGCATCAGCTAAAGGATTTTTATTTAAAAATTAACCAAACAGCAACATATTTTCAATTAGCATACGTATGAAATTATCACCGTGCCAGCAGTGTTTTCCTTTGTGTGCATGTGTCTTATTTTAATTTATTATGTATGTATGTATTTATATGCCAACTGTGGTCTTTTTTACTAACCAAATGCTTAATTTTCCAGAACAATCAGAGATTTGGCAAAAGAAATACATGTAGATCTGATACTGAGTTCTTTATCCATTCTAAGGATGTACAAGCACAAGCTATTTCATAGATTTTTGATTCCCGAAGTCTAGTCTCCAGCCTCATCTCTTTCTTTGCCAAGGTCCTGGTGCTATTTAGATTCAGCATTTAGACATAGTTATTTTCAGTCAATATACATGCCAGATGTACAGAGGGAGGAAAAACTGGAGGACTGCAGTAGGAGCATACTGCCAGGAGACAGGAGACAAGAGCTGACTGGAAGATCAATCTTGGAGCCCACTATGCACTCTCACAGAATCACTTTCTTTTCCCTGTGTATACCAGGACTGCTAAACTCTGAGAGGGAGTGATTTTCTTCCATAAAGCTATCAAAAAAATAGCTTGAAAAGAAAATTCTCAGTGATGAAATGTGGTCATTTATTGAACAAGTTTGGTTGTAGTTGTAGGAGATTTTGCACATCAGTGGGGAGAAATATGAACTCATAATTCTGCACATATTTCTCTATCAGCTGTGATACTGCTTTTGGAACCAAACCAATTCTACTTAGCCATTATTTCACAGAGTCTATTTGTGCAAACCAGCATTAAGTGCTGAGTACAAAATAGATGATGTGCAATTTTACACCTATTGTTTGGGGATACTGTTTGATTTTATTTGATTCTTGTTGCATTCCACTGTGGGGAACTGCAAGGATTTCTTTTAAAAATAGATGGTCTAGAATGAAATTAAGTCAACCAAGACAACACTGTACCTGGGAACTGTTTATTGGTAATAACAAACAAAAAAATGAGTTGCCCTACTAAAGAGGGCTAGAAAAGACAAGAGGAAGGAAAATAGAAAAAGGAGGCAGAGGAGTAGGGGGAAGAGAGAGAGAGATAGGGGAGACAGACACAAAGTAGGCATTACCACCAGAGGCAAGGACAGGGGGGCAAAGCAGGCCGGACATTGGTCAGGGACAGAGGGAGGCAGGAGAGATGTGAGGGCAAGCAAGAGCCAGCAAGGGCAGGAGATCCAAAAGACAGTCTGGGGCCAGGGCAAGAGCTGACCTTAGCAGACTGGAGCCAAAACAAAACAATAAGATCCAAAAGGCCTTCAGACTCAAAAATCCCAAAAAACAAAGACACAAAAAGCCTCAGACACTAAGCCCAAAGCCGAAAAGCCTCCATCCAAAAACCAAGTCTCAGAGAGCCCCAAAGAGCTTGTTGTGCAGTTACTTTTATACTCCCTGGGCCCTCCCAAAGTCTGCCTGCTGTCAGGAGGCCATTAGCCCAGTCCAACCTTCCACTGTAGTCTATTGCTGGAGACCTTTCGCCATCTGATGGGACAAATCTCTCTGGGGAGTACAGTGTCCTTGGTGGTCTCCTGCTCACTGCCTATCCCATGTGAGGTGTGAAATGGTTGCCAGGCAAAGTCTCCCTACAGACAAGGCTTTCACCCATCTTCTCCAGGCTGTCTCTGTCAAGTGGCAACATGTGTTCCCTACATGCCTCTTAACAACCAGGATTGAGAGAGAAATCAAAACTAAATTTGCTCCTCATAATTCTTTAACATCATACATTAAACGGAGGAATTGATGCTGTGGAAAGATGAAGGTGACAAAATGTATGACACTTGTTGGGACTTTTTGTCTTTAATTTAAAGGCTGAATTTGTGATGAATTATCTTGTTTTGACAGCAGTATAATGACAAAATAAGATAGCAGTTGGACTTCTAAGGAAGTATTTCTGAATCTTTGCTATCACTTAGTGATCTTTAAATCACAGAAAGTGAACCCCTTCCTTTTTCTACTACTTAGTTCTTCAACTTTTATCTACAATAGTATATAAATTAGCAATCACTGCCTGTAGCTAACCTTCTCTAAGATTCATTTTGTCACTCGGTTTTAGAAGGAAAAAGAACAAGAAAAATCCACAGCTCTATCCTTCCAGGCACAGACTTCAGAGTACACAACACTGCAAATTATTCTTCACTCCTGCTAAACATTGATCCCAAAAACTTGCAATTCTAACATGAAAATCACTGCAATGCTCCAAGTAATTGTAGCTGACAGGGGACAGCTCAAATGCAGTAATGTTTAGCTGGATCAGGACCAGAAGGCTCTATACCTTGCATCATCGAATTCATACTCATTAGAGAACTACATAATTAGATTCAGTTCATTATGCTGTTATTGATCTTTTTTGGGGGAAAAAAGTTACAGATCTGCCTATCTGGAAATCGATAGTAGGTATTTTATTATATCTTGATGGTATTGCTAGTATTTGGCTTTGGTTTTCACCAGGAATGCGTCTCCTGCTGTATTTTCTTCAGGTGATTCACTCTTTTTCTTAAAACTGATATAGTTCAACTTCAAAAACTCTGTAAAATTTACCTGTACGTGTGGGTGGCTTGGAATGTGAGACACATATTTAAATAGTGCTGTGGATGTATTTTACACTTCAATGAGTTCTAAACATATTGCATTGTGCTAGTTAAGCAAAATATCATACTGGGTTTTCCAAGGAGCTTAATTTCATTATTATTATCAACTGGAATCATATCTTCCTCTGGCAGAAATCATGCTTGCATCTGCAGTAGCAAAAAGAAGTTTCTTCCTGAAGGATTTCATCTTCCCTGTGCCATGCTTATTGTAGTTAACCACACACAGGCATTAACACACAAGGAAGAGAGGTCTCCTTAATATTTGGAAAGTCAAGAACAGCATGGTAGATATGTAAATAACACATTTTTGTTTCATAACATACACCAAATAATTGTTTTGATGCAGACAGAAGCACTAGGGTATTGCCTTATTAAAAATATTATCCAAAACCAAACATAAAATAGTATGAATGAAATTAGATACTCATTCATCCTCTGTTTTTTTTATTTATTTTGAAAACTTTTAACAAGAGAAAAGGAATTTTCAGAGGTTGAGGAGCTATTTTTAATACTGTAGGTATCCACAGCAGCTTTTAGCTTGCAATTAAATCCAAAGAGCTTTCATCTCTAGTACTGAGTATTGATATTCATTTTCCGAAGTGATGGTATCCACATGACACATAGAGTGCTATTCTGCTTAGGTATGGCTGTCCTGGATTGCTTTGCTGGGATTTTTACAGTCTATTTTTCCCACTCTTCCCAGAACTGCCATTTGAGCTCGGGAGAGGAGACATCTGTACAGAGAATGGTGCTTATGTACTTAATGACTTTGCTGGGAAAGAAAATAAGTATTTCTCTCAGCTCTAACGAGAATCTGACGGAAAGGGATTAGTCACAAGTTGGTTCTAATCCTCATCCTCTTTCAATTTTGGGGTGAATACTGACTTAACAAGCAACTCATATAATTCATTCTTCTTTTAGGCAGTCACAGAAAAAATCAGTCTGTATGTTTTTAGAACATAATTTCTTTTTTCTAAAGACCCTCAACTTTTTGATCCATTTAGAAAGCGATCCAAAAGCCAGGTCTCTGTTTTCACAAATTCATAGCAGACTGCTTACATTGGTCATGTTCTATCTGATCACAAATCTTAAATCCCTTTCTAAGAAACGTGAAAATTTCTTGCAAAATCCCATATCTAGATAATTGTTTTCTGGAATAAAAAAGGATTTTAATTCCTCAAGCTGAGACTTGAATTCTGCTAAAATCTGTAATGTCATGGATTCACATAGTTGTGTATTTTAGTAAAAGATATTGCAACTTTCTTATCCATATAAATAAATCTGGTTTTAACCCAATGGACACCAAGTATTGGAGGTTTCAGGAGACCTGGAATCAAAAATGCCAACTGTAAGAGGTATGATATTTGCATAAAAACACTCAATTCTGAAAACTGACAGAGATGTTATTCTGAAAAAAAATTTAAGTTTCTGATAATTAAGAGGTTATACAAATCAGCCCCTATAGATAAGATTTGGTAGTGTCCTTTGCCTGAGAATTTGTGGCTGAATATGTCATTAAATCTGTCCTTTAATATTTTGTAGAATTTTTTGTCTCATTTTCATTCGAGTACCAGTGCTGGGTGAAGCTAAGATTGATTTCTTTTTATTCATAACTGTCTGACAGCCTTTAAATACAGACAATATTTTATGTAAATGGTTCATTACCCACTAACCAAATTACAGACACTGGCTCAAATTCTGACATGTCCTTACAAAAATATCTTTTATAACATGGCGACAAAAGCAATGTCAAATCTGGAAGAAGATATGCAGATCATTTTCAGATGGATCAAAAAAAAATTTAATGGTGTTTCAGAGCCCTGGTATTTTGTCCACAGAATTAAAATTCTTCCTATCATTTTCAATATGACTTTTTATAGTCATAACTCTCTAAAATGTAGGACAATTAGAAGAGCTATTCTTTTGACTTCTATGTGTTTGATCACAAATTGTAAAAGATAAAGTAATATTTCTTTTTTTAAATATGTACTGACTCCAGTGTTATTTTTTACTTTTGTTTCATATGTAGCATTTCAACACCTACAAACATCTGCTTTGTTTTCATAGATCTTTTCTACTTTGAAAGATATACTCTAGGTTTTGATTTCAGAGAAAATATTTCTTTCAACCTAATTTGCAAATTAGTTCTTAAGCTGAGCATAGGATAAGAAACCTCCCATTAACATATTTTCTTAGTAGCTTGAAATGCAGTCTTCGAAGAAAAGAAAAAAGAGATTCATGTTTTTAGCTGTGTTTCGGAATTCCATAAAATGGCCAAATTATTTATAAGGTTCTTTGTCATAAGCTTATTGAGAAGTACTTAGACTCTGAATGATCTAATTAGCTGCAAGTTTATTTTGTTAAATTTGATATAAAGTTTGTTATTCTTTTTTACATAATTATACAGTCAACAAACTGATAACTTACATTTTTCTATGTTGAAATTAGCTATTAAAAAAGACCATATTATAAAAGAAAGGAAAAAAATGGAAAATATTTTTGCAATAATTTAACATACAAGGAAATGGATGGAGTTTTCTTACAGCTCTGTAGTAGAAAGCTTAAGTTGTTTATCTAACACAAATATTACTGCACCATATTTAATATTAACTTTTTCTCCCTTGAAAACTCTTAAGGAGACTTTCGTGGGTAGATTATCAGCTGTTTTGTTCTGTCTAGTTGCTGCTTATTTTAAAACTGTTTTTGTATTTCTTCAGATGTGCCATCAAATCCGTACGGAGTACAAGTTTTAGAGCTGTCACAAACCAGTGCCAAGGTTTCGTTCAATAAGCCAGATTCACATGGAGGTGTGCCCATCCACCACTACCAAGTGGAAGTGAAAGAGATAGCCTCGGAAACCTGGAAAATAGTTCACTCCCATGGAGTTCAAAGTAAGTAAAAAAAAAAAGAAAAATAAATGGAAGTGGTTTAACTGAAAAATGTCCAAAGAAAATACTGTAAGTATATGTTAACTGTTTGTCTTAGTCCAATAGCTGTATCTCTGTGTTAGTGCAGATCCCTCTACACCAGTTAGAAATAGTCATGCAACTTTGTAAAGGTCAAATGCTACTTTTTATTTTTAAAAAATTTACAATTGTTGTCCATTTTTCATGTCCAGCCAAAAGCCAGCTTTTGATGCTATAAGTATCAAAGAGAATAGAAATGACATTGCATTTGAGAATGTGCACAATTTATACAGCTAAATTAAAAATATTAAGTAAGCTGTTACATAATATTTAATTCTGGGCACTAATTACTGATTTTGAGCTACTCAGTAACTTTCTATACACCCTTTAGTATTTGAGATACCTGTTTCAAAAGCATATCATGTTTGTTCAAGAAGAATTAAATGCCCTCTAAAAGGGTACTTACTTGCAGGTCTCTTGGCAGAAAAGAGCATAAGCCCCCCAAACAGACAAGAGTTCTTTAGGCCCCTGGTGAGTTGGGGGGTTCATACAGAGTGATGTTAGCTCTTGTATCCAATTTGCCTTTTGGTATTTTTAGTGCAAGTTAAGGCAGCCTCAACAGTCTTCTCATTAATACTTCAGGAGGTAAATAGTTTTGCAGCTATCAGCAGAGTCATGGGAGAAAAAAATGTAGCAAATTAAATGTGTGTTCTCTCTTTCGCTTTTGCATTCTGTAATCCTACAAAAATTTTGCACTAAACTGAACATGTTCAAAATTATAGAATTATTTCAAAGAAACATATAATAAACATGTAGTTAACATATATTAAAAAAATAAGGTTTATAACTCCGTATCCTTTGTTTTTCTTATCTCAACACAATAACTTGTTTATAAATGCTATAATATAAATCATAGTAAAGTTCATTTTATTCCAGTATAGCTTGAATTTCTTTCAATACTAGAAGATCTTTAGAAGATACTGAGTTTCCTCTGTTTGCGGGAAAGACACATTAATAGATATTGTTGTACTTCTTTTCTTTTCATGCAATGTTGCAGATCAAGTTTGAGACTTTTTTTCTCATAGCTACTTCCTTCAATGAATTTGCAATAATTTTTTTTCTGATATGAACTATATCAAATAATAAAACCTGAAGTGACCAGTCTGTGTAGTAGAGTGCAAGGTACTCAAATGAGTAAAAACCCTGTGACTACAGAGTCATTTAGTCAATAACATCAATGATTAATTTTATTATAAAACCAGAACAAAAACATGCTCAGTGTTAACTTCGCAAAAAACATATTCACCTTACTCCCCATAAAACATTCTTTCCTATTATTTCTGTTGATGTGAAGTTTGTTAAAATATTAATTGATTACAGTAGGAAAGATGTGTAATTTGACAGACCCTTGTTACTAGAGTTGACTGGAGCTGCCTTCTTCAAAAATTCACTTTGCTTTTGAAATATTCTTTCAGCATTGAGTGTTTTTAAGTAGTTGCTCATTTTGGAGATTTCTGTGTAATATGAATTGATCTTGGAATCATTGGTTCAAGGCTTGTTTGAGTTATATTGTTCTAAAATTGGAGTAGAGTGGCAGGTACAAATACCTTCAGTCCTTGTCCAGATGTTACCACTATGAAGTAGACTGTGAGTATTTAGTATCTCTGCCGCCTTTCCTACTCATAATAAACATTTCTTTGGCAGAAAGCTGTGTAACTTCCTGCATACCGTCATATTATTTTCCCACATCCTCCTTTGTACACTTTACTCTCCTTTTTCACATGGACAATTTCAGGGGTATACCATCTTGCGAGCATCTATTTTGCTCTTCATTTCATTGTCTCTTAACTGTATGCTGAAACGTTTTGTTGAGAAAACAAAATAGGTCACAATTATTATTTTGGACATATTAAAGATACATCTTAATAGCATATGTTAGCAAAAATTACTCCAAGTGATGACAAACACTAGTAAATATGGAAACAACCTGAAAACCCACCTTTGTTTACAAAGATTCATGTAGTAAATACATAAATATTGAAAGGCCAGTGGGCAATATTAAAAATTAATACTACACTCATAATTAATTCATGGTGTTTTCTGAAATCTCTACTGATATATGCCTGTATAGAAAGATTGAGACTGTATATCCTATATTTCTCTGAATTCCACTCTGAACTATTTTAGAAATCAAAAACTACTTCAGATTGTCAAATATTTATTAAACAGAAGGCATCTTATTTTCATAACTCTTATT
Organism: Thryothorus ludovicianus; assembly: GCA_013397245.1. Taxonomy (NCBI): domain Eukaryota; kingdom Metazoa; phylum Chordata; class Aves; order Passeriformes; family Certhiidae; genus Thryothorus; species Thryothorus ludovicianus. The sequence continues at coordinate 22,074 of VZTB01000831.1, read as the reverse complement.
GAAGCTACATTACGTACTTTTATAGGGGAAATAAAAAATGACCTGGTTGCATTCAGGTCCCTGCAGATATTCTATAATAAGTTGAAAACTTGTTCTATTTGTGAAGTACTATAGGGCCAAACCAGAAAACCAAAACTTGTTACCAAAGCACAGACATAACAATCCAGAACAGAAAGAGCTTTTGCAAATGGAAATGTCAAAAAAACCCCAAAATATGAATGTCCTTTATAAAAAAATGAAATGCTGCTAAATGTGACTGGATTTTTTTCCAGAATATTGATCTTTGCATGTTTTCTGGGCATTCAGGGTAATTTTTCCAAAACATTAGTTCAAACTTCTCTCCATTTATATTTTATCCTACTTAGAGTGTCATGTTAAGATAACCTTGAGATACTCTCTCCAAAATCCCTATTTTCACTTTCTGAAAGATTTTTCAAAGAAGCTTTTATTAGTGTGAAGGTGTTTGTTTTGGGTTTTTTCTTTTGTTCAAAGGATAATAACAAATACATGTTTTTGAGATAGTTTCTGATTTTGCTTAAGTAATGAAGAACCACTTTCCTACCATGTCTCAACATCGTCTCAGCTAAGCGAGGAGGATGTTTAGAATGCAGTCAGTTTTCTGTATTACGATTTGTAGCTGGATCATCATAATTTCTTCACTCAGTCAATATTCCTTAATGGAAACAAAACCACTTTTTCCATCTGTTCACATCTTAGGAGCAGTTTATGGTTAAGATTCAGATATAAATGCTGTTTACACAGGGACAGAGAACTACTTCCACCTCTCAAGTGGTGGTGCATACATAATGCATGGGCCATGATTTTTTCCCAGCAGTAGGTGACAAAATATTCTGAAATTTTACAGGATAGTTATTTATCATCCTGATTCAACTCAGGAGTGGTTAAACTGCAGACCTTTCTTGCCACAATGTACAAAATGTGTAAATTCTAAAAACATCTTTCAAGGGAAAGAAACAGGAAAACCTACACGCAGGAAAATACCTGGAAGACTTTTAAAATTCCAATACAGAGATTTTCAAGGCTAAACTGAATCTTCTGCTCTCTCTCTCTACTGTGACTTAAAGGAATAGTGTACTTGTCTTCACATAGTAACAAAGAAAAAAATAAAAATGACAAAATTAATGAAAAATGCTTTTTAAAATGAAACAAACATCACAGATATGTGGCTACAGAAGCAAGCTTTCAAAAATAGGTGATTAATAGATATTCCCAAAACGTTTTGAGAAAAATTGCTCCTAATGCTAGCAAGTCATTAATTTTCATCTGGTTATGATCTAATAGCTGTGTGTAAAACTGATACACGGAAAAATCAACTCCATGACTCACTAGAGTCTTAAAAGTTGGGTATGCATTTATTTCAGCACTGAAAGTGCATGGGGGATGGTTTCTCCAAAGGCGTGCACGCCTCTCACAGCACTCATATTCCCTTTTATCCCCATATGCATATGAATTTCACAATCCATTCATGCATATTCAGCCCCCAGCTCTGCTTCAAATGATGATTGCTTTATTAGTCCTTCTGCACCTGTGCTGTGCCCACTGGGGGTTGCACAGGGGTCACAGTGATGAAGGTCAATCCTCTTCCTTGGCGCTCAACTTTTCACCCCAGCCCTTCACACATGCTCTCTAAGCCTCAGGTCCTGGTCCAAACCATAGGATCAGTTCTGTCCAGTTGTCAGGGTCTCAGGAGCTTCTGTTATCTCGAGGCCTTGCAAGTCTGGTAATGTGTTTTTTTGTAAACAGTCTCTTGTTATCATGTCTCCTGGTATTCTATGAAGTTGTTTTTCTGCACATACTGTTTGCTGCAGGCCTGTCTCTTGCAAATCTAGTGAAAGTGGATTTGAGCAAAAAGCATAGTTTAAGCATCTAAAAAGGCCCTTCTCAATATTTAACCCCCGACTCAAAACCTTTTACTAAGATTATTATTGGTTTTTTGTGTGAAAACCACAACAGATGCTTATTAAAGTTGTTAGATATTCTTCTGTAATCAATCATCCAGTAAATACAAATAAGTTTAATCAGGATGATTAGGCAGTATGAAATGGATTCTAGGCAAATCCAGTCTGCAATTCTCTTCATTTGCCATTTTCTTCAAAGAATCTCTCTAAAGGTGACTTTCATCTTAAACTTTACTACTTTGAGCTGTTTTCAGGTAAGGAGAAAATTTTAGTCTTGGAACTATAACCAGGAATCTCTATTTCCCTATTCTCTCCCCTTTGTCTTTTATAATGAAGAAGATTTCATTTGAAAGTCTGTGCTGATTGCAGCTATTGAAGCAGGGCACAGAAAGTGAAGCAATCATCTGATACATCAATTTCAGTCTATTAAGGGATTTAAAATCATAATCAACACTGCTAGTTCAGCAAGAGATCAGGGAGCAAATGGCAGTGAGGTTTTTCTGCACTTTTTAGGTGCTCCTCTGAATATGAAAATAGTTATGTTGCATGCTACCAGCAAATCCAGCTTTACAGTGGAGTTCTCTGTGGACCAGAGTCCCAAGGGGGACGGATGAGCAGGGAACAGTCCCCTCAGGGCCCAGACAGTTATGATTCTGTCAAAGATGAAAAGAAACCCACTAATCTTGAAGTAGTGGAAATACAGATAGTAGTGGTAAGATTAAGTCTCCAAGGAGAGTTTGCATCCTTTCACCCAGACAGCTGGTAAATCCCTGAGTGTGGGAAGGTGCCCATCCATCATCAGCAAGTGGATAACCGCAGGTGAAGAGCATTTGCCAGGCTTTCTTCTGTAGGCACAAAGAAACCAGTGACAAGTGTAAGACATCTGTGCTGGGAAGAATCACCTTACCACAATCCTCTGTGCAATTTTGTTTTTAAAGAAAGGACATTATCATCTGTTTGTCTAATCAACATAGACTTCATAAGAAAAAGCCTCCTTTATTTTTCCACTTCATGCAACATTGAATTTTCCAAGGAAGAAGAAAGATATAGCAACAACGTCTCTGAAATTCACTTCTTCATATTCAATCCCTCAGAAAGCACCACTGGTATAATAGAGAAGCCATCAAGGTCTTTTTTTGTCTTAATAGAATTACAGACATTAATAATTTTGGTTTACAGGCAATTAATGCACTTGTAAAGAATTAGTTTTTACACAAATCCAAACTGTGGAAGTGTGTTTGAAACCTGAAAAATGTGTGCTTTCTGAAAACATTTGAATGTCTTCAACAGGAATACAAAACACTATTTCCTTTGTTCTTCAATTTACAGGTTGACAGAGAAATATCTTTTTTTTTCAGATTATTATATATTTCTATGAGTGAAATACCAAGAAAAGGCAGTCTCTGCATCTCCAGTCCTACTCAATTTGCTGGTGATAGAACAGCATGAGGAATACAATAAAAACAGTCCCATATTCAGATTACTGTGGAAATTCACCTATGGCATAGGTGAATGGCTGGCACACTCTTAGAGAAGAGAGATACACATTTGGGGGTTTGTGGGGCCAATGCACCTACACACATACACACACATCCCCCACCTTTGCTTCCTCTGAACTACTTGTGTTTGGAAATTCTCATATTTCAGATCTAGGGCTTTTTTACCTATTTCTAAGTATCTTGTGATTTTTTTTTAATTAATTACTTAATTACTTAATTACCTAATTATAATTAATTACATTTAATTAATCAATTTATTTCAATTCTTAAAATTCCATTAATGTTTTATATAAAACCTTAATAAATTTGAAAGACTTTTTAGAGCAAATATTATCATTTCTTGAGTTTAGAGACATTTGAGAAATGTTCTAGGTTTACTGAGTTTCTAGGGAGGTTGCTAATGTATTAATGCCTAGATAATTTAGCATTTCTTATTAAGAACAATTTGTCACATGAAATGGCAAGATCTTAAAACTCAGAAGTGTCTTATCTCATTTCTTTTTTTGGAAAACAAAAGCCCAAACAGAAACAACAGAAAAAAACCCAAACCAAGCCAACCAAACACAAAGCTCCTAAAAATGCAAACCAAACCAAACATTCCACCAACCTAAAACCCCCACAAACTCAAAGTCTCTGAACTTGACTGGCAGCTCTGGATCTCAGCATTTTTTCAGGAGATAATCTGTTGAATTTCAACCCTTCCATGAAATTATCCCTGGAATTCTAATTTAGCTCTTGTACAATGCAAGCATAAAATAATTTGTACAATAGACAAATTATATAAGCTAAAGTTATACATACATTTCTAAATTGTGCAGTAGAAAATTGAAAGGTATAGAAAATCAACATGTTATACCAGATGCTTTTTTTGAATCTATTTATATATTTTGTATTTCAATGATCAAGAATGTTTTCTCTTTTTGATATTAGAGATTCTTCTTTGGACGGCAGAAAGCAGAAACTTTACAAATGAAATAACCAATTCTTTGTAATTTCACATTCAAATTTTGGTAGGTTCTTTTTATTTTGTTTTTCATCTGAGTACACTAAATTTCATGTACTTCATGAAATTCTGTAATATTTTAGCTTCCTAAATTCCTAAAGGTCCCAAAAGTAGCCTTGTCATCATCAGCTCCAACTCCCCCAGATTTCAGCAGGGCCAGATTCCAAGTTTTGCTAGGGCTTTGCCCTGAGTTCTAAATGTCTCTCTGGGTGGAAATTCCGTATTTAGCCATTTGTTTGTGTAATCTGTGGGTTTTTCAAACCAGCTCCTGTCTCTACTATTTTATTCACCTACATTTAACACAGTTTTAAGTTGCATTATAGAAAATGAGCGTTTCTGTAACCCAAGATATGTTCTGAAATTGCTGTGCTGTGTGTCCTGCCTGGTACTGCTGCTCCTTTTACAAGGCATGTCCTTAAAGTTAGAGGAAGTTATGTACATGCCCATATTGATGAGGTAATCAAAACTTGAAGTCCTCTACCTCTTTATTGTGCTACTGAGTTTTGAATTGGCTATACCAATGAGAAGGTGTCCATGTAGGCAACTCATAACAAAAGTTCTTAGTAAAAACAAAACATAAACTTGTAAATTTAAAATAAGGTCATTTTATTTTGTCTTTTACTTTTCATTATATATATGTATATTTAACATTCCATACTCTAAAATGGTATGATGTGTTTTGATTATTTTGGGAGGGGGGCAGGGGGTTGGGTTTCATTAGAATTTTTAGTTTTGTCCTTGCAGATCAGGTTTTTGGGTAAAATTTCATTTTCCTGTCCTTAAGCAGAACATTTTGGTGGACATCATATGAACAGACATTCTTTGAGAAGACTTGAATATTTTATTGAATCATACAAGTATGTACTGGTTTGGTTTGGAAAGGACCTTAAAGCTGCATAGATTTCCCCTGAGATTTCAGATATAATCTTTCCTATTATAAAACAAAGCAATTACTCTCTCTTATTATTGAAATTGAGAGGAAATGTAATAGATTAGTAAGAATTCTCATGAATTACCTCTTATGTTGCTGGTTTGTGTTACTGCTTCTTTTATACTGAAACATGGTGGTATGTACCCCACTGATTACTAAAACAGTTTCCTAGTGTAACAATACTTTACTGTTAAATCAGGAAGACTTTCAAATAGATTCCTTAGAGGTAAAAATACCATATAATTTTCTTGAATAGTTTAATGTTTAAGGAGAATATATGTGTATAATTTGTAGATCGAACAGAAATAAATTGCAAATAGTTTTGCAGGCTAAGTCAGCAGTCAAAATTACTTTCAAAGTTGAAAATCTTCAAGGCAGAATTCATTAATTTCTGCTACAAGCTGCAAAAGCAAAAGGAAAAATGCATTTGTCAGCCTGTCTCAAGGGAAAAGTACATCTTGAGACATTTAATTCCTTGGCATATCTGTCAGATTTGACTCTCAATGACATGAATTGTGATCATATTCAGTTCAACAATAACAGTTACTATTCCAGAGAAGTGTTTATGCCTTTCTGGAATACTATGTATGTACTCCACAAATCTAGAAATACCTGAAGATTCAGAGGTTTTTGTGTCTGTTAAATGATGGCATGATCCATTCAAAAAACACTTCTGTGTTGTGAATTGAGCTTTAGGGTATGGCTCTTCATTTATCAGACTGTTAGCAGGCAGCTTAAGAACAGCAAAATCATGGATGAAAAACCCCTATAAAGCTAGACTCCAAAAATATAGTGTTGCTTTATACCCAATTTTTTATTCATATTTATTATTGCATTGTCAAATTGACTAAAATTAGTGTTTTCATTTAAAAAATGTTCAATTTTCAGTAGGCTAGTAGTACTAGTAATATTTTTTAAAAATTTGTGGAATATTCTTATCAGTTAATATGCTGATGATAATATTGATAAGCTTAAATTATGTTTTTCAAAATAAACTGAGTATTTAGCTTGATTCAAAAATAGCTTTCTTAACTTAAAACAAGTTTTGAAATTACAAGAAGGCAGGAATTGCACATATAAATGCATATATTATTGAGTTATTGTGTTGTAAGGCCTGATACAAATAATATGAATAAAACATGCTTAATTGTTTTTAAAAATCTAAATTTTTGGGATAAAGTGGTGTTATGCAATTTGACAAAAAAATTTTCAATGGCAAGCTGTCATTAAAAAAAGAAAAGTGAAAGAATGTATGCAGTTTTATAACCACTAAAGGCTACAATTAAATACAAAGACCACTTTTTATCCAATTTATTTTGTTTATATGCTTGCATATAAGAAGGTTATTCAGCCCTTTAATTTTGTCTCTCTACAAATTTTGACCTCCATCCAAATCTTTGCTGTAAAAGTCTCTTGTGATTGAAAAGGTTGAACTGTAAATAAATGTCTTCAACTAAATTACATGGATGGATCAGAGAGACTGGAAAGTGAGAAGTGTAAAGGGAAAACTGTGTTTAAATTTTTATTTCAGGTTTTTCCAGACCTGAAACATCAGGAGAATGAGATGTACTTTTCACATTTAAAGGTGAATAAAATGTCATGAGAAGTGAAGAGAATCCAGACAATTTACTGCATAGCATGAGTTGACTACTAAAAGCAAATGCTTGTTATGCAGATATAATCACTTTCTGAGCTTACTCTTTTTTTTTCTTGTAATTCTGTGTTTGTAGTTGCATTTAGTCAACCAGTCAAAGCTCTTTGCAGAATGTGATTTATGATTTTCTCAAGACACAGACTTGAAAATCTGTAGACAAATGGAAGATTTTTTGATTGAAAGAGTATGTAGTAAATATTTTAATAAGTTGTTAAATGGAGAAACAGTCATTCCACCTGATGCATTTCACCTGATGCTGTTGTGATAACTCTGGTCTATTTTCTCTTTAGACCTTTCAAGCTTTTCATAACTGCACACTCTCAAGTAAATTTACAGCAAACAGCTGATCTTATGTAAAGATCTTGCTGATGTGTCCTATAATGGTAAATCTCTTGAGTGATGCAGTGCAGTATTGGGTATGAATAACTGATAAATGAGACACATGGTGCAGCTGTAAATTTTGCCTTTCAAGTGTGTATTGTATTCATCCACATTTATTGTACATTGCTTGTCTACTTAGAAAAAGATAAAGTACATTTGTGGAATGTTTATGTGAATATAAACTTCTGCTGCACTTTGTAATATAAACCAGAAAAGTGCTCCAGGATGGCAGAGTATCCTTTAAGTATTTTCAAGGTCATTGAGTGGTTATGAATAGAGCTCTCCTTCATCCACACACAAGAATGAGCAACAGAACAATAGCATGGCCCAATCTGTATTATATTTCACAATATCTTTAAATTAATCTCTTTTTTATGACCTTTATTCTGTCTCCCCATTTCTTTTTTCGTTGGTAAGAAATAAATTATATTATACAGGAGTAGGTTTGGGATGAAAAAAAAAGTTATGAATGAAAATTATTTTTGCATGTAAGAAGCAAAAGAACAGTTCTTGAAATCATCATTCATGTCAACCTTGAGGTCTTTCTGTTTACAGAGAAGGGAATGTTAGGAAAGACATTTGGAATCATGAAAATGACCTCTGTCGAAATAGCAGAAATCAGGAGATGCTTTATTCTTGTTTCAAGATTTCTACCAGCTCTTGAATTGGGTAACAGAGAAAGTAGACTTTTTCCTCATGCTTTGTATGCTTCAGAGCTGAAAAGTCCATAGCTTAGAGGAGTGAAAGAGTCAACTCCTGTGTCCAAACCTGCTTCTTAGGCAGTACCAAGGCTGCTGCAACTTAAGTGAGAAAAGTCATACAGATTTTATATATTCTGTTTATTACTGTTAGGAAGAAGAATTATAGTGAAGTTTAAAATGATGGAATTTTAAATAACAGTCTTAACTGAGAGACAAGTCTTGCTAACATATATGAGTTTATCTGTGAAAGATTCTTTGCTTCTCTGAGCTTGGTATTTAAAACATTCATTCTCTGTGCTCTTAGGTATCCCTTTGGTTACCGTTAAGAATTTCTGAACATCTGTTTTGTTTCACTGTAAGAGTGCTGATATATTTGTAGTAATGAGCAGTTTAGGTCCATCTGGTTAAGGAAGGCTATATCTAATTTGTATATAATAACACAGTACAGTCTTATAACACCATAAGAAAACTAATGAATTGCATTTTGTTACACAAAACTTCTTAAATATGTTCTAAAGCCTCATAGGAAAAAGAAATCGTAGCTCTGCAGAACTTCGCTGACAATAGGAGGAAGGTGCAGTTCTTAAAGTCATTATTTTCTTAGCCTTCGAAGGCATTTTGGCCACAACAATCTCCTGCAGTTCTACAAGCGAGGGCAGAATGGCTGGAAAGTTCCTGAGAGAAAAAGGCCCTGAGGGTGCTGGTCAGCAGTGGCTGAACATGAGCTAGCACTGCTCAGGTGGCCAAGAAGACCAGTGGCACCTGGTCTGTGCCAGCAGTGGTGTGGCAGCAGGACCAGGACACTCTCCGTTTTTTGTTTGTTTGGGGGGGGTTTGTGGGGTTTTTTGTGATAAAAAGAGAATATATTTGGCCCAATAATCAATGACTAGTTCAGGATAAGTTTCTATTTAGACATGATTATCACCCTGATATATAAAAAGCAGTCACCAGGATCTTCAGATGACAAACTATGTGGATTTACTACACCATGAACTAGTGTGCATACATTAAACAGAAAGTATTGCAAGTGCACAATGTGCAGGCCTCTTGCTCAAAAGATACAGCTTTTGTCTGCTGTGAATTCAGGTGAAGCCTACCTCACCTTCTGCTCAGGATCTTTTTTCAGTAACAAAGAATTCATGGGTAGAGTTTTCAATGTAGGAGACCATTTTCAACTCCAACTTTGTGTTACAAATTTCAAATGGGATGGAAGTTACAACAGGAACTGCACTGTAGGAACAGCAAAGAAAAAAAAAATGGGCAGGAAAAACTGGCATACAAGTAATTCTTTCTGCCCTGCAAGGGAATGTGAAAGATTCTAGTTACTGCTATATATGAAATAGATTGGGATGGGATTAACTTTAATTTATACAATGAGGAATGATACAAAGTGACATAGCTGCAGTAAAAGAAAGGTATGTATACATTTATAACTAACTCCTGCCTCCCCCCTCAAAGTATGCTTTCTTCTTCAATAATCCAGATTAGATAGCAAAGATTGATATAAAACAGGGAATACATAGTAACATTGCCTACAAGCGATCCCTCAATAAAGTATTACTTACTTAGATGTCTTAACTCTGCTTTCTATGTTCATATTGCCAATGTATATTCAATGTATTCATTGGCCTCGAATTCTTTCTTACAGGATAATTTTAAAACTAATGTCTACAGAAAGTAAATTTGATTAATGAAAATGTTCAACTTAATCAAGTTTTATATCTAGCAGTATAATTTGTACTACTAAAATTGCAGCAATTATAGTGACATAAATATTTAACAATGAACCCTGCTGAGAACATTAGTCATATGTTAGAAAGCATTTTGAACATTACTTTCTTTTCACATCATAGAGGGAATATCTGGTAGAAGTCCAAATCCCCACTGATTTCACTGTATTTATTTATTGTTTCATTAAACTTTTTAGTATAGTCCTTTTCAAGTGTCAGGCTGCTGCTTCAAGCAAAATCTTTGCATTAAGAATTGTACAATTGTTTTATAGCAGAGAGTAAAATGGAGTTCCAAGAACCAAGATAGTACTCTTCTTTAATTTAAAGAATCAGAAAATTTGTTTGGAAGGAATATCTGGTATCTATCTGGTCAAAGATCCTGCTTGAATCAAGACTAGTGGCAGTCCTAGATCAGTCAGGTGTGGTTTTGTCTAACCCAGTCTCAAGTCCCAGGGAGGGAGATTACTCACCCTCTTGTCTTGGAATAACTTGTTTCAGTGCTTCATGTCTCTCCCAGTGTTTCAATATCTCTAATAACTGGTCTGAATAAGGCAAAAAGAAAAAAAAGAAAAAAAATTGCAGTCACTTCTTCTAAAGATTGTGCCAAAGTTCACCAGTCTCCATAAGATCGAGAATTTGTATTGACAAAATTAATGCTTCTAAATGCTATGATAGGAAACTGTTAGCCATCATTGAACGTTGTTTATTGTCTGTCCAATAAGTTGCAGCACTAAAAAATATTGACAATGCCATGTGTGCACGTACACGCACACACACACACACATATGAAATTATAAAAGTCTTTCTTAAAAGCATGTTCTAAAACATTTATTAAATAAATAAAATTAAGGGCTAATGTGTACTGGGAGGAGACCTGACACTTTAAAGGTAAGGTAACTCAAGGAGCATTTATTTTTGAAATGTATTTAAATTGTGTGATTTTGAAGCTGAGTATGTATTTCCATTTTTACCTATTGCATTCTGTAAAGACTTTTTTCATTCAGGATGCCTTTGTTTAGTTAAACAAGATCTTCTTATAGGGAATAGTAGTTGTTTCAAGGACTCTGTATCCTGAACTTTTTATTTAGTGGTACTTAGGGAGTATTTAATTGTCTATTCTTTCTTTCTCTTCTCTTTTTCCTTTTCCATTTCCTTCTCTCTTTTCCCTTTCCTATTCTCTGACTTTCATTTCCCTTAGCTTTAATATCTACAAGTAATATTTACTTCTTTTATGGAAGTTGACTGCATTTTTAAAGATTTGGTATTAAGCAGTTGGCTTAGTCATCATAAAGGTAGTCAAGGAAATATGTAACTAAAAACTTGGAGAAAGGGCTATTAAAGAGTGTATGTTTGAAATATAAATGCCATAGTAATGGTGATGGGAAACAAAATCTATCAAAGCTAGATCCTGGTTGCACATGATTGCTGATAGGATGCTAAATATTACAAGCGGCAGGACTTGTACATAAAATACTCTATTTTATTGTCAAATTAGTATATCAGAAAAATTTGAAGAAGATATCAAGATAATACAGTCTATTTTATCATTTGGAGTACAAATATTTTTTGTAAACTTATAGCCTAAAAAGAATGCATGCATTAAAGATTTTTTTTGTTTGGTTTGGTTTTTTTTGGGTTTTTTTTTTTAACACTGCATAAGTGATTTATTTTATATGCAGTTCTTGCAAGTGTGTTTGTGTTCTGAATAAATTTGTGGAAGGTTTACTGATACAATGATCTATCTAAATAGATTGCTTTTGTTCCAGGAATGTTTTCTTTCTCTCCCTGTGTGCTCTGCTGTTATTCTGATTAAATACAAGCTGAACTATGGGTGTTTTTAAATAAATGAATTTCTGAAGAAAAATGCATTGTTATACCTGAAGTTTGTTAAATGAAGAACCCCAGCTTCTGGATTTATGCTGATTCAATATATTATAAATTATGTTGTCAATCCACAGATTTTCTCTTTTCTAGGCCCTTTAGTTTGCACTCCTACTTTCTTTATTTTCATTAATTTATGGTACTGTGTGTTTTGTAACTATAATTTTCCCACAGGTTACTTAATCTTTTCTGACTAGATTTATTTCAGTAGAAATAGGTATCAAAGAAAATACCTGAGTAGGGATGCTACTTTTGATTCAGTCTGCATAGCAATATTTCAAAATCCAACCCAATAAAAGTAAAAATTAAATACATGGAAGAAAGGTAACATGGTTTCATTGTGGTGTATATTAATATTAATAAAAATACTAAAGCCATTTTTGCCAAATGCATTTTTAATGTCAGCTACTGAGAAGCATTTTGTAAAGAAATTACTCATATTAGTGAATGCTAGATTATATTAATTACACTTGATCTACTACACTGTATATCTTTATTCATGGGTTATTATTTGTGTTCACAGTTAAATGAACCACTAATAGTTTTATTCCAAAATAATGTAATAAATATACATTATAGTGCAAAGAGTGATGGAAATTCTGGGAACAGGACCATTTTATCTGATTAATGAAATGGTTACATTTTTTTCTGATGTTTTAGGGAATTAAAGGTAAATATTGTCTCCAATTTATGCCCATGATTTCACTGACAGTATGATTTGCTATCTTTATCTTTTTTTCATAGAATGTGCAACTTGAAATATTTTCATTATTGAAGTTCATTTATTTGTGTTAGCTGAATTCTGACATTTATAGCCAGATGCTTGAATAAGTATTTATGAAATTAATTGTTATTTGGGCAAGGCAAACAGATGGAACTGAGACAGCCTGGTTGTTTCTGCATATGAATTAACATTTTGTCTATTGTGTAGCAAAATCCCTTTTTTTATTTTTTCCTGTGAATTTCTCCCCCGTGGCAATTTCTAACTTCATTCTGTCAATATTTCTGTAAGCTAACTGTGAGTCTGAGCTAGAAAAAAGAGGTTTTATATTCTTCTTCCTACTGTGCAAACACATAGAATAAATAAAACAGTTGTTGCTCATCCCAGGCAGACAGATTTTGGGCAAAGTTCCTCATATTCTGTAGCATCTACAAGAGTGTCAGACTTTTGTACAGAATCTTATTACTTTACCACCTTAATTTGCTCACTGCTGTCTTTCCGTGACTTTTTCTCCTTCCCTTAAAAGAAGATGAATCATCGTCACAAAGAGAAGCCTGTTTAAGCTTCATAAAAATGTTATAAATTTTTTTTCCTCTGAAAGATATTCAGGTATTTCCAAGGGACTCAGTTTTTCCTTGAGAGTAGTAAAATAATGAGTAATAGGTGCAGGAAAGTGCTGTTAAATCAAAACACTCCACTTATTAACATGCACAGTAGTCAGGCTACATTCATCCTCTGTAGTCACATAGATTCAGATTAAAGTGAGAGAAATAAAAAAAAAAAAAGCCCCAAACCATCCTCAAATTTGTAATGTTTCTTTGATAGAAATTTCACTCTGCCCCCACAATCTCAAATATATAGGAGTGAAAATGTTATTTAAATAATAATATGTCTTAGCTACTTTGTTTCAAAACAAATTTACATCCTTCTTGAGTTAGCTCTGACATCCTCAAGGGACTGAATTTGGAACTGCAATAGCATTGCTCCATTCAGCAGATACCTCTCCAAAGACAGCAATGTAACAATGTGGTATTTCTGTTTATTAACCTTATATAATATCCATTTTGGGATTAATGTAGAGGAACTGTTCCCCTAAATTTTTGCTTAGTGATGGTTTACATACTACATCACAATTCTTAGAAGGTTTCCAAAGCAGATAACTTCAGTGAAAAGACAATTTAATATGCCAGACATTTTTCCTTTCATTCTACAGTAATAAAACAATGTAAACAACCTACCCCAGACCAGAGAAGCAGCTGGGGAATTTTATTTTGGTTTTACTGACTTGGATTTATGGTACAATTTATTTCACAGTAAATCTTGCATTAGATATTGTTTGCCCATGGTTCATTTTGACGAAGTTAAAATTCTGCAACAATAAAAGGAATTTTTCTAAATTAAATGCTTGCAATCTGTATTTTTAAATAATATGAAGTTCTGCACTTTTTTCTATCTGACATATTTCTGTGGAGGTATTTTTTACCTGTAGTGTAAAATTTTTTTAATTTTAGATTTGCTTGCAAATTAAAAGAATCTGTATAATAAAAAGAAGAACTTAATGTTGCATAAACTTTAAGATGAACCTGTTATCACATAATAGGTTAAACTTATTTTTTATTCAGTAAGGTTTAATTCCTTTCTCTTGCTGTATTTCTTTTTAATTTCTAGTTGACAAAATTAAAAAAACTCAGCCAACCAAGCAACAATATTCATGGCATACCTTGTCAAAAATAATTATTATTTTGTATTAAAGCCTTAATATAGCATATGAAAGCAAAGCCAATATACCCGGTAATTAACTGTGTCATGGTGTCTTCCAAGGTTACCTCGACACTTGAAGCCTCACTTATGTGTGGATAACACTAACGTCTGTGCTGCTATGCAGCATTAATTGATTAATTTATTAATTAATTAACTAACTTATATTACATAATTTATTTTATTTGGAGAGTTCACAAGAGACTGTTCTGCTTTTCCTTCTTTGGAGTATTCCTTCCAAATCTACTTCTCAATCTAACCAGTCACTCTGTGAATAATCCCAGCAAAATTATACAAAAAAATCTACAAAATTGAATTCTCCAGCTAAAGCTCGAAGACACCGTGATTAGAAAGATAATATCTACTGATATAACAGCTAGAAGAAACTGGAAAATCTCAAATTATACTCTGAAAGAAAAATATTACACTTTCAGTATATCTGGAACTTGATATCCATCAATAAATATGCCAATGGCATAATGTACACATATGGTATGCAGTGGACTGGTTCTTTTAACATTTCTGCACTGAAAGTAAAATATCCATTGTGACCAGGACTATTTTCCTGTGAGAAAAATTTATTTGTATATGGAAAAATGAGTAAGTTGATTTTATACTTAAATAACAGATACATATATTGTAAAAAAAAAAACAAAACTTTACTGATTTATGAAGTATTTTTTTCCAATCTCAACTCCTAGCAAGCAATGAAATTTTCATTTCTCTTAGATTACTCCTGTTCTGTTCTGCACTTTTACTCTCTGTGAGACAACTTCTTAATCTTAATTACTCCAAGTATTCTTTTACAACTGGAGTATGTATTCTAATCCAGAATGGTTGTTTTCTTTGTTTTTCAGAAGTCCATAGGTACTACTTTTCCTACATATACAATAATTACACATCACAACATCACTGACAATAAGTGGGTCCGGTTTTTGAAGACATTTTACACTAACAGCTCTATCTGGGTTGATTCCACAAATGTAATGGCAAAAGTCATTGTATCTAGATACACAGTGCTGTGCAGGGGATTCTGAAGTATATGCTGGTTCTTTAAGTACTGGGTATATAAGTCATTTTAATAATTTCTATAGATCCCAGGAGTGTTTAGAAAATCAGACCCTTAGGTTTCATGTAGTTAAAATATTTTCATTTTCTTAAATGTAGGCTCAAAGTAGTGCTTTTATGTTGTTTAAATTTTAAATACATTTACAGTAGCACTAATATTTGCTATGCCCTAAGGTTTATTTTCAGTGAAATTGTTCATTCTTGGAAAATAATCATGGCTGAAAGACAAGTCAAATACTACTACTGCTTAGTTAAGTTTTAAATTTCATCTTAACAGAACTCAGCATTATATCTCCAAATTCTATTCTTATTCTCATGATGATGCATTACTTTTTCATGACATGATTGTACTTTAGAGTTCAATATTTTTAAATCTCATAAAATTATAAGGCTAAAACATGCTGGAATACAATTCTGCTGCTCTATTTACAAGAAAACAGTTATGTCTCAATGGCAAATTTATGCAAAATGCCTATAATAGAGTGTGAAATATAGAAGTTACTGTTTTTCCAAAATTCATTGGATCTCTTTAGCTTCAAATTTAATGGGAACTCTGTAGGACTGCTGTAGAAACTAAAGACATAGAAATTCTAATAAATCTGGACTGAAAAGAATAACAAAGAGTATGGACAGAAATAATTATGCATTCATTTAATATATAACTTAAAAAGAAGACCTAAAGGAACTAAAAAATACTCCTTTATAATGAAAAAATTAGGTTCCCTATGGGCTATGAAAGATGCTACTGGCTCTTTTTTAGCATATTATTCTACAGCCACTTGTAAAACATTACAGCCATTGCTTTCCTGAGCAAGACAAATGCTGTTGTACTCCTAGTCAAGTCCACCTAAGTTCCATCAATTCCCCAGAATGAATCTGACATATAGAGAGCTCATCACAGAGATAGCAAACAGCAAGCAGGCAATTGCTGGGGAGACAATAAAAGGAATCTCTCTTCTAAAGGCAGGGTAATGCTCCAAAAACTCTGCATGGATCCACATTTCCAAGTGCAAACTCAATACTGTTTTTTAGTAAGTACAATATTATGATACTATTTAAAATGTATTCCCATAAAGGTTTCCAGAGTCCAACATTATTTTCCTGGATTTTACTTCTAGGTCTACCATTGTATTCTCAGTGCTTTTTGGAAAGCTTCACCCCTGCTTTCCGCTTCAGATGGCATCTTTTAAGTAGAATCATAAAGCTAGGTTTTGTGAATGATCACTGTCAGAAGATCAGTCTTGATTTCTGAAATCATGCCCTAGGTTCCCACCCCTTTGCTTCCCAAGTTTTTTGGTGGTTTTTTTTTTTTTGTTATAATTATTACATTATTACATTTAATTTATGTATTTCCATACACCTCCTCTGAAATATGTACAAACCTGCCTAATTCTCTTTCAGATCCTCACTAGATAACTCAGATCTCTTGCTTTGATCATCATAAGCACCTTTCATTTCAGGTCTTGAACACATTGTTGAACTGGCAGATCAGAGCACCAGAAAGTCACCATCTGTGTGCATGTAGCAGCATTTTGGAATGTAGATCAAGGACAGTTGATACTGCTGTCCATGAAGGAAAAATGGCAAGTTATGAACTGTATGAAGGTGGCTGGAACATGTATTATGTGCCAATTGCCAGCAAGGAAAAATTCCTTAATATTTTTGTCAGATTCATGTCTGCTATGTGTGACAGGTTGACCCTGGTTGGATAGCACTTGACTGCCACAGCCTCTCTGTCACTCACCAGTGAAATTGGACAGGGGAGACAATGTGTTAAAAAAGTCTCATGATTGAGATAAGGACAGGGAGAGAGGTTCATGCATCAATTCTCATGATGGGCAAAATAGAGTTAACTTGGGGAAATTATTGAATATATTATCAGCCAAAATCCGAGTAGGATAATGAGAAGTGGAATAAGTCTTAAAAATGCCTTTCCACGACTTCTCTTACCTTCCCAACTTTATCTCCTCCCCCACAGGGAGACAAGGAATGGGGATAATAGAGAATCACAGAATCAATAGATTGGAAGAGACCTTCAAGATCATCGAGACCAAACCATGCCCTGACACCTCAACTAAACCATGGCACCAAGTGCCACATCCAATCTTTTTTAAACACATCCAGAGATGGTGACTCCACCATATCCCCAGCCACACAGTTACAGTAGTTTATCACTCTTTCCATGAAAATTTTCCTAATGTCCAGCTTATATTTTCCTTGGTGCAGCTTAAGTCTCTGTCCTCTCATTCTGTCAGTTGCTGCCTGGAGAAAGAGACCAATCCCCACCTGACTACAAACACATTTCAGGAAGTTGTAGAGAGTGATAAGTTCACCCCTGAGTCTCCTTTTCTCCAGGTTGAACAACCCCAGTTCCCTCAGTCGTTCCTCACAGGGCTTGTGTTCCCAGCTCCTCACCAGCCTCGTTGCCCTCCTCTGGACATGCTCAAGCATCTCAACGTCCTTCCTAAACTGAGCGGCCCAGAACTGGAGACAGCACTCACGGTGTGGCCTCACCAGTGCCAAGTACAAGTGAAGAATGCTCCTGCTGGCTATACTACAGATCTCTCTGCAGAGCCCTCCTATCTTCCAACAGATCAGCACATGCTCCCAGCTTAGTGTCAGCTGCAAGTCTACTAATGGAAGACTCAATTCCCTCATCTATGTCATCAATAAAAATATTGAAAAGAACTGGCCCCAGCACAGAGGGACAGCACTGGTGACTGGCCGCCAGCTGAAAGCAGCACCATTCACCACCACTCTCTGGGCCTGACCATCCAGCCAGTTCTTAACCCAGCAGATAGTGCTCCTGTCCAAGCCACAGGCTGCCAGCTTTTCCAGGAGTATGCTGTGGGAGATAGTGTCAAAGGCCTTGCTGAAGCCTAAATAGACAAGTTCCACAGCCTTTCCTACATCCACCAGGTGGGTCACCTGGTTGTAAAAGGAGTTCATCACATGTTATTCCTGCTGCTGCTCAGGGAGTAGATTCCATCCCCTGCTCCAGCGCAGGGTGCCTCCCATAGGGGACAGTTCTCCATCAACTTCTTCAGTGTGGGTCACTCTTTCCTAGGATCAGTTCTTCAAGGACAGACTGCTTCAGCATGGTTCCCACACAAGGTCAGAAACCTGCTCCAGCATGGGCTCCTGGAATGGGTCTGCGGGTCCCTGCCAGGAGCCTGTTCCAGTACAGGCTTCCACAAGGAAGCATCCATCTGCTCTGGTGTGTGCTTCTTGCATGGGCTGCAGGTGGATCTCTGCGTCCCTATGGTCTCCCATGTCTGCAGGACCACAGCTGCATCTCCATGGGCTGCACCATGGGCTGCAGGGAAATCTCAGCTCTGATTCCTGGAGCACCTCTCGCCCCTCCTGCACTGACCTGGATTTCTGCAGGGCTGTTCCTCTCACATCCTCATTCCGCTCCTTTCTGATCACAAGTACATCTGCACAATAACATTTTTCCTTCCTAAATAGAAGACAGAAGGCTACTGTCACTATGGGCTGAGACTTGGCCAGCAGTGGGTCCGTCCTGGAGCCAGCTGGGATTGGCTCTCTCAGATGTGGGAGAAGCTTCCAGCATCTTCTCACAGAAACCACACAACAGCCTCACTACCAAAACCTGGGTGTGCAAACCCAGTTCACTGTGCTCACAATCTGAACATAAAATATCAATCCCCCATCAAGGTGCTTAATTGTTGCCTGTGGCTTCTCTAATATTGACTTCACTGCTCCTTCAGAAGCATAGCATGCTTAGTGACAGCAATGGTCTCATGCAGATGAAAAAAGGGACTATTAGCACTCAACAAAAAAGCTAAGTTTGAAACCAATGTATTGTCCATACCAGAATATGAGACTCATTAATTTACAAATGAAGAAAGAAAATTGTGAAATTGTCTTACTTTTCTTTATATGAATTTATTGCTTTGTCAAATTTTATTCCTATTTTTTTTCTTTCCTTTAGCTATGGTTGTTCTGAGCAATTTGGAACCAAATACAACATATGAAATCAAAGTAGCTGCTGTGAATGGAAAAGGGCAAGGAGAGTATAGCAAAATTGAGATCTTTCAGACCTTACCTGTCCGTGAGTAATACTTGTGTTGTTAAATGAAAATTATTAT
>VZTB01000828.1:142590-155397 GCA_013397245.1 Thryothorus ludovicianus | reverse complement strand
CCCCCCCCCCCCCGCCCTCCTCAAATTCCGGCTCCCTTCCCTCCCGTAGCACGTGGTGCTTTACCCGCTTGTGTCCAAGAGCCTGAGGAACATTGCCGCAGGCAAGGACCCGCTGGAGGGGCAGCGACATTGCTGCAGCATCGCCCAGATGCACGAGCACTACTCCCTGGGGTACCCCGACCTCGACGAGCTCCAGAAGAACCCCCAGCCCCTCATCTTTGACATCGAGGTGCTGAAGGTGAGGTGCCGGCATGGGGAGCTCGGGGTGGAAGTGTCCAGAAAACACAGATGTGGCATGTGGGATGTGGTTTAGTAGAGGCCTTGGCAGTGCAGGACTCGATGATCCTAGAGGTCTTCTCCAACCTAAACAATTCCATGATCCTGTTCTCTGATTCCATGATGGGGTGCTGGCAGGTGGAGCCACCCGGCTCCTACCAGCAGGACCCATGGGCCATGACAGATGAGGAGAAGCTCCAGGCTGTGCCCCAGATTCACAAGGAAGGCAATGAGCTCTACCGGCAGGGCAAGGTGTCCGAGGCAGCTGCCAAATACTACGATGCCATCGCCTGTCTCAAGAACCTGCAGATGAAGGTGGGTTTCCCCAGATGCACACAGGCATCCTTGGGAATGCACTGCTTGAGAGCTGCCCCTCACTCTCCCTGCTCTGTCTGCCCCAGGAGCAGCCGGGCTCTCCGGACTGGATCGAGCTCGACCAGAAGATCACACCCCTACTCCTAAACTACTGCCAGTGCAAGCTGCAGTGTGAGGAATACTACGAGGTGCTGGACCACTGCTCCTCCATCCTCAACAAGTACGAGGGTAAGGAGCCATGAGCCATCCTAGGTGGCTGTGGCCGGCACCAGGAGACCCCCACGCTCCGCTGACCCCAGCTCTCTCCCCACAGACAATGTCAAGGCCTACTTCAAGCGGGGCAAGGCCCACGCGGCCGTGTGGAACGTGGCCGAGGCGCAGGCTGACTTCGCCAAAGTCCTGGCGCTCGACCCCTCACTGCGCCCCGTGGTCTCCAAGGAGCTGCGGAGCCTGGAAGCGCGGCTGCGGGAGAAGGATGCCGAAGACAAGATCCGCTTCAAAGGCATCTTCTCCCAGTAGAGTCCGCGGCCGCCAGGGAGAGCCCAGCGCTCTCGGGACAGGTTCTTTTAGATATTCCACATGTGGAATGGTCATGGATGTTTATTAATGTTTAATACAGATTTTACGTATTTGAACTCAGTGGAAATGGCCCCGGAGCTCGCCACGGCCTGGGGGCACAGCCAGGCACTTAAGTGGCAGCATAAAGCATTGCAGCACAAGGCTGAAGCTCTTTGCTGGGCTCTAAGACTCTGCTCATCATCATGCCAGGGATGCATGGGTGACAAGAACCTGCTGCTCCCCGCCAAATTTTATCACTTATTTGATGTTTTTATACTTTATGGTGGCCATGGAGGAGCAGCACCAAAGCTCAACCCCAGCTCCAACCCATTCATGCCTGTTCTCCTCCATGCCATGCCATCGTCACTTCTCCAGGCTGCTGCTATCATCCCAAACCAGTGTCTCCTCTTGTCATGTCAGTGTCAGGAATATTTTATATAGAATAACAGCTTGTTCCTGCTATCTCTATAAACCTCTGGTCATGCTATGCCAAGATAAACTCAAGTAAAACCAGTCACACCCCCTGGTCACTACAAAAATTTGCTGCTAGAGGTAAATGAGGGGAAACCAAGTCAGGGAGGGGGAGGGTATCGGCACTGGCCCAGCCCACACACTCCAAGCTCTTTTCCCTGTCCTAAATTGCTTGTGACTCAACTGCTGTGCCCCACGGCCATCTCCCTGTGGGACATGGTGCCCCTGAAGGCTCCTCAGGGCTTTCCCAGTGGGTGGGAACCCTGCTGCCACAGGCACAGAGTAGACTTGAGGATGCTGGCGCCTTGTCGTGACATCTCTTTATTCAACACCAAAACGAAAGGGGAGGAACAGAGGAACCACTCTGGAACCCCAGCCCAGCCCTGCCCCATGACACCGGACGGAAATAAATAGGTGGGGAGGTGCCACTTGCTCTGGGGCACAGCCACAGCCCCCAGTTCTGCACAGCGATAATGACCCTGGGGTGCAGAGCCCACTGGGCACTGCCCAACGGCCCCAAAGGACCAGAGGGGATGGGGCTGGGGGCAGCAGGGAAGATCCAGGGTGACTCAGCCCTGAGGAGATCACTCTGGTCCTCTGGGGGGCTCTGAGCCATCTCCCAGCATCCCCTTGTCTCAGGGGGCACAGCACCCTCATCTCCTTCCTATGGCCTTGTGGCCCAGCACCAGCTCTGTCCCCAGGTGCTCCTTGCTGGGAAATCAGGGACGTGGCAGAGGGGGGACATGGCCATGCCACCCTCACTCCTCACCCTCCAGCTTGAGGCTGATGCTGCGGGGTTTGGTCCGGGACAGGCCAGGGGGTGCTGAGGGGGGGCCCCCGTCCCGCTCTGCCTGGCTGGAGCCCCGGGAGCGCAGGAGCTGGCTCTGCTTCCGCAGGAAGTCGACGGGCGCCGGGCAGCCATAGGTGCCTTTGCCCAGCACGGGTCGTGGGGGGCCCTTGGGGGAGTGAGCCAGGGCTGCGGCTTCCAACTGGGCCAGGTGGGCAACATAACCCTCGGAGAGGAACTGCAGGACACACACACAGTCTGAGCCAGTGGCCATGGCTGGCTGGTGGGGTCAGCCATCGTCCCCTGCACTCTCAGTCTGTCCCCAGCCCTGCCACCACCATACCTGGCACTGGTTGTGGAACTTCTTGACAGCCCGTCCCACAATGTAGATGTGTGCTGGCGCAAGTCCCAGTGAGCTGTAGACGGAGACATCCTTGGTGGAGCCATAGCCGGCAACTATGGAGATCTCTGCCTGCCCAGGGACAAGAGTATTAGGTCAGGGGACAACCCTTCCCACAGGGACAGCCAGCCCCTGGGTCTGGGACACCCTCATGTTAAGAGGGATGGCTGGGAGCTGCCCCGAGAAGCTTCCAGCTCTGCCATGGCAGTGCAGTCCAACTCCCAGCATCTCCACCAGAATGCAGAGGTGCTCAGGCTTCAGCACAGCCCACACTGCCCCATCACGAGCCCTGTGTCCCAGCAGCATCCCCGTCCCCACCTCGGTGCGCAGGCTCTGCAGGAAGGCGGCTTTCTGGCGCAGGGGGTCGTGGGTGAGCCCGTCGCAGAAGGAGACGGCACCATGGGGGAAGTTGTGCTGGGAGAGCCAGGCCACCACGCGGTGCTTCTGCATGTCAGGGCGCCCCGTCACGTAGATGATCATGTACCCTGAGTCCTGCCAGTGCCTAGGAGGGGACATAGGTGGCTGCCAGGAGCCTATGTGGAGACAGTCCTGCTATGGGAAACTGGTATCTTCCAATACAGCGTACGTGGGTGCTGCCTCCAAAACCTCCCTGATCCCAGGGATTTTATCAAGGAGAAGGCAGAGCACAGCTGTGGGGACCACATCCAAACTCGGAGAGGATTATTTTCCACTATAGGGCATCATCACAGAGATGATGTACAGGAGGCAAGGGAGTGGAGGAATATCCTCTCCCTTGTCCCTGCTTTGACACCCCCTGACTGAGTTGTCACACCACAAAAAAGGGGGAGTCTGACTCCCTGATTGAAGGGCACCCACCTTACAACGTCCACAGCTCCTGCCCGCACTTTGGGGTCACTGCCCATGATGGAGACGCTTGCAGTGAAGGAGCCATCAATGCTGAACACAACAGACTCGGTGCCACGGGCCACCACAGTCAGGTATGCCTCGGCGTAGCTGTGGTCCCCTCTGCAAAGGCAGAGGTGGTGGCTCAGCACCGGCCCTGCTGCCAAGGCAGCAGGTGTAGCTTTGCCAAAAGGGCTGGAGGAGAAACTGAGGCAACACCTCACCTGACCACCATGCGCACAGGGTAGATCCCGATGGCCAGAGCCTTGTCTGGAGGGATGGTGAAGGTCAGGCGCCCGCTGCCACTTGTCACCTCAGTGCCATAGTACAACCACTTCCCCGACAGCGGCTGCGTCATGATGTAGATGTCCACCTGAGAGAGGGAAACGAGCTGGGCACGGGCTGGACCCCAAATCCTGCTATGTCCCCACAAAAGCCCTTACAACCTTCTCCCGCCATCCCACACACAGTTCTGTTAACCATATCTTTCCCCTGCTGTGGGTGATACCACCCCCATGCCCGGTCCTGGACACCCCACCCTGTTTGCGGGGTGCTGGTGGCCCCTGAGCCCAGCAATACCTTCTCCCCAGTCAGTGTCACCACATCCAGGGGTCCGTACATGAAGCGCCCGCTGAGGACCTGCGCTTTGCCCTCGCACACGATCACATCGCAGGCACGGTGGTTGGCCGTCACGTTCTGCAGGCACACAGGGTGTTCAGCAGCTCCTGGGGGAGCTCCTGAGGTGCCACCAGGACACCACTGGGCTGCAGGACTGTCCCAGAACCCACATGCCCCAGGATGCCCCAGATGGCTTCCCACTAGCCACATACCCGGATCTTCACTTGGGTGCGCTTGCGCTGCCACTTCTCCCGAGGGATGGCAGGGCTGTAGATGGAGCTCTCCTCGCTCTCTGTAGGCTGTGGCCCCTCTTTCTCCATCACCTGCCGACAGCACAGTGCTGACTCAGCCTCCACCGGCCGGCTTGCCGCCCATCCCACCGTGCCCAGCATACCTGGCGCAGGATGAAGGCCACCACGTCGGAGGATTCCCAGTAGCTGGCGTGGAAGAGGTGGGGCAGGGTGATGGTGGGGAAGGCAGTCAGGGCATCGGGGCAGTACAGAGAGTAGTCGATGCGCTTTGGGCCCCACCAGCGCTCCAGGACTGCAGGGAGAGCTGGAATTAAGCCTTTTCCAGACCTCATCCTCTGTTGTGCAGCCTGAGGTGCCCTCATAGGATGGGGTGGGTGGGGATTACACTTACTCTTGACAACCTCACTGGTGCTGGCGGGAGTGGGGGGCTCTGCTGGCTCATTGCCCTTCCAGAAACCCCCAAAGCTGCCAGTGGGGGTAGGGGGGGCAGCCACATCCACTTTGGGCAGGAACAGGGCAGAGTGTGTCTGCAGGGCCTCCGCTGAAGAGAGAGCTGGGTCAGCACACCCAGAGCCCCCATGGACACCCACCACCCCAGGGCACCCCTCCCGTAAAGCCCCAGAGCAGTGGCAAGGGCTTGCACATCCCTCTCCCCCCACCTAGCCAGGATGCCAGACTGGTGGGAACCTGCTCACCCAACAGGGACGAGGTGCCATCACCCAGGGGGTACTTCTGGTATCGGGGCACGCTGAGAGGGGGCACAGCATGGAAGGCCTTGGCCAGGAGGGGCTCCAGGCGGGAGGCGCAGGGATCAGCGGCGTGGAAGAGGTTGTAGATCTGCTCACAGGCAGGACGCAGCTGGGCCACTGCAGCACAGAGTGAGTTCAGGGGTGCCCACAAGAGCTGGGGGGCACCAGGAGCAAAACACCCAGGAGGAGTAAAGCAGGATACAGAAAGAGGAAAGGCTCAAGAGGGAAATTCGGGACACCAGGGATAGGCTGAGGCTGGCACAGAGCAGGGACACTCAGCCACCCACCAACACCCACACAGCCAGGGCTGAGCATGCGAGGGGCTGAAACCCAAGCAGGACTCTCTGGGAGTGTCCTGGGGAGCTTAGGCTTGTAGTGTGAGTACGATTCAGGGACTTGAGCTCTGTGGGGAGGGTCAGGGGCTGGCACCGTGGCAGGCGGGGATCCTCACCATCCAGAGCAGGCATGACGGTCTTGCGCAGCGCGAGCACCAGCCCCAGCGGGGAACCGAAGAGGAAGAAGCCGGATACCTTAAATTCGAGGCGGGCGCTGGCAGCCTCTGCCCCATCCACTGAGCTGCTCCGAGGTGCCTCTGCCTCCAGCAGAGGCTCGCTGGCCTGCAGGCTGGGACAGCAGAGACAGTGGGCATGGGAAGGGACAGCAACATCTCGCTCCCACCATCCTGAAGGCAAAGCTGTGCCTGGTGTGACCCTGTTATCCCAGCGGAGCTCCAGCAAGATCCCCCCAGGGGCAGGTAGCCTCCATGAAATGCTCTTTCCCAGCCTGGAGCAGATGGGAATTGCACCCTTTCCATAAGGCACAAGATAGCCAACCATCCCCCTTGGGCTCACCTGCACGTGGAGCTCTGCTGCTGCTGCTGGCCATCACCCTGTGTCCCTGGGGGCTCAGGGCTGGCCTGGCCCAATACCGGTGCTCCCTCTGTCCCATCAGCCAGCGGGTCTGGGCCGCCACATTGCTCTGGGGAGATGGGCTCCATACTCTGCAGAGAGAGGCAGCAAACATCCAGACCCCATGTAGCCCCCCAGTGCATGCCCAAACCCTCCCAGGGGGTGTTGGGATGCAAGGCACTCACCAGACTGCCACGGCGGCTGCTGCTCCGGCTGCCCCCAGAGCCTGCCCGGCTCTGGCACAGGGCATCAAATCCTAGGATGCTGCCCACGCAGTCCCCCAGCAGCACCACCTACGGAGACCACAGATCCACATGGAGAGTGATACCCCCAAACCCTCCACAGCTGGACCCCAGAGCCAAGCTCCCCCCCAAATTCCACCTCACCTGACCGCAGAAGCCAGTGCCCTCTCCGGAGTGCAGGAAAGCTGCATAGGCCTGGTTGGCACGGGTGATGACAGTGCTCACAGCGTGCTGGTAAGTGCCTGAGGAGGTGGCCAGCAGTGGCAGTGCTGCCAGTGGGATGTGGTCCTGGCTGCTGGACAGACTGTCCCTGTCATGGCTGTAGGGGCTGAGCCTGAGGGGGACACAGTGAGGGATGAACGGGACTGTCCTGATGTCCTCATCCCACTGCACAGTACTGGCTCACGCCGAGATGCTGCACCAGGAGTAATCCCCATCCCGTTTCCTCCCACCACAAGACACTTGCTCACTTGGGATGCTGAATCCAGAGTTATCCCCATCCCATCCAATTCTAAGCCATTCCATGCTGCCCTGATGTCCCCGTGCTTGCTCAACCCAGGATGCTGCACGAGGACTTATCCCCATCCCATCCAATCCCATCCCACAACAAAACACCTGCATACCCTGGGATACCACACCAAGAATTACATGTATCCCATTCCATCTCACCACACAACGCTTGCCCCAGGATGCTGCACCAGGAGTTAACCCCTATCCCCCCCCCAGTCCTTAATGTCCCACCAGAAGAGAAGTCCCCTCTCCAAGGATACCAGCTCCCCATTCCCCTGCTTTCCCAGCGGGAATCCATACTTGGAGACAAGGGCGTAGGCTGCAGCACAGATGGGTGGGCAGGGCACCAGGCGCAGGGCCACATGTCCCAGTGCCTCAGGAAAGTGGACACGGGTGACAGCATCAAAGGTGGCCGCCAGCGTCTGCACATCCGCCTGCTTGGAGCCCGGCTCGCCCGCTCCCTGATCCAGGATGTTTCCACTGTGGAGGATGAGGAAGAGCGCGTGGATCCGGCACATCTGCTCCGTGCTCTCTGCTGCAACACCCTGCAGGAAGGAGAGCAGTCAAGGCAGGGGGCACAGCAGGAGGGGAAGGCCTGAGGGAGGGGACACACACCTCAGGGAAGCTGGATGTTCCTAATCCTTCACCATCCCCCTTGGTGACGCTGGCTCCGTCCCCTGCGAGCACACAGCCCTGGTGAGGCAGCTGGGGTCTCTAGGTGGGAATCAGACCCCTCCCAGGACACTCACCCCAGGATTTGGGGCCAGAGAACCCGCAGTGCTCACCCAGTGCCTCGTCCAGCTCTGCTGGCCGCTCAAGTGTGTCCAAGAAGTCGTTGGAGCTCCACTTAGTCATCTCCTTGGCAAAGACCTCATCGCTGTCAGACAGATCCTCTGCAGAGGCAGGAGGGAAGCATGGGTTGGGGGACATCCCTGTGCCTGCACCCTCAGCCTCAGATGCCCTTGTTCCCACCCAGTCTGTTCCTAGATGGTGCCAGTACCGTGGGCATCGAAAAATTCCTCTTCGGAGCTGTTCTCTGAGTCTCGGGCAATGTTCTGCATCCGCCATTCTGACAGGCTCTGAGGAGACACGCCCCCTGCCACCCGTGGAGGGTCAGCACTCGCAGCCCCCCACAGAAAGACCTGATCCCACAGGTCCCCCTTGGTCCCGGACCCAGACCCCCAGGGAGATCTGGGGCCATCCCTGTGTCACCCAGAGTCCCTCCTTGGGAGATCCATGACCACCCCTGGGTCACCCAGGGCCCCTTCAAGAAACCTGGGACCAGACTTGGGACACCCAGAGCCCCAGCCCAGGAGACCCAAACCAGGAAAAATAGGCCCCTGACACATTTCCTATGGAGAGCTTCAGCATCCAGGGCATAACCACACCGGACCTGGTCTCTCACCTCCATGCTGGGAAGAGTAGGAAGATCTGGAAGAGGTGGACCACTGCTTGGCAAAGGTGTCATCAGAGGGGGTATCAGTCCCCACCTGCAGCTCAGTCTCTTCCTGCCCTCCAGGACCATCTGGCTCTGGCTGCCCCTCGGGGCTGATCCCGGCCGTGGGTGGCTCCTCGCCCTCGCCACACTTGGCCATCTTCTGTGCCAGCATTCGCGCCGTCTCCTCCTCCAGCTGCCGGATATCCTCCATCGTCAGGTCCGTCCACTCATCCTGCCAGCACCAGGCTTGGCGGTGGGCACGCAGCATCACCTTCCTCAAACCTGGGGGGAGAAGGCGGGAAGTGAGTCCAGTGCAACCCCACGGCTGCCCAAATGACCATCCAGGAACCCACGGGTCTGAACTCACCCACGTCATGGATGAACTGCTCGATCTTGGACTGCATCCCCCAGTATCGGAACTCCACCTTGCAGAGCTTGTAGGCGCACATGAGGGGCCCGCTGGCTGCTGCTGCCTCCAGCCAGTCATCCCCCAGCGGCCCCCGGCCTGTCTTGGATGAGTGGTAGAGTTTGGGATCCTCCTCGGGCTTGTATTCCCCGGGGGAGATGGGATCACGCACAATGTCAATGGTGTCTGTGGGGGGAACGGCGCTTGTCACCCCGCAGCGCTTGGCAAGGGGGCACAGGTAGGAAAACAAGGAAAAAGGGACAAAAATCAGGTCAAATTATTCCCACGAGCCATGCACCCAACACAGCTGGCAGCAAATACTCTCTGTCCTAGAATTCTAAAATCTTGGAGTTCTGGAATTGTAGAATCCTGGAATGGTTTCAGTTGGAAGGGACCTTATGGATCATCTCATTGTACCCCCTGCCATGGGCAGGGGCACCTTCCATTATCCCAGGTTGCTCCAAGCCCCATCCAACCTGGCCTTGGACATTGTCAGGGATGGAGCATCTGCAGTTTCTCTGGGCAACCTGTGTCAGGGCCTCAGCACCCTCATGGGAAGAATTTCCTAATAGAACATGTAAAATCCCACGGCTGGAACATCACAGAAACCCTTGGTGCAGCCAAAGACATCCTCGTCCTCTGCGTGGGATCCCAATCTGGCACCCCAGGGAGCGGCACAGGGAGGGAGGGGCTGGGAGCATGCAGGGCTGACACACATTCGCTCATTAGCCGGCAGATCTGGCAGCTGCAGAGTGATCCCGGCCACCCTGGGGGACACCAGAGCTGAGGATGGGGACAGCTAGGCACAGCTCCTGGCTCCACCCTCAAATAGCCCAAGGGTCCCCCCAAAACAGGGCACAAAACCACCACGTGACACAGGAGCCTCAAGAGAGCTGGGGGGAGGGCAATGAACCCCATCCCCAAACAAAGGTGACCTCTCCTGAATGAGGGTGAGCTCCTACGACAAGAGAGAGGCTCCTGAATAATACCCAGGAAAACACAATCCAACAGTCGTTTGAGCTCAATCCAGTATGAAATCTCCTAGAATCTGGCTTTTCCACCCCTGTCTGCAGGTCATGGTCTGGGGGATCCCAGGGTAACCCCCTGGATCCTAGTACCATCGCACAGCACTGTCTCCACTCCCAGGCTGTGCCAAGCCCTGCATTATTTTGCCCCCCTCAATGTCCCCAGGGTGCTATCAGCCTTTATTCCTCCAGCTTGGGCTGAAAAAAGGAGAGAAAACAAAACTAGAGATGCCCTGAATCCACAAAAATGATGCAATGCACAGCATGATGCCAAGCATCTTGGAAACCAGCAGCAAAGAGCTGGGATAGAACCTGCTGTCCCCAGGCAGCTCCTGGCAGAGTCATTCCCATCACAATCCAACTCCCTTTGCTTTTGCCACTGGGAGAAAGCTGCCAAGGAAGCAGTTATCCCTCCGAATCACCCAGACCATGTTTTTCCATCGCCCTTTGAAACGTGAGAGGGGTTTAAATCTGTCAGTGCTACAGGACACCACGGCAGAGAAAATCCCTGAGGGATTCACACTGGGGCTGGTCCCACTTCAACCCTGCTCCCTGTGGAAGGCAGCAGCCTCTGGAGGTGCTGCTGTGGAATGGCCCTGTGGAATGCCCACGGGACAGGCACTAGAGTGGAAAACCAGGCAGTGGGCACAGGGCCATGCCCTGATGCTGTCTGCTTGGCCCTGGCTGCTTCCCCAGGGGCAGTAGGGGCAGAAATCCTGCCCCCAGGTCCAAGCCATCGGTATCCCGGCCGGACATCCCCAGTGCCGCAAGAGCCGGGGAGAGAAATAGGTCAGATGAATCATTTCCTCCAAGTGCCTATTTTAGGCCTCCATTTTAAGAGGCAGCACGTCACACTCCAAACTCTGGCGCCTGAACTGACCATGTCCACACCACCAGGAACAGGAACCCAGCAGAGAGGGAAGAATCCCACCCCGAGTTCCCTGTTCTGCCCACCAGTTCCCCCCAGAAAGGAGCCAGAGAGCAATCTGGAGCAAAGCCCTGGGGAGAGGGGAAGCAGGGCAGGGAGTAGGAAAATGGGGACATGCTTTTCCAGCTCTCCCTGCTCCAGCTGATCCAAAACACCCCGCAAGACCCAACTGTGGGGTCCCATCAGGAGAGACTGAGAAAGCAAATCCATGCCAGAACAAGGCTGGGACACAGAAGGAGAAGGGAGCAGGCTGGCACTAGGAAGGAGAAGCTGCGAACAGAAAGAGAGGCAAGGGAAGAGGCAGAGAACAAAACTGTCCCTAAAAATATCTTTAATGTGGAACTTAATTCGGCAGCACTGAGAGGGAGCAGGGAGCTCAGAGCAAGGAGCCTGGGGCAGGGAGCTCAGAATCCAGGGAGTTCTTCCCTTCCAGCATCCCTGAAACATGAGGACCAGCAAGGAGAGTGAAGTGGAGCCCCTAAAGTTCCATCACAACCACACACCCACCCCAGAAGCACTATGTGTCCAGTAGCCATAGTGTCCTGCCCAGCTCCCTAAGCCCGTCGTACCCACCCAAAATCCTCTGCCTCTTCTCCGCCGCGCTCAGGTTGAAGATGTTGGTCTGCTGCCCCGCATCCGGGCGGTAGTACGTCTCGATCTCAATGGAAAACTTCTCCACGAAGGGACACGTGTACCTGGAAAGGCACAGGACTGAGCCCTGGGGCACGGCCAGTGCTGCAGCTCAACCCGCTGCCACCCAGCTCCCACCTGGTGCGTGTGTAGGGATAAGCATTCCAGGACTCCTCCTCCACCTGGAGCGCGGCTTTGGGGAGCAGAGCCCGGAACCAGCTGGGGATGTGGGAGCCGACGTGGTAGATCTTGTGGGTGTACTGGCCACTGCCCCCAGGGCCATCACTGTAGGGTCGGTTGGCCAGGATCTCCACGCCACTGCCCTCACCACTGGACTCCTCCCGGCTCTTCTTCTGCACAGAGACGACAGCTCAGTGCAGCGACTCCAAGCTCCAGGACCCCATGGGTGCCCAGGGTTCCCATACACTCTCTTCCCCATGTGTGGGGCATCTCCCAGCCCCACACCTGCTCACAGAACCCCGCTGCCTGGCTCAGTGGTCGGTCCCAAACACACCTGAAGCCTCAGTGACACCCATGCAACCTGCCAATCCCCTAGGATCAGCCTCAGGCCCCCCCGTGTCCCTCCAGGCTCCATGCTCAGCCCTATAGCTCCCCAGTTCCCCACACTCAGCCCCGCAGCCCCCTTACACCTTCCAGCACCATGCTCAGCCTCAAAGCCCCTGGGCACCCCCAGGCTCAGCCCCTGCACCCTTCATGCTCCCCCAGAAACCACTACACCCCTCAGGCTACAATCTCCAGCCTCCCTCATCCCCCTGCACTCCCTCAGGCTCAGTGCCCAGATCCCTGCACACCTCCAGCCCCCCGGCCCTGTGCACCCGCTCAGTCTTGGCCTTTGGAACCCAGAGCCCTCAGGCTCAGCCCCACAAGCTCCAGACCCCTGCAACCCCCGGGCTCAGCCCCGCATCCCCACCTGGATCATGTACAGCTGGGCCACCTGGTACTCCTCTAGGCTCATGGGCAGCAGGATGTGGTACTCCTTGATCAGCATGGCGGCGGCGGGGCACAGCGGGGGCAGCTCCTGAGGGGGCTTCCGTTACACCGGACCGGGCCGGCTTCGGGACAGCTCAGGCCGGTTCGGCACCCCGTCAGAACCGCTCGAGGCACGCTCAGCTCAGCCCCGGTACCGCTCGGTCCGGGTTCAGCCTGTCTCGGAGCAGCTCCGCCCCCGGGTTCGGCGGAGTGCGGTACCGCTCGGCTCCGGGTTCGGTTCAGTCCGGTACCGCTCGGCTGCGCTCGGTCCCGGGTTCGACCCGGCTCGGCACCACGCTCGGCTGAGTCCGGTACCGCCCAACACCGCTCGGCCCTAGGTTCGGCGCGGCTCGGTACCGCTCGGCCTCGGGTTCGGCAGAGTCCTGTACCGCTTGGCTCCCGGTTCAGTTCAGTCCGGTACCGCTCGGCCACCCTCGGTCC
>VZTB01000828.1:111279-126716 GCA_013397245.1 Thryothorus ludovicianus | reverse complement strand
AAAGAAAAAAATGAGGGAAGGAATGGAGAAGGGAAAATGGAGAGAAGAACAGAATGCAGGAAAGCGGGAAGGAGAGAGAAGAAGAGGAAGGAAAGAAGGAGTAAAAGAAGAAAGGAACGAGGGAAAGAAGAAGACAGAGAAAGGAGAATGAAGGAATAGAAGAACAAAGAAACAGAAAGAGGGAGAAGGGAGGAGACAGGGGGGAAGGGAAGGATGGATTACCCGTGGGAAGCATCTCTGCACCCACCTCAGCCTGCTCGGCCTCCTGGTACTGCTGTGGAGCAAAGAGCAGGATCAGCACAGGGTCAGCACTGTGCAGGGAGCCAGGGGGCCCCGGTGTCCCCCTGTCCCGGCGGCAGAACCCCCGGTTCCCGCCGCGCCCCGGGCCCGGCGCCCCGCCCGTGCCGGTACCTGCAGCACTTTGCTGTGCACCACGGTGCCGATGGCGCTGGAGCAGAGGCGGGGGGCGAGGCCTTTGAAGAGTCCCGCTCTCCCGTCCACCTTTATGATGTGCTTGGCTGGGGACAGCGGGGACCATCAGCCCCGGGGGGACCCCACGGCGGCACCGGTACGGNGAGCCCGGTCCGCCCTCCCAACCCCGCCACTCCCGCCCTTACCTGCACCAGCACCTTCACGTACATGAGCGGCTGCGAGAGCACGGTGAGCCCCGAGCCCAGCAGCACCTGCGAAGCCGCGTCTGCCATGGTGCCGCCCCGGCGTCACGGCACAGAAGGACACGGCCACGGCTGCCGTCGCTTCCGCTTCCGCCTCTCCGGTATTTCCGGCGCCGCCGTGACGCGCTTCCGGCCGCTGGGGGGCGCCCTGGGAGCGCAGCGGCTGCCGTGGAAACGCCCGGCGGCGCCGCAGGGGTGTTGCCATGGCAACGCGGCCTGCGGGACTGGCGGCACCCACGGAGCCTGTGGGGACACCGTGGGTACGGGGGACAGCGTGGTGGCAGGGCTGAGGGGACACCACGTCCCTAGAGCCCAAGGTGACACCATGGTGGTAGGGTTGAGGTGCCACCAGGCAAGAGAGGTGACACCCTGGTGGCAGGGCCCAAGGTAACGCCACAGGCATAGGCTGGCACACCATGCTCGGGGTTGGGTGCCAGCAAGACTCTGTCCAGGCTTGGGGAGAAGAGGACCCCTGAGGGGACAGCGCAATGAGAACAGGCAGCACCAGGCACAGACATGGAGGTGGCAGCATCTTATCTTTACTGTCGAGCACAGGCGCAGCAGCGTGAGGCCACTGCAGGGACAGTGAGGGGACGTGCCCTGTTCCTGGGCCTGTGCCCACCACGCTGCCACGTTGGACTCAGGATCACTCCCATGGCTGGATCTTGGGAATGGTCCCTGGTGGCACCACGGTGGAAGGGGCTCAGTGCTGGCTTGCGGTGTGTCACAGCGCTTCTCCCACTGTCCAGCTGATGCCTTCCCATGGTGGCACAGCGGCCACTTCCTGCTTCAGGTGCCTTGGGAAGGGTCACTCCAGAGTCAGCTCTAGGCACCTCTTCTGTGATGGCGCAGGAGCCATTCCTTGCTCCAGATGCCATGGGAAAGGTGACACTGGAGCTGGCCCTGGGCTTCTCTCCCACACTGCCACCTCCTCTCTGGACACCAGGAAGAAGGGGATGCCTGCAGCTCCCAGCCTGGGGAGCACAGGAGAAGGGTCAGACCCACTTGAGGGGTGGGATAGCACAGGGGACAAGTGTCCCTGCAGGACTGTCCCCTCGGGGCCTGGATGGACTGTGGTGGCTCCAGGCTCACTGGGATGCTGGCGTGACTCCGGTTTGTTCGGCGCAGAGCATTCCTTGC
This sequence comes from Thryothorus ludovicianus, assembly GCA_013397245.1. NCBI lineage: Eukaryota > Metazoa > Chordata > Aves > Passeriformes > Certhiidae > Thryothorus > Thryothorus ludovicianus. The sequence goes on along the minus strand of VZTB01000828.1, from coordinate 124,902 downwards.
TCTCCGTTTCTGCAGCCGCTTCCTCCTGCGTGGCTCCATCTGTGCCGGGTGGTAAAGTGGCACTGGGACATCTGCGCCCACTGTCACCTTATTCCACCCTGGTTCTGCATCCCTCCCACTTCAGAATCGGTGGCACATGGGGGCTCACCTGCTGGTCAGGGCTGTGGAAGTCATCTGGGATCCCATCGGACACAGAGCTGTCGGAGCCACTGGTGCTGCACCAGGAAAGAACAACCTGCAGCCCCCAGTGGCACCGTGGCGTGACATGGGGTGACAGGGGATGACATACCTGGACTCAAGGTCTGAGGGGGACACATTGCTCCAGCTGCCTCCAGAGCCTGGCTCACAACCCATCTGCCGCTGCAGCAGCGCATCCGCCTCCACCAGGCACTGCTGGAGCTGCGGGACAGTGCCGGTGTCACCGTGTCACCGTGGTCCCACAGCACCAGGGCACCCTGGGCCAGGTCCAAGCCCACCTTGGCCGGTGCAGGGTCGCAGAAGTCAAGCAGGGTGTCACAGAGGAGGCGGCCCAATGACTCGAGGTCCTCCACGCTGAAGTGAGAGCCCCTCCCGCCTGGAGGGGACAGGGAAAAGGAAACAAGGACAGCTCCCCAACCCAGGCCCACCCCCCTGGCACTGTCCCGGTGGCTGTGGCAGCCCCTCACCCAGCGTGGAGCCACTGAAAGCCACCTCTAGGGTGTAGCTGTGGGAGACGCCCAGGCGCCACATGGAGACACGGCCTGTCCCCTCTTTGCTCTTCTGCACCTGGAACTTGCAGCTGGAGAAAGAGAACTGGGGGGCCCAGGGTCAGAGGGGTCTCAACCCCACAGGGACAGTTTGGGAAGCGGCACAGTGGCTGCATTCCCGCTGTCACCACAACACGTGGCTCTGAGGCATCCGTGTCCCACCTTGTCAGGGGCATTTTTGCTCAGCATCAGGGGGAACACACGCTGGCGTAGCCGTGTCCCCGTGCCATCCCCGCCGGTATCGCAGCCGTACATGAAGACGTTGTTCTTCCGGCTGTGCCCATGGAAGTCACAGTACAGCACCACCTCCCGCTCCGCCAGCACCCTGCACGCATCAGGATATGGCCACCAGCACTGCCACCAGCACTGCCCCGTCCCGCTGGCTCCTCACACCCGCCTCACCTCTGCACCATGGCCCGCAGGTGCCACACACCGGGGAAGGAGCCAGGAAGCGCCATCCCGTAGGCCCTGTTGGGATCCCGTCCCGCCAGGGAACAGCGGGAGTTGCCCACCACCACCCCGTCGGGGTTGAGCATCGGCACCACCTTGAAGATGAAGAGGCGACGCAGGAGCTGTGCATTCGCGTGGGCGCTCAGCAGGAAATCGAGGAATCCCCTCATGGCCCAGGAGCCGCCGCTCTCGCCAGGGTGCACGCGGGCGCTCGCCACCACCACCCGCTTGCCGGCCGTGCTGCCCGGGCCGGTGATGGTCAGCAGGTGCACGGGGTTGCCGGCCAGGCTGCGGCACAGCACCTGCACCGTGCAGTACCGCGAGCGCGCCGGGTCGGCCGCCAGCGCGCGCAGGTAGCGCTGCAGGTCCGAGTAAGTGTAGGGGTAGCAGGCGGCGAAGAAGCACGTGTCGCCGTCGTGAGGGAAGCACACCGTCCAGCTGAGCCGGAACAGCGGCGGCTCTCCCGCACTGCCACGGGAATAGCAAACGTCGGTCCCGACCCGGCGCCAGCCTATGCCACGGCTCTGGGCATCCCGCTGGGAGTAGAGCAGTGGCTGCAGGCCCCGGCCATAGAGGCTCTTGGGCTTGGCCATGTTGGCGATGGTGAAGCGATAGAGCGGCTCCTGCCGCGTGTTTTGGACACGGAAGTAGAACCACTGTGTGTGTTTGGCTGTGTACAGGTCCGGCCGCAGCATCAGCACGTACTCATAGGGACCCCTGTGTGGAGAGAAAGGCCACGCTCCGGATCCGGGCCTGACACGAGAGGCCCCGTGCCCCCCAGCCTCACTCTTACACCTTGATGGCCTTCTGGAGGTTTCCACTCTCAAAGCGGGACTCAAAGAGAAGCGTGGTGTCCTGGGGACCCTCCAAGGGGGCTGCTGGTGAGGAGAGCGGCCCCGGGGCCCCCCCGACCCGAGCACAGGTAAAGCAGGAGCCTTGGAGTGCTGTGGGGGGAGCAGGGACAGTGGTGGGGGTCTGGGGAGAGCGGAGGCACTCGAGGTGCTGCCCATGCTCCATTACCTGGGTTGGAGTGGTAGACAATGGTGCCCTGCTCCTCACTGAGGGTGTACAGGGATTGCTCCAGGTCCATGGGTGGGCAGAAGGGCTCTGGTTTGGGGGGGACCCACTCTGGGAGAGGGGGAGACAGAGACAAATGCCATACGTACAACAGGGATGTGGCACAGGGGTGAGGCGGGGGACAGCTGGAGCATCCCCTCACCGATGTGCTCAATTGTCTCCTGGATGACTTCACACTCCACAGGCCAGCGGGGAGTGGGGAGGGAGAGTGGAGCCTGTGGTACTCCTGGAGACCTCCAGGGCTGCCTTGAGGGGGCCAGCCTGCCCTGGTGGAGGGTCTGCTCCACCACCCTGGGGGCTGCAAGAGCACCGGGAAGAGCTGGGGGTCTCCACTGTGATTGGGGTAGGGACATTCCCCAAAACCAAGGCAGGGACAGGGAGAGGTCCTCCCAGCACACTTGCTGTGCTGGGGGGACACCGTGCTGGGGAGCTGTGAGGGGTTGCAGGGTCTCACTCACGGTTTGGCTCGTGCCCAGAACCTCGCTGGCAGCCAGAGCCAGTGTTGCCCATGGTGGATGCCTTGGGATGCTGCCCGGAGAGTTCCCCGGGGGATATGGCAGTCTCTCTCCTGTCCATCTTCTCATCTTGGGGAGAACAGTGCTGCAGCCAGGGGACAGGAGGGGACACGGCCCAGGGACACGAGGGGACAGGGCTCACCTCGGAAGTAGCCATAGAAGCGCAGGTGGGTGCGGATGAAGCTGTCATAGGGCTTCAGCATCTGTNCATTAAGGTTGGAAAAGACTTCCAGATCACTAAGCCCAGCTGTGACCAATCCCCACCTTGTGACCCAGACCAGAGCACTGAGTGCCATGTCCAGTCATTCCTTGGACACCTCCAGGGCTGGGGACTCCACCACCTTCCTGCCCCTTCCAATGCCTAACATTTCTTTGAAGAAATTCCTCCTCAACTTTCCCTGGCAGAGTTTGGGGCCGTTTTTTCTTGTTGCGTCCCTTGTTCCCTGGCAGCAGAGCCTGACACACCCCCTGGGTACATCCTCCTGTCAGGGAGTTGAGAGCCAGAAGGTCTCCCTGAACCTCCTTTTCTCCAGGCTGACCCTCTCCAGCTTCTCCTGGTGCTCCAGACCCTTTCCCTGCTCCATTCTCTTCTTTGGACAGCCCCTCCTATCACCAAGAGGGCTCCAGATCTTTCCCCTGGGCTGGAGGTGGCCCAGCAGTGCCAGAAGGGATGGGCCTGTGGCCACACCAATGCTGGGACAGCCCAGATGCCATTGGCCTTTTGCCCACCTGAGCTCGTGTTCAGCTGTTTTCACCAGCACCCCCAGCGCCTTTCCCAGCTTTCCAGCCTCTTTTCCCCCAGCCTGGAGCATTCCAAAGGGTTTTTGTGTGACCCAAGTGTAGGACCTGGCACTTGGCCTTTACCCTCACACCTTTAGCCACAGCCCTTCAATCCAGCCTGCCCAGTTTCCTCTGCAGAGCCTTCCTGCCCTCCACAATCCACATGCCCACCCAGCTTTGTAATCGTGGGTTACAGGGATTTGTTATGCTTCCTATTCCCATCTACCACCCGCCCTCAGCAGAATCAATGAGATGGCACTTCCCAAACTGCTACGATTTATTGGACAATGGTCAAAGGAACTGTACATCTGTAAAAAAAAAACAAAACAAAAAAACCCCAAGAGGTGGGCACGGCACTGCATGCCTCATGTGCTCGAGGCCGTTTTCCTCCGCTTCAGCCGTGAGCGCCAGTCCTCTGGCAGTGCCTCGAAGTTGGCGTTCCTCTCGGCCATGCCACTGCAGGGATAAAGCAGGATGTCAGCACCCAGCTGGCCCTCTCATGGATCTCCCACCTTTACAAGGGACAAGGAAATGTCCTGGTGCCAGCCCCCAGGGTCTGTACCTCATCAGCTGCTGCTGCTTCCACTCCTCGATGCGCCGCTGGGCTGTGGTCTCCCGGTCCTCCTCGCTGGAGCTGGAATTCTCCTCCTCATCCAGCTCCCGCTGGATACTTTGCCACTTCTTCACCAGCGATGGCATCTTTGTCTTGCCCTTCTTGCCCTGTGCCACAAAAATAACAGTGGTGAGCGTGGCTGGAATGGGAGGAGGGAAGGAACAGTGTCGGTGTGGGACCACCCGTCGGGCCTACCTTGTCCTTGCGCCCCTTCCTTGGCTTCTCCTTNCCGGCGCCGGCTGTGCCGTGGCCGTGCTGGCCAGGCTGACGGGCACGGTGCACTCCGAGTATCCCATCATGGAAGGCGTGGCAGGTCCCGTCACACCCAGGTAGCTGGACTGCAGCCCCAGCGCCGTAGGCTGAGGGCCAGAGTGGCCTGGAGCCATGCGGAGGTTGGGGCGTCCCTGGATCTCGCTCTGGAGGCGCTGGCGTGGCCTCAGGGAGGGTAAGGGCACAGCTGATGGCTGGTACTTGCCCGTGGCCATCAGGGGCTGGCTGTAGATGACAGGGCAGCTACCAATGGTGGCCGTGCGCTGCACCAGCCCCGGGCTCATCTCCGCTGCTTTCCTCTTCTGTGGTTTGGCTGAGAGCAGCGGGGCTGGGCTCGGTTCAACAGTGGCCTGGAAGAGAGTGCTGAGGTGAGTGTTGAGCCAGGAGCACTTTACACACCCATTTCCCAGAGTCTCACACACGCTCTGGAATCAGTGGAGGCCTGGCTTCACTGCTCACCTGGCTGCTGCTAGCAGCAGGGCGCACCAGCGACTTCAGGGGAGCGTCTTCCTCTGTTCCTGGGGCAGGCGGCTCCTCGCCCCCCTCATCTTCCATCTCCACTTCCTGGATTTCCCCATCTTCTCCAGGCGGTGGGGGCGGCGGTGGAGGTGGTGGGGGCGAGTCTGGTGGGGGCGGAGGCGGCGGAGGCATTTCCAAAGGCAAGGGAGGTTGGAGGACCGGGACGGAGGACTGAAGCAGAGTCCAAAATGGAGTGAGCGGCATGAGAGACGTAGCAGGAACTTGGCCTGAGAAGGACTCTTTACAAAGGGAGCCTGAAGAATACACATTGACACAGGCTTGAAGGCCTGGCTATGGTCTGTACCACCCGCTCCTGCCCCCATCCCTGCTCTGGGGCCAGGATCACCCCTGCCAGCGAGGCGTACCTGCGGGGCGCTCGGCTGGCCCCTCGGCGTGCTCTCCTTTGTCTTTGGGAGGTGGCTTTGGAGGACCGTCGGGTTTTCTGTCGGCGCCTCGCTGTCCCTCCTCTTCGTCCTCCCCGTCGGGGAACTCCCATTGCGACTCTCCCGAGCGCTCGTTAACATAGAAATAGCGTCTATGCTCCCTAGATCACAAGAAAGAGAAGGAGGCTTCAGCTTCTCTTCCCCGTCCCCGACACTCCAAGGCGGGCCTGCCCACGACAGCGGTGCGCTCTCGCAGGGGAGACCCTCGTGCAGCAGGGCTGCCGCTCTCCCACACAACAAACAACTTTGAGGACAGAGGCAGGAGAGGCCCGAGCCGACTCGCTCAAAGCTATTTGCTATCGCTGGCTGCGGGAACGTCGCCCTGAGCCCCCCGCTCCGAGGGAGGGGAGGGCCGGGAACGCTGGCGACGTCTCGCTAACATTGGGACTTTCAGCACGGCCTTGGCTGAAAGTCGCCCTCCAAGAAGAGGCACCAGGGAACAGCCCAATGGAGGGAAGCGGCTGCCCCCCTACCCCATGGTGCGCAGAGTTTTTATGATATTCTTGGTGTCAAACACACAGTGAATGCTAGAGAGAGGGAGCGGATCTGGGAGCTGAAAAACAAAAGAGCAAAGATTTCAAACAAAGGAAAATTAATCAAGAAAGCCAAATAGACAAAGAAATGTTTGGGTCTGACCTGCTAGCAGGAGACAGAAATCTTGTTCTTCATTCCGTCGGTGAGTTGAAGTTTGTCCTTTGGAAGAGCTGTTGGTCAGAAGAGTTGATCCAGAGATCCTGCAAAGTTCACAGAGCTCTCGCATGCGCGACCCCCCAGGCCCGCCCTCCACAGCGCTGGACACTCGCGAGAGGGACAACCAGCTCTGTCCATCAGGGAATCAGCTCCGTTGCAAAGCACTGGGCACTCCGTTTGGATCCTCCAGTTTGGCGGCCGGCCCAAACTCTGCGAGTGCCGGACGTTTCTCTGCCTGCCCAGCACTAACAGAAGCTGCTCTCAGTCTGCCAGAGGGACGGCGCCAGCGTCGTCAGGTGGTTGATGGTCACAAATCATGTCTGAGATGTCAGAGATGAAAGGTGAGAAAGGAGGAGAGCGCGTACCTGTCCCAGTGGCAGGACCAGCCTTTAGGGGTGGCGTTTATTTCGTATTGTTTAAGCTGTTCGGCTGCGTCTTGGAGTTTGCGTTTGAGGTAGTTTCCATTGAGAGCACCTTCTCGCCAGTCTGCAATGCGGGTCTAGAGGGCAAGAACCGGGGGAAGCCGGTGAGGTGGGCTGCCAGTGGCCCCGGGGGGGACGGGACTCGAGGATCGGGAGGCTCCCTTCCGGCACGGGACGCGGGGGGCCAGGAGGAGGAGACCCCACCTCCGCGCCAAGCCACGCTCTCCCCCCGCCGAGGAAGGGAGGGCCCTGCGCGGCGAGGCGCCACGAGGCTCACGCAGCACCGGCGCTCGGACGGCGGATTGCATCCGATCCGCTCCGGAACACGAGGCCGGAGCGAGGGGCGAAGGCTCGGTTACCTCTGTCTGCAACAGCAACATGTGGAAGTTGGAGATAGATTGTCTGTTGATGCCCAGGAACTCCAATTTACTAGTCAGAGTATTTGCCAGCTCTCCAATCTGAAACTGCCAGGAGAAAGGGCAGAGTCAAGAGCTGCCCTCTGGGAGCAGCACTGGGCAGCTGTCGCCCTGCGGCTCTCAGGAAGCACTGCTTGGGAACCCCCGTGGCCCCTCAGCCTGGAGGTACCAGGATGTGCCACCCTGGCCCTGTGTGCCTGTCACTCCCCCCACTAAGTCCCGCTACATCCTGCACCCCAGGGATGGGGCAGTGTGGGTGGCTGGGTGACAGCTCCTCCACAGACTGCGCTTGACTCTGTGCAAAGGAGAGAGCACTCAGGCAGCTCTGGTACTTTGGAGTTACAGCAGAAGCATTGCCACGGCAGATATCTAAGAATGCTTCCCAAATAAATGGGCCAGGATGTCATCCCAGGTTCTGTAAATAATTGATTTCCAGAGGAACTAGCTGGAAAGCACCAGAAAGGCGTAACAGCTCTGGATTTACTCCAGAGCAGAGGCAGCAGCTACATCAAAACTCAGGTCAGCTCATGACAACCATGGCTACTCAACCCCAGAGTCACACGGAATGAAACCTCCAATGTGGGGACATGGGAATCTCTGACTGGAGGCACTGCATGGAAGCAGCCACAAGCCAGAAAGGAATGAGGAACAGGAATGTCTGCAAGTGGCATCATCACTGCTTTTAGGAGGGCTCCAAAAATGTCTATTTTTAACTTTACTCCTCAAAGAGGCTTTGGAACGTCCACCAAAGCCACCAAGGAAGCATCTGTCTCCAGAGAGGGGATGGGCCAGACAAGCAAGCCCTAGAGAAGACCAAGGCAGGCATATGAATTCCCATGTTAACATGGCTCTGGAGAAGCCAGGGAACATCCTGGAGCAGAGGGTGATTTGGGAGCGGTGGCCCCGGCGCAGCTCCTGTAACCAGAGAGATCCCAACCTGATGAGCAAACGGTACTGGTTACCCAGGGAGCCAGCATTCCTCCGACAGCTCTAAGGGAATCCTGCATGGAAAAGCACCACACGGTCTGTCACAGTGGCCACAGGGACCGCAAGGAGCGGGGACAGCAGAGGGGACCAGTGAGTCCAGCCCTGCTACAAGATTTTATGCTTTCTCTTTAAATAAATTAATTTAAAAATCATGTCTGAAGTGGATGCTGCACTGAGGGAGGCTCAGTTTTGGTCCAGGAATGTCACATCTCAAAATCCTTGAAGGAATTGTTTTAGGGGAGAGATGTGGGATTTTTCCCAAGGACAAATTTTCCCTGTCATACCAGAAGAATTATTTAAGTGGTGGTAATGAGGACAGGGATGGGCAACTCTCACTGCAGGCTCCGCCTGGGCTCCACCAGGAGCCGGCAATTCCCCATCTGCCAGAGGGAGGTGACAACATTTCGCAATGTCACAGAATTACTCCACAGCCAAACTTCATGCTGCAGGAGATCTCAGGGTAATGAGTGATATGGGGACTTAGGGGGCAAATGGGAAAGATCGCCCCTACTGCTCTGTCATACTGCCCTAGAGCCTGGAGCTCTGCTATAGATCAGGGAATTGATCCAGTGCAGCCAAAGGAGCAAACCAAGGCTCAGAGAAGAGCTATCAGCAGGATGCTGCAGAAATCCCAGGGCTTCCCCAGCTTGCATCTAAAAGTAATGCCGGGCGAAGGGCAGAGCGGTACCGTCAGCCTCAAGAAACGGAGAGATTACGGACGAGGAGTCTTCAGCCTGGAAACGGGACGGCTGACCGGGCCAGAGACTGGAATATCGTTATTGGTGAAAACAAAGTCAAGATCAAACTGGTTGTTCTCTGTCACAACAACACCCAGGGCTCACTCTTTGCCCCCCCGCACCCTCCTTTCATCCAAACTTTTGCTGCTGAATCCTACTGGAGACAGGATATTGTCCCAGTCCTGCACAGCCCTTCCTTCACAAGCTGTTCCCGCTGCCACACTGGGATCTGAGCTTTAAAGCTCCAGGTCGGCCAAATCCAGAGCCCAAAGCTCTGGTGTTCCAAGGGAAGAGGTGGCTGGGGGAGCCAGTATGTCCCTTGTTCCTGCTGGCAGCTGGCACCCATCACATCCCTCATCTCACAGACATGCACCTCTGCCTCTCCATACCTTTATATCCTGCTCTTCCTCTTCCATTTTTGGAGCCCCTTGTGATTTGGCTTTTTCCTGGGGCTCCTCAGATTCTGCCTCTTTGTCTGAGCTTGGATCAGTTGCTTCTGTGCTTGGGGCTGCAGGAGAAGGAAGGATAGGTCAGTCCTTTTCCCAGCCCCACCCTGGCAGTGCCAGCAGCTGGATGGACACTGTGCCTGGAACCAAAGCCAATGTGGGCAACAGTGGGGAAAGAGCTAGGACCCACCAGAGCCAGAAATTAAAAAGGAGAGATGGTCACTGCTCTGTGGTGGTGGGGATCCTCAAGAATATCCAGAAGGATAACATGGGAAGGGGAGAGTTGGAGCTGCTACAGTGCAAAACAGCAATGAGGCAAGGCCTGGAAAACTGGGCATCAGTGAAGCAGGAAAAGATTAATCACCAAAATCTGTCATCTTAACAATCTGTCAATAATGGGTACTAGGTATTAAATAAGTTAATTATGAAAGACTGAAGAGGTCCCCAAAAGCTGCCAATAGCAGAAGGTTTTGCCTTCAGATGACTAATGCATTGTCAGAACAATCAATTCCAAGGAAGGGAGTTTGTGACAGTCCCACAGTCCTCTGGGAAAGAAATTCTCAGCATGCCCTGGCACTGGAAGGCAGGACACTTCCCTAAACCACCCTCCAGCAGCAGGGTACTCAATTTAAAATGGTTATTTTGGAGTGTCAGCTCATTGTTACCCAGGCTAAGGTGGAATCTGCTGCTGCTGGGAAGAACTGGCTTCAGGCTTATTTGGAAAGCCCTCTGGCAAAACCATCCATTCTGCTATGCAAAAATGACATCGCTGATTTAATGCCAGAGCTGTCACTCAGCTCATGCCCCGGCCTGAAGGAAAGGTGTCTTAGGGCCACAAGAACTCTGGGATAGGGCCCTGCTGCAGGTACTTTTGTACCAGATTTTCCTTGGAAAAGCAGTTTCATTCAGCTTTCTGTGCTGCAGGCACACAAATCTTGTGCTGGGAAGGAACTGGCACATCCAGAGAAAAGACGCAGGGGGGACAATCTTGCTCCCCACAATGTCCTGCAAGGAGGGTGGAGTCAGGCTCTGCTCCCAGGGAACAAGAGACAGGACAAGAAATAACAACCTTAAGTTCTGCCAGGGGAGGTTTAAGGCAGATATTGGGGAAAATTTCATAATGGAAAGAGTCATCCAGCCCTTGCACAAGCTGCCCAGGGGTGTGATAGAGTCCCTATCCCCAGAGGGATTTAAAAGCCATGTGGATGTGCCACTTGGGTACATGTGTTAGCTGTGGCCTTGGCAGTGCTGGGGGAACAGCTGGACTCCATGACCTCAGAGGGTTGAATAATTTCAGGTTGAATAATTCCAGGACTCTACAGTCTGGGAGTCCCAGTGCTGCTGGGCGCAGTGTTCCTTAAAATGCTATAACTAGTGCATTTTGGGAAGCACAGTTCTGGGGGATGCAACAGAAACACGAAGGGTAGTTGTGTATGACTGATGTATCTGCACACACCGAGTTGAACCAGCCCCACAGAAACAGGGGCTGCCTGCCTTGCCACAAGGGCTGGAGTTACAATCCCTACACACTGAGTGTGGGGCCCTGCAGTGGCTCCAGGGACCTTTCAGCTGTCTGGAATTTGGTACCAGGCAGCTCAAAACCTGAACTTTAGAAGTGGAGGGTGACAGTTCCCAGTGTACTGCAGGCTGGATTTGTGATGCTGGAAGGAACGGGAAAGCAATGGGATGTGAAGCAGCTGTTATCTGTGTCCCCTCTCCCAAGGAACCACTGAATGTGGCACTCTTCTCCTTATGTGGGTAATTAGGATAGGGAAGACTGTGGCAGAAGAGCAGCTTATCCCAGTGAGGCTGGGCTGTGTGACACAGCCACCCCTCAGCCTGTCCCCACCTAGCACACATACCTCACGGCCCTTCCCGGCTCTGCTCTGTGGGTCTTCAGGGAAATGAGACCCCCTGCTCCTCCCTCCAAAGGAAGCCTTTCCAATTACCTGCTTCTCCTGCTTCTGGGCTCTCCCGGCCCGTTTTGCTGGAGCCTCGACTGGCAGACTCGGGGCTGGCAGCTCCCACAAACAGTTTCCATTTCCCTCGCTTGGAGGCCAGCCTCCGGGATGCATCCTGCGAGGCCGACTGGCTCCCATCGGAGAGCGGGCTGGAGCCCGAAACGCTGCCATCGCCTTCCTCCAAGGCACGCAGCTCTGCCTGCCGAGACACGACACCCCAGTTCATTCCCAACAATACCGTGGCTGCCTGCGTGGCCCTAATTCTGGGACAAATGTCTCCTCTTACCTTTTTCCTCTCCAGCACCATCTCCAGCTCAAGCGTGTCCTGCTCCTCCTCCTCCTCCGCGCTCTCCCCCGACTGCACCACACTGCACAGATCCTCCTGCCCTGTGTCTTCCAAGGGGTCTCTGCTGGGCTCTGGCTCTTCAGGGGCAGCCGGCGCCTCTTCCACTTTTGCCTCCTCTTCCAGAGGTGGCTCAACCTCCTCTTTGCAGATCACTTTCCTCCTCCAGCGCTCCTCTTCCTCCTTTACCACGTCGGGCAGCAGTGGGGCCAGGAGGGCTGCAGCCACTCCCTTCCTCTCTTCCTCACTGTTGGAGAGAGCCTGCACGCCTTCATTCACTTCCTGTGGGATGAGCTCCGTGTCAGCTTTCTGGCAGCTGCCCAGGCAAGAGCCCATGCTGCCAGGCCCCTCCTAGGGCTATGGATAGAGCAGAGCATCCCAGCTGCTTCCAAGGAAGCCTATGGAGGGGCCTGCAAAACCCATGACAGCCAGAACCCAAATGACTGACCTTCTTCACCTCCCGCTTGCTGAGGCTGGTACCACGGCCAGCACTGCCTGGGGTCCCCTTCTCCTGAGGGAACGGCTCCGTGGCTGCCACAAAGCTGCCATTAGTGCCTGCCACAGTGCTGCTGAGAAAAGAGAAGAGGGAATGAAGAGCAGGACTGGGACAACATCCCACAGGGCAACATCCTGGAGGTCTTGCTCACCTGTGCTGGTAATGCTGTAGGCCCTGGACCTGCGTTGCCAAGTACTGTGGCAGCTCCCAGGTCACCTCGTTGCTCTGGGTGTTCCAATAGTAGTAGCAGCCGGTGTTCTCATCCCACACTTCCTGCCAGTCACCCATCTCCAGCTCTCCGACTGCCAGGGGGACAAGGACAGCCTGTCACTCCCCTCTCCCCAGTGACACCCGTTTGCCAGCATCCCCTCTGGAGAGAGGAACGGCGCTTACCTCCAGCCAGCGAGCACTGGGTGTCATACTGCCACTCCGGGGCTGGCGCTGAGCCTGTGCCATTGGCCGTGCCCGATGACGAGCCTGTGCCCGAATCCTTCGGCTCCGGGCGGGGAGGCATGGGGGGCACGGAGGAGGAGGAGGAAGAGGAGGCAGCGGTGGGCTCAGCGGGCTGCGGAGGGGCCGTGATGGCATCAATCTCCTGGAAAAACAGCATCCCACCGTGAGCTTCAAACCCCAACCCAAACCAAAGCGCTTACTGGATGAGGACAATGTCTTGGACCACGCAACTCCTGTCCCTGTCCTCGCCCTCACGGAGGAGCCACTCACAGCCAGGAAGTTTGCCAGGGTGCTGTCGATGTCAGCAGAATTGCTGCCGTTGGCATCCGTGGAACGGGCTGGCTTCTCCAGGGTCTCACCCTCCTCATCATCGCTGTCCGCATAGGCACCCAGCAGGCACAACCCTCCTGGAGAAGGGAGAGTGAATCCTCAGGGGAATCCTCTGCTGCCACAGGGCATTGGATCCCACCCTCACCTTCGGCTCCAGGTGCCACTGTCACCCCAGGGGGAGCAGCCCCTGTACAAGTGTCAGGGACAGCCTGGGGGGAATTCGTACAAGAACCAGTAATAAAGGGCATTTAAGAATGAGCAAACGCCTCTTGGGAAATAACAGCGTGATTAAAATAATTAAAATGGAAGCAACTCCAGCCCCAAAGTGGATTATTTAGGAAAGAGTTAACTCTCTTCCCTTAAAACTAACAGTCAGACCTGGATAATTATCCTGTGTTAAAAAACAGGAGTTATGGAGAAGGGAACAAACTCAGCCCCATAAAACCCCCCGTACATTTAGCACAAAACCCACCACATGCAGAACCAGAAAATCCACACTGAGCACCTCCAAAAATTACTTGGAACCTCACATCCCTGCAATTTTAGAACCAAACCCCCATGTATACGACAAAAAAAAACCAAAAAAAACCACAAAGCACTAAACTCATAAATTTAAGACCCCCAAGTCTCCACATCAACTATCAAAACTGGCTAAACATAGGACAAAAGCCCCTTTTAGGACTAAACCCCCCACATTTTAAACTTTAAAAAATTCATGTCTTGGACCCAAAAAATGACAACTGAGAATCTCCTCCCCCAAACTTAAGACAAAAAGCCTCATTTATAACCAGAACGTAAATATTTTTTTATCTTTATTGTGCATCGGGAGCCGCAAGCAGCCCTAAATCCTGAAATTCTCCCCTTAGTCTTTCAGCGGGGGATGTAATCCCGCGTCTCACGCCAGAGCGCTCTCTTACCTGTGGCCTTTA
>VZTB01000828.1:82069-108632 GCA_013397245.1 Thryothorus ludovicianus | reverse complement strand
CAGAGCCCTGTGCCACCCTCCAGGGGTGTGGGCCCATGCTGCCGTATAGCACAATTCCATAGTTCTTCCTGGGAGCTATAGCTCCTTATCCTATACCCCCCTTCCCTTGAACCTCCCTTGAGCTATATCCACTGGGTATACAGCTCCATACTTCCCCGGGGCCCTACAGCTCCATCCTGCCCTATATCCCAGCCCTAGGGCAAGGGCGGTAGGGGGATGATCCCTGGAGAGGAGTACCACAGTCCCTGCTTTTCCCACATCCTTACGCACACCTCAAATAACACTTCCATTTTATTAAAGTTGATGCAAAAACATACCAATAAATAAAAGAAATTCCCAACAGTTCCACGTCTGGAGGAGGCAGAGAGCAAGGGGGTGTCATGGCCACACACCCCAGCTCTGTTGCTCACCCACTGCCTGCAAAAGGGACAGTGAGGGGATACACCCATGGGCACTCCACCTCCCTGAACCAGATCCTTATGGAAAAAACAATGGGTAAAACCAGCACCACGTGGTGGGATGGCAATGCTCCTGGCGATGTCACCTGGCCTAGGGCTGGCAGTACAGGCGCTCCATGGTGGCCACGCTGACCTTCTGCTGGTAGTCCTCCATCCTGTCGTTCAGCTTCTCATAGAGCTGGAGAGGCAGGAGTCACGAGGGATCCCACCCTGTCCCCCCATCTGTCCCGCCCTGTCCCCCCAGCCCGGTGTTGGGGAGCTCGGTACCCACCACCACGCTGTTCTCGCTGGCGCTGCTCTCCCGCAGAGCCTGCAGCAGCTGGTCAATGGCAGTGTAGGGCAGCCACATCGTGGGGGACGCTGGGGACAGAGGGACCTGGAATGGACAGGAACCCTTGCATCATGTCCCCAAGGAGCATCCTGCCACATCCCAGCAGTGCGTGAGCTCACCTCGATCCCAAAATACTGGTGCCCTTTGCCCAGCACAGCGTCCACGTACTCCAGGACCAAATCCACAGCCTCCTCCAGCAGATCGTAGTTCAGGTACAGGCGCAGCAGCTCGGCAGCATCCACTTCCTGCCAGAAAGAGGGAAACTCAGCCAGGGAATGTGACCAGGACTGGGACCACACTGAGAGAACCTGCTCTGAGTCTTGGTACCAGGCACAAAGCACCTGGCACGTGTCTGTTGGAGTGAGGATGATCTGGCAGCTCTGGGACAGCTGGAATTTTGGAGTTTTTGAAGACAGCTCTCTCCCTGTCCTCACCTTGTAGCTGTTAATGAGCCAGTTGGGCAGAGGAATCCCGTGTGCCAGGAGCTTGTTGATGACGCAGCGATGGTACAGGCTGTTCTGGGATGGGTAACGCTCCAAGTAGGATGACAGCAGCCTCCAGGCTTCATCTGTGGCACTGCAAGGAAACAATTCCCTGTGGAACTTACGCCAGCAGCTACTGCCCCATCTGTGAGGCCACGGTGTGCTGCAGGTGATGTGGGGACAGGGTGGAAGCACAGCTCCCCCCACATCCCATGCCCACAGTTCTGGCCTTAGGGGTTTTAAGGACCTGTGACCCTCTGGATTCACAGAGAGCTCCTGTCTCCAGATCCTCCTCCTCCCGAACTGTGGAGATAAACCTACCTGGACTCCTTGGTGGTAACCAGGGACGAGAGTTGGTTGGCTGCCAGCCAGTCCCAGGCCTTTGCCTGCGCTGCTTCCCCTCCCATCTGGAGCTTGATGCACCTGCATGACCAAAAGCCATGGGAAGGTGGGTCCCTCCAGAGCCCAGCCCCTCCCCACAGGCATCAAAGCCACCCCTTGCAGGACTACTCCCAATGAACCACTCAGCTGGACTGGCAGGGAAAGAAGGCTCTGGAGCAAGTTCCACGCCTGAACCCTTGCATCCCTCCAGCCCTGTGTCCCCTGGGGTAGAAGGGCACCAAGACATACTTGAAGGTCAGGCCCTCAAAGATGGGTGTCAAGGGCAGCTTGAAGGTTTGGCACAGGGTGATGGCCGAGTCGAAGAGCCCGGCCCGGACCAGCAGAGACACCGTTTCCTCGGGCGTGGAGTTGCCTGAAAGAGAGGAAGAGCAGGTAAAGCCTCTCTGAATAACACCCCAGTGCTCACCAGGAACTTGCCCTGTGTTACTCATTGAGAGATGCAGCAGCCTCCAGCACCTCACAGCAGTACTCCTCAATCAATCCATGGCTGGAGGCTTTCTGGGTTTCTGGAGCATCCCATGAGCCCAGGAGCTATCCCTGAAGGGATTGGACAGAGCAGCTGTGACCCACAGAGCTGTCCCTGATGGGGCACCAGCTGGCAAGGGACTGGAGAGGGGCACGGGTAGCAATATATGATAGGGAAACGCTGCTGTTTAGAATCATTGAACTGTTAAGGTTGGAAAAAGATCCCCAAGAACATTGAGGTTAGAGAGGGGACAGCCTCATCACAGGTCTGTATCCAAGCAAACAATGCATCAGCTCTGCCAGCACAGAAATTGTGGCACTCGGCTCCCTGAGTCACCACTCTGCCCTCAAAGCAGCTGTTCCATCCTTTCCCTGCAATCCTGTGCTGGGAAGTCACCTCCTCCTGACATTTAGAGGGGAAAGATGCGGACAGGTTGTGTAACTTGTGCCAGAGATACTAAAAGAATCCAGGTGGGAGAGCTATGCTTTCCTGCTCCCCAGAAAGAAACAACTTTCACAACTTTTTACCACCCTTCCATGAAGCAGGGAAATAAATTATTCATCAATTAAAAAAGGTTAGATTTGAAGATCTTGGAGGTTGTTTCCAACCTTAATAATTTTATGCTTCCATGACTTCTAAAATGCCTTTTTTGGTCCCAACTCAGAAGCTCATCCCACCCCCATGGCAGACTACCAGAGCCTGAAAAAGCAAAAAAAAAAAGTGGAAAACTTAAAATTGGTTCTCCTGATGTGCATCTCAGAACCTGCTGAAGTCAATGGCTGGATTTCATGGTAGGGATGGGAATCTGATGGTCCCTGGCAGCTGCTGAGTTTGCCTCTGGGACAGGACAGAGTGGCTGAAGCCCCCTCACCTGCCACAGCTGCTGCCGACACGTCGTGTTCCACCAGGGTCAGCCGGATGCGTGCCAGCAGACATTCCCTCTCCAAATCCTCCAGCTCCAGGATCTCGATCTGGCGAGTGGCTGGAATAGATGGATATTGGCCCCTCAGTACTTCAAAAAGGGCTATTTGGGAACTGTGCAGAATGTCATGGAATCACAGAACAGTTTGGGCTGGAAGGGACCATAAAGCTCATCGAGTCCCATGGGCAGGGACACCTTCTGCTATCCCAGGTTGCTCCAAGCCCTGTCTGACCTGACCTTGGACACTGCCAGGGATGGGGCAGCCACAGCTTCTCTGGGCAACCTGTGCCAGGACCTCAGTACCCTCCCAGGGAAGAATTTCTTCCTAACATTCCATCTAGTCCCACCCTCTGTCAGTGTGAAGCCATTCTCCCTTATCCTGGCACCCTATCCCTTTTCCAAAGACCCTCTTCCAGCTCTCTCGGAGCCCCTTTAGGCACTGAAAAGGCTCTGAAATCTCCCTGGAGCCCATGTAAAAGCATCTCTACATCCCTCTGCCACCCTAAAAAGCACCAAAGGAATGATCAGGATTTGCTGACTATTCCCTGCTCCCTTGGCTGTGCTTATGTCCTTGATACCATCCTCCTGCTCCTCCTCCTCCAGATGTTAGATAATATTTGGGAACAGATGCTGCTTTGCCTGCCAGGCACATGCCACAAAAAAAACTCTTCAGAAAAAGCAGGTTTAAAAATACCTGACCTTAAATTTTCTTATGGGAACATTGAGGATAACCTGATCCCACATCCTGGGCTGTGGCAGACACAGGCAGAGCTTATTCCTGACAGGATTTCCAAGGGCACAAACAGCTTTGAACAACTAGAAATTGCCTCAAAAAGCTGGTTTTTTTTTTATATTACAAGTTACTTCCACAGAAAAAAAAGTGCTGTCAAGGCATCAAACTATCAGAGCAGGCACAGGAGCTCCTTGGGGAATAGCTGCTCCCTTGGGGAAATTGCTGTATTCCTTGGGGAACAGTGGCAATGACATCTTGCAACTGGGAGAGTTAATGACTTTAAAATCCCAGAAATTATTGATCTGGTGGATGCCCTGAGCCATCTCCTAGCTCACATGGGAGGTGCAGAGAGGCTGTGGAAACTCCAGAGGCATGGGAAGGACCAAGACTGGGCACTTACTGGGAACAGCCATGCACTCCCCATCATGACTCCTCTTCGGGGATGCTCCCGGGCGCTCGTACTTGCAGAAAAAAGCAGAAAGAGGATTTATACCCCACCAGGTTTCTGAAGGATAAATCACTGATAAGATAAATTCCAAAAATAGCTCTCTATTTCAAGCCTTGATTTAGACCAGGGAAGCTGTGCATTCCCTTGGGAAGTCAGGTTACTTTATCCCTGGCTATCAGGAACATCAGGATCAGGTGACCAGGCTGCAGCCATCACCTCCATGAGTCCTGGCTGGGATTTGAAACACAACCCCTGTTACACTTACTCTACTCTGGACTGGTATTCCAGCTGTTCACACTCCCCAAAACATTTGCTGTCTTCAACATAAGGTGATATATTCCCAGATCTATCCATCAGCCCATTCATAGAAGTTATCCTGCTACCCCTGTGCCCTAAAGAGGGGGGAATGGCCCAAGGGTGATGGATAGGGCCGATGAGCAGGGAAAGACCGTTGGCCACGAGCAACATGAGCAGATTAGGAAGTCCAATGTCTCTGTTCTCATCAGAAGGGATTCTGGAAGCTCCTTTTCAGGAAGCTCAGCATCCTTACCACAGCTCCAGAAGCTGGCTGCACTATCCAGGCATATTCCGGGCGGATCAACCGCAGGCAGTTAATGGCAGCCAGGAAACAATTCCCCTGTTTCTGGAGCCCTCGGAGCGTCCGCACCTCCCTGCCCAGCCGCATGCCGTACTCAAACATCACTGTTCCAGCTGAAAACAGGGAAAAGTGCAGCAGCCAACAGCCTGGAGAGGCCACACACCCGGCAGGGGCAGGGAAAGGCTGTCCTAGGCAGGTACAAGGTGCCATTCCAAGCTGTACCTTTCCGGTAGTTGTGCCGGTACACGTGGAAGGCGTAGAGGAGCTCGTAGTAGTTGTGAGTCATCAGATCCACGGCCCGAGCGTGGGACTCGATGATCCCAACGACCTGCAGCACACAGAGGCTCCAGTGAGTCCATAATCCCTTTAAAGGGAGGGTTCTGCCCCCCCCCAGGCCGTGATCCCAGCGCAGGATTACCTCATTGTGCAGGTTCACATAAGGGAATTCCACCAGGTCCTGGAGCTGGGATCGCTCGCAGAGAACCACCACTAGCTGGCGTAGGCAGTCCAGCTGCCTGCAGAGGGAAGCACAACCCTTTGGAGGAGCAGAAATAAACCCAGGAGCAGGAACAAACACGGGATTTAAGCCACAAACAACCACTGTGTGACAAGCTCCTGCTTCTGGATGAGCTCTGCAGGTTTTTTCCTGGCTTAGAACCAACTTCAATCTCTGCTGGAAACAGAGATCCTCAGGACAGGCCCCTCAGGAGGGCAGTCTCCCTCCCTCAATCGGTTAAAAAGCATTCCTATTTCTCCTGTTATTCCAACATTTTTCTCTGCTAGGATAAAGCCTTCTCTACCCAGTTCACTTTCCAAACTGAAAACTCAACACTAAACCTTTATTAAAAAAAATCAACTTGGCTCCTATAGCTTTTAAACATGGAATGCTACACATGGTCCTTCAGTCTCTTTCCTGTTTTGTTTTTTTTTCCGTCCATTTTCCTCTTTTGAGAGGGTACCAATCCCAGATGCCCTTCAGATGAACATCCAAAAACAAACTCTACATTTTTAAACTCACCTTCACACATTAACTTAACACAGAGGTCATGCCCGCCCCTACAGTGTCATTTTCCCTTCCGTTTCATGGAAAAATGGGACCATGGACCTCCAACAAAGGCACAAGCCTGTCACCTACCTGCCTGGATCCGGGTTTTGCGTTAAGGCTACGTAGGCTTCGCTATTGTGCCCCAAATCCAAGTGATGTTTGAAGATGCAGGTCCTCAAAGTAGCCTGAAAACAGCACAAATCAGCTATAAAACCAGCCAGAAATTCCTGTGGAAGAGGTTCCTGAAGAAACAGCTTGCTGGAAAAGAAGTGGCTGTACCTGGCTTCTCCAGTCATCTGCTGATTCCATGATGGCCAGGGTGGCCAGCTCGATGACCAGCTCTGGCAAACCCAGCATCTCCAACAAGCGAAGGACCTGGGGGAGGAGAATACTCCAATAAAGAGTTGGCAGGGGGATTTTTTGTTGGTTTTGTTTTTTTGGTTTTTTTTAGGAGCTGTTCCTGCCCCTAAACATTTTTAAGGGATTAGACTTCAAAAGGGAATACTCAGGTAAATCGCAAGGATTTGGATGAAATCCCAGCAAACCAGGATCAGGTTGCAGCTTCTCTGGAGGATTCACCTCTGTACACGGGGGATTTTTGAAGCATTTCAGCATTAGTGATTAGTTTTCTGGATCCTAAATCCAGAGAATCTCTCACCAAGAGCCCAGCTCCAGGCTTGCAGCCTGCCTGAACCATGACACTATGCAGAAGAAAGATCCTATCTTAATTTAAACATATTCATTTTAATTTGCCTCAGAGCTTAGTAACCTTTGCCTTAGGCAGCATCTTACATCGAGCCTGGACATGTCTGACTCCTGCTTCCATCCTGCCTTTTTCTGCTGGATAACGAAGTCCTTGGCTATTAGGAAACTGACAGGTGGAAAGCACCTAAATTTCACATATGCAGCTTGTCATTACCCCCAAAGTAAATAAAACACAGACGTTTAACATTCCAAAAGCTAAGTTTTCTGAGGCTCGAGTCACTTCTCCCAAAGCCAGGGACTGAGCAGGAATTCCCTCTCCAGTGTGGAAGGATTTGGTGCCAGTTTACCTGCTCGGGACTGTACCTTGTTGTAGTACTGCAGGCGTGGTGTGGAGACCACCTCGCCCTCCTCGGGCTGGATCAGCCTGTCCAGGAACTCTTCTCTCCCCACCTCAGAGGCAGCTTGGCAGAAGCAATCCAAAGCCTGGAAGCAGAACTGAAATCAGCTCCCTGTTTCCTCAGGTAACTGATCCACCTGCTGTATAGGTGAGAGGACAATACTGCTTGTCCCAAGCTTGTGAGATCTTCCCAAGAGCAGATCACACCATGCTGTTCCAATCCCATCCTTTCCCAAAGGAGGCAGACCTTGGGAAGGATGTTTCCTGCGCACCTCCTCCATCCCAAGGGAAAAAGTCCAGACCTGGGAAGGAGGTGAGGGAAGGCCTTACCTTGTGCCCTTCACCCATGACGAGGTAGCACCTGCCCATCATGAAGCAGCAGGAGCCCATGTTCACGTGGCACCATGGCTGCAGCAGTCGGATGTATTCCTACAGGAGAGAAGGAATGGGAGTTTGGATTCAGGTCAGTGCTTGCTTGTGATCTGCAGGCACCCAGGACTAGCAAGATTTTGGTGATCCCTTTAGATACTGTGCTCAGACAAATCCTGCTTCTCCAGCTCAAGGGCTGGTTGTTTTTTTGGCAAAGTCCCTCAGACGCACTGATCATGAAATTCTGGAATGGTTTGGGTTGGAAGGGACCCCTTAAGCCCATCCAGACCCACATCCCTGTGAAAGGCAGGGACACCTTTCACTAGACCAGCTTGCTCCAAGCCCTGTCCAAACTGGTCTTTGACTCTTCCAGGGATGAGGCAGCCACAGCTCCTTTGGGCAATCTGTACCAGGGACCCAGCACCCCTACAAGGAAGAATTGTTTTCCAATATCCCATCTAGCCCTGCCCTCTCTCAGTATGAAGAGGCCTCTCTGTCCTGGTACTCTATCCCTTGCCCAAAGCCCCTCTCCAGTTCTCTTGGAGCCCCTTTAGGCACTGGAAGAGGCTCCCAGGAGACCTTGGAGCCTTCTCTTCTCCAGGCTGAACATTCCCAGCCCTATCAGCTCTCCACAGCAGAGCTGCTCCAGCCCTGTAAGAGGGAGATATCCCCATATGCTCCTGGGAAAAAAACTGCTCTAAACAGCTTCAGTGTCTGTATGAGGCACCTCAGAAACAGCTCCCAACATTCCCAAAAATCAAACAGGATTTTTCTTACATCCTGTTGCAGGGAACTGCAGGGGAAATGTGGACAGAACGTGGAGAGCAGAGCAAAGGCTGCAGTACAATGGGCAAGGCAGGTGCTAGAAGGGGAATACCTGTGCAGGAGAGGGCCAGCAGCCAAGGAAGCACATGGATTACAGCATGTGGGAGAGAGTGCCAATGGCACTGAGGGCCCAGATAAAGCAAGATGACCTGGCCTGAGCCTGTGCCAGCAGAGCATCCTCGTCATCCTTGGACAAGCAGCCATGTCCTGCTAGCAGGGCTGTGGGACTCAGCAGGAATTGGGAGGAGAAACCAGGACTTGGAAGTCAAGTCACCTCTACAGGTGCACAAACCACCAGCACCTCTTGCCTCACCTCTGCTGGCCATGAGTCCTATCAAGACCACGTGGCAACACATCCAGAGACCAGATTCACTGTCTGGATTAGCAGCTACAAGGGATAAATCCTGCTCCAGCTTGTCACACGCAATGAACGACACAGAGAGGTCTGGCCCATGACCCAGGCCTCTGCTTTGTCACCAGACTGTCCCCACGCCCGCCTGCTCCTTGCAAGGAGCTTCCTGTACCCCCACAGTTTGGGTCACCATCCTCACAGCAAAGCTGCTGTTATCTCCCAGGGGCAAGGCACTTAATCCAAGTTTTCGTGACCAACTGGGATCAGGGAGAGGAACAGAAGGCAGTGGGGAGGAGGAGGAGCTGGGCTCTGTGGAGATAAAAGCCTGGAGGAGACACCAGTGAGGCGAAAGAAACGAAAGAAACGCAAGGAGATTCAAAGCCTGCACATATGCCAGGAGGGAGAACGATGCTGCTCCAATCTTGGTATTTCCTGGCTCAAAAGCTCTGAAGAATTGAAATTCTTCTCTCAATTCTTCTCAGCAGCAACACAAAAGGAAGAAATTCAGCCCCCAGGAATGAGGGGCTAGGAGGATAAAAGGTTCTGCTGAAAAACAGGTCGTCACTAACAGCCTGCCTGGCCTTGATGCCTCCAGGAATGCCCAGACAGGGATAAAGCATCACGTGGAGCTGCAGTCAGGGAGAGGAACAGGTCAGAACTCGAGCACAAGCAACTCCAGCTGCCAAGAGCACAAGGAGAGAGGTGGAGGAACAGTGATCTGAAATACAGCAGTCTAAAACCCCTGGAGATCAGAAGTTCACCGTCCCTGCTACTGGAATGCCAGGAGCAGCCAGAAATGGAATAATGATAGGTGTTTCTCACACTATTTTTCACTAATAAGGACATTTAAGAAATAGATGAGAGCTTTCCAAGCTGAAGAAATCCTTCTGAACCCAGGTCCCATGGGCAATCATGGGCAAAGGTGGTGCAGGAAAGGCTGTGGGCACAGCAGCAGCCAACAAGCTCTAGGACTGCTGGGATATTTAAACAGGCTCTGCAAAGATGTTCAGGAGCGTGGCGTCACGCGGTCAGACAAGCCCTGGGAGAATGAACTCCTCCGTGGAAAGGGAATAGCATAAACCTGAGTATCTGGATGCTCTTGAAAACAGATGAAAGAGAAAATGCAGAAGATGATTCCCCCATGGCAGGGGAGTGGAATGAGATGAGCTTTAAGGTCCTTTCCAACCCAAACTGTTCTGGGATTCCACGATCTTAAATCACTCCCCATCAAACACTCTGTGGCATTGTCTCAGCTCAGAGAGCAGTGATTAGGGGTGGTGGTTTTAAACTAAAACAGGGGAAATTTACATTGGATATTGGGAAGAAATTCTTCCCTGTGAGAGTGAGGACATCCTGGCACAGGTTGCCCAGAGAAGCTGTGGCTGCCCCATCCCTGGATCTGTCCAAGGCCAATTTGGACAGGGCTTGGAGCAACCTTGGAGAGTGGACAGTATCCCTGTCCATGGCAAGGGACGGAACTGAAGTCCTTTTCAGGATTCAATCCCTTCAAATCATTCAAGGATTTCATGACTAGGGGAAAGCAGAACTCCAGCACTTGGAAAGATAATGTTTTGGGGAGTTTTCCAGCACCTGTGAGAGGGCTGGCATGATGCACTCACCTGGAGCTGGGTGTACTGACAGCTCCCCATCAGGCACTCTGGGAAGAGGAAGCTGGGATTGCTGGGCCATCTGAGCAGAGGTTAAGGAACACAGGAGATTCCAGTCTGGAGAGCTTGGAGAACTAGTCTGGAAGCCAACAAGTCTTTCATGCTGTGTTTGTGGGGGGAAAGGAGAGAAGATTAAGCTGCTCTTTATACAAATCATTATTCTGTAATAAGATTTATCCATATTAGAACAAAATCACCAGTACATCTAATCCCCAACTCCTGTTACCCTTCCAAATCCCCCAGCATCCCGCCCCACCAAGTGAAGTAGTGAGAGCTCAGGGGCTTAAAGTCAAAAACTCAAATCCTTTATTGTACACCTAAACAGGATGAAATCTGTGAAATCTTAAAATACCCACAAATCCCATTGATGCCAACAACCTCACTCCTTCAGGAAGCTTGTCTTGGAAATTTGGAGGTGGAAAACTGACTTTGGAATGGCAGGAGGCTCAGTGGCAATGGATTCACAGGCAAGGATACAGGAGAGGCAGAAAATCAGCCACTATTGAGGTGATAAGGTGGGGCCAGTTCAAACTTGTCTCAGCCAAAGAGGTGTTTGGTTGCAGGAAGAGTCTGGATATGATGTGTTTTCTGGCCACCTCCTGAAAGAAGAGCTCCACGATTGTTTGAGGGCCGGACACTAAAAGTACAAATTAAAGGAACAGTGAGTAGAGAGCCTGCAGCAGAGATCCCAGGTTTTCCAGCCTGTCTTGTGCTCATCAACCCAAACAGCACAGATTAAGTCAGGGCAAACCAAAAGCACATTCCACACTCCAGCTTGTTGGTTTTGGATTTCTCCTGCCATCTGGTTAAGTCAGAGGGAGCAGCAGGAGATCAAAGTGCCCCATCCTGCAGTGTTTATTAACCACAGCTCAATTAAAACACACAAAAAAAGGGCTCTGCTCCCTCTCCACTTGTTATTCCCAGCCCAGCTGCAGCTTTCCAGCACGACAGGGAGTGCTGAGCTGGCTGTTCCATTCCCTCCCTCCTCATTCCAGCACCCCAAAAATCCCCCTTACTGACTGTTCCCAACGCCTCCCCCTGAGCTGCCACCTCCTTCCCTATGCTCCACATATTTTTCCCCAAAGAGAACAGTGGCCAAACAGGACTTTTCTCACAAGCCAGCCAAGAAATAACCCACGACACCGGCACACACAAAGGATGTTTTCAACTTCCCTGACATTTCCAGCTGCCTCTGCACCCAGACTCTCCATCAGGGAGAGCTCAGGCTCTGAGGATCACCGAAGTCAGAAAGTGGAGGAAGCTCTTTCCCAGCTCACACGTGGCACTGCTGTCTGTTTGTCCCAGATTTCCCCAGCTCCCTCTGAAGTCTCTCAGCCTCCAAGTGCTGACTAGTCACAGCAGGCTCTTACCTGCATGTTTCCTTCCCATCCCTGTTCACCTCCTCCCTCTGGAACCACTTCAAGGCCTACATTTCCCTAATTAAGCTGCCTTACACTCTCCCCCAAAAAAACACTACCCCAAAAGTTACATCTTTGCAGCAAAACTTCAAAAAAAAAAAAAGAACCAAGTATCATCTGCAATGTTTTGAGGAGGTATTTCCACATTTTGAGTAGGTACTTCTCCATTTCTATGCTTCCCTGAGCTACTGCTCCTGGTTGCTGTAGGGTAAAGGCTGGAGAGCAGCACAGGCTGGATGGAGCAGGTTGCTCTGAGCAACTCCAGCGAGTGGAAGGTGTCCCTGCATGGTTTCAGGGGTGGAACTGGATGAGCTTTAAGGTCTTTCCAACCCAAGCCATTCCAGGATTCTGTGATGGACCTGGTATGAGCTACTACAGCCACTGTAAAGTACACGAGGGGTAAGTCTGGCTGATGCTGCCAGGGTTAGAATGAAAAATTCTTGGCTGAGTGAGGCATTCCCATCCTTCTCAGACTGAGAGTAAAATCTGATGTTAAACGCTCCAAGATCCTTTGTTGCCGTTAGTTTTTTCTTTTGTGGACAGCCTGACAAACATCCCCACTTAAATCAGGGTCATTCAACCACACAGTCCATTAGCTCCCTGCATAAAGCACTTCCCTCAGGTGGCAGGGACAGGCTTAAATAACAGAAAGGGAGAGTTGATGATCCGTGGACACCTTACCCAGTTTGTGTGGTGTCAGAGCCGTGGTGTCTGCTAACTCCAACACGGAGAGATGCTGCAGATTAGATTCCCTAGGGAAGAAAGGAGCCATCAGTGAAGAGACAACAAAACGCCTCCCGCTTTAATTGTGCTCATTGTTCAACTCCCACGGAGCACAGAACAGCGAGGCCTCGCAGGGCAGATTTAGCACAAGGCAGAGTCAGCTCAGAACATGGAAAGGAGAAAAACCCTCCCCAGTGCTCCTGGAGTGATACTCCCACAGCAACCACCTGCTTTCCACACCAAGAAGGGCATTCCAGGTGGATTAAGGAGGACTCAATCCAGGCCAGGCAGACTTACAGCGTGTCCACGGGGACGTCAGAGGCCAGGCACTGGCTCGCCCACCGGATCAGGAAGTAGGACAGCAGCAGGGGAGAGGTGCGGTGCAGCAAGTCCTGCTGGGACTGGAAGAGCTGTCCCCCTCCCAAAACCATCTGCAAGGCAAGCACAGAGCCTGGCACACTTGGAGCAACGGCAGGACAAACGCAACTAGAGAGGCTTGTGTCAGGCCCAGCTTGTCCCTTCTGCAAACACCAAGGTGCTCAACAGCCTGGCAGGAACTCAGCCCTCCCAGGGAACCAGCAGGATGCCTGCCCCACTTCTGGAAGTGTTCAAGGCCAGATTGGAAGGTGCTTGGAGAAACCTGGCCTAGTGGAAAATGCCCCTGCCCATGTCAGGGGCTTGGAATTAAGCAGCCTTTAAGGTCCCTTCCAACCCAAAGCATTCCAGGATTGTTGTCCCTAAGACTGAAATCATGGCTTTGCTGCAGAGATAACCTCAGGGTCTCTATAAGCTCCAGCAAAGAGCACGAGTCACAGGAGATGAAACAATCTGAGCTTTTGAAGGACACAGGTACGTCAAGGCAGAAAAGCAGCAGGTCACATGCCTCATGGTCTGGGACAGCCCAGCCACAGAGGACACCTTGCAATGTACCTCAAATGCTACCAGGACAACCTTATCCAGGAAAATGGGATTTATTTTTAACCAGGAAACTCCTGGCTATTTCTAAGTAAATAATATTGGTTTAAACAAGGTGTGCTTGTCTGGGGACTTGTTCTGCATCCCCTGTGTCCATCCAAAGCAGTAGCACCATGCCTCACGTAGTCTCAGGCCTGATGGGACAGACCCAGACCAGTCCATCCCACCACTCCAAACACAGCTACCGTCGTGGGGGCTGTTTGCTCTGGCTGGAGCAGCTTCCAAGGGGCTGAAACCGCAGCCTTGGAGTGTGCTGCCAGAGAATGGAGCTGCCATCCGTGCTGGGAGAGGAACAGGGGTTAGCTGGGAGAGCTGCATGTGTGCTGATTCACACAGGAGGCTGGAATCCATGCCCTCCTCCCACAAATACA
This sequence comes from Thryothorus ludovicianus, assembly GCA_013397245.1. NCBI lineage: Eukaryota > Metazoa > Chordata > Aves > Passeriformes > Certhiidae > Thryothorus > Thryothorus ludovicianus. The sequence continues at coordinate 94,945 of VZTB01000828.1, read as the reverse complement.
GCTTGGCTTCCTGCTTCCTGGATGATCATCGAGGAATAAAGGGAATTAAGCTGCTTTGCTTAGGAAGACAAAAGCAGCTGGAGGACAGAGCAGGACCTGCCCAAGCCTCGGGCTATTCCAACAGCCTTGTGGGAAGAGACAGAGCTCCACCCTGCACCACCAGCAGAACCCCACAGGATTCCCAAGCGCCAGGAGCGTGGCAGGCGGGGCTATACTCACGGGGTCTCCGAGGCGCAGCAGGAGCTGCTGGAGGATGAGCAGGTCCCGGCAGAGGAGGAAGCGGACGGTGCAGATCTTGGCCACCCCCCCGCACACCACGTGCGCCGCGGTGCCGCTGCCGAACAGCTGGGACAGGCTCATGCGCAGCGCCAGGTGAGGAGCTGCAGGGAAAAACACCCAGGTGAGGCAGGAGCCACACGGGCAGGAACAATTCCCAGTATAAGGACACTTCCTAGCGTTTCCCAGAGGCTGGAGAAGAGCCTTCACCTCTTTCCAGGTCAGCGTCTGTCTCATAGTCCATCTCTCGGATGAGCAATCCAATGGCATGGATGGGGTTCCTGATCTCCTGCAGTTTGCTGTGGATATCCTCCATCACATTTTCCCTGCAAAATCAAAAAGATTCTCCTCATCATCATGAACGGCAACCTGAGGTTCCAACTGAAGAGGGCTCCCTTACACTCCCTTCCAGTCAGGATCAGTATCTGATCAGCCTGGACATTCCTAACTGGAATCTTTGGCTAGCTTGAGAGCTTTATTACAGCACCGGCAGGGGCAGGAACCAGTCTATTTATTCCACTCCCTCAGGCTACCAGGAAATAACAGCCAGATAGTTGGCATTCCACAAGGAAACGATTTCGGGTTAGCACAGGAACCACAACCACATGATTTGACCAAAGCTCTGACCTCTCCCTACTGTCTCCAGGAAGTCCTTTCCACACCTAACAGGAATTTGCCTCTCTTCTCTCTAGGTTGTGGATGGAAGACCCTGCTAATGACACCAAACCACTGTCCCCATGTCTGGAAAAGTCTACTGCAGGACAGGGCATGGAGCCCACACATCTCAAACGCCCTTGGATGTCAAGCAAGGACGGCTCTGGACAATCCCAGCTCAGCCATCCTGAGAAGCTTCTGGAAAACACATGTCCTTACGTGTCATTAGCTATCAAGTCCTCCAGGATCTGCTCTGCAGCCTTTTCTGGAGGCTGGAGACGGGAGCAAGCCATTTCCATGATGAATGCCATTTCCATGGAAATTGATTCTCCGATCAGGCGAAGGCACTGGACAAGACAGACAACATCACGAGACATCTCCAAATCTGCAATGAAAGAATCTAACTGTGTATTTTCCAAGAGATTTCCAAGGGAAGGTGGGAAGACCATGCAAAAGCCAGTTAGTTCAGCTCCTATCACCAGTGACAGCAGAGTGGTCCCAGTCCCCTGTGCCAAACCTTCCCCAGTAATAATAAGGCTAAATTAAAGCTCAGGAGTTGACAAGGGAAAGATCTGGGCTTTATTATTCAGAAAAGAAAAAATGATGCAACAATAAAAAAATGAAATTCCCTCCAAGGGGTCTTTTCCAGCCACAGGTTGAAAGAAAATAATTAGTGCAAAAAAAATCTATCTTGGAGAAAATGGCTTAGCTCAGATCTGCTAAAACCCAGTTTTTGAGACTGTGACTGTTTTAAAACAGCCAGGGCAGGAACTGCTGGGGCTCCCAAATCCAGCCCAGGCCTCCAGCTTTCCTTCCCTCTGCTCCACAAAAAGCTCAATCAAATGGATGACGATCCCACTCTATAAAAATATATAAAAATCACTCAAGCATGAAAGTGGAGCTTAGGTAACATTTTCCATTGCCTTTTTCTTAGTGAAACGGCATTCCAGGGCCAGCAAAGCACAGAGGGCACTGTGGTGACAATATTAATGACTTATTTTCCACACTCTGGCATTCACTTCCTGGAGAAAAGGAACAGCACGGCCCCTATCCACAGCTGATGTGAAAACATTTCATAAATTCTGGAATGGTTTGGGTTGCAAAAGACCTCAAAGCCCATCCAGTCCCACCCCCTGCCATGGGCAGGGACACCTTCCCCTATCCCAGATTGCTTCAAACCCTGGCACTGGACACTTCCAAGGACGGGGCAGCCCCAGCTTCTCTGGGCACCTGTGCCAGGGCACCCCCACCCTTACAGGGAAGAATTTCACCCAACCCAAACAATTCCATGATTCTATTGGCAGCCTTGACACTATTTTCTAATTGCTGGTGTGAGCACGATGGCAAGTTTCACAAAATAAGTATCCCTGCTAAGCCAAAATAAAGCCATATCCATGCAACTGTGGATCAGGAGCTCTTCAAGGGATCTCTATGGAAGCTCCCACATCTCTGACAGGAGGGAAGAAATTCCAAGTATTCTCACCTTCAAAGATGGCAGCGTCATCCTCGGTCAGGAGGTGCTCGTTGGAGAGGAGATAGAGGTGATCAACCAAGGAGCAGGGCACGAGGAAGGACATAGAGCCCTGAAAGGTGAGGAGAAAGTCCTTGAGCTTCCCAAATCCCCCGGAGAAACCTGCTCAGGGAATCTCACCACCACCCAGCCTCACCTTCTTTAGCAGGCACACCATGCTGCTGTAGGGGTTCAGGTGCAAGGCCAGGGGCCGGGAAAGAGCTTCCTGGTACTGCAGGCAGCAGGCATAGAACTTGGACCAGAATTCTACCTGCAGCTGCCAAAACTCCTCTGGGGAGCACTCGTATTCTGTCACACTGCCCTGGAACTGGTGAGGGCAAAACAAGGGAATCAGGAATAGCCAAATGGAATAAGAACAGGACAAAACAAGGGAAATTCAGACCCAAAAAGAACATAGGGATCTCTCAGGTAGGTCCCCTAATAATTATTATTTGGATTATTTGGAAGATAACCCTTCTATTTTGGACTCTCTTCCAAAATTATGAGCTCTGCATGGTGGTGGTCTGGGCAGCGTGTGTGTATGATGAGTGACCAAAGTACATGCAGGGAGCAGAGACAGAACAGCCTGGATTCCAAAAACCCAAAAGGGAAAGGAAACCCCAGGCAGGAAGGATGAAGACTTGTATCTTTTTAAAAGTTACATCATTCCCTTTGGAGAAATAAAGGACAAATCAAGGCATGGGGTCACTTGGCACCTAAAACATCACAACTCCATGTACAACACAATCCTGGAAGGAAAACCCATCTCACCTCATTTTCCACAGCTAAGGTGACCTCTTTCCTTAACTCATCCCACGTCAGATCCATGTGCCTCTCAGTTCCTTGAGAAAAGATCTGCAAAGCAGCACAGGAAACTTGGATTTTAAGGCAAAATAAAAGTCTCACTGAGGGTTCAAGCAGCACTGAGTGAGGTAAAGCAGGACAAGAGCATCAGCCAGCACTTTGTGGGATGGAAGTGTTAAAAGAAAGGTCTGGATGCTAAATTTGGGATACATGGATGTGTGGCAGTGTGCAGCCACCACACCTCAAGGGATTTAAAATCCATGTGATGTGGCACTTGGGGATATGGTCTTGGCAGTGCCGAAGAGAACCGCCAGATTCCACCACCTCAGAGAGCTTTTCTGACCTCAGTAATTCCATGATTCCATGACATATCCTGACAAACAGCACCACGGGGCGCTGAGTCCCCAGTCTCCTGGCTAAATCAGCAGGAATGAAAAACAAGCTCAGCAACTTGCTGGTGCTATCCAAGGGGAAAAAAAAACAATTATCTAGATTCCAGGTTCTGCCTCTGGCTGCGGGAACACAGCGGCTGCAGCGCAGCCCAGCAGCCACCGACTCGCTCCAGGGACTCCCCATGAAAACATGCCTGGCAAGGGCTCCGAGGAATCCTGCTGCCTCACATCAAAAGGGCCAGGAAGAGGATGAACAGAGAGCATCCCAAATTCCCTCTCACCTGCAAAGCCTTTTGGATAGCTGCATTAGTGAAGCGGCCTGGCGTGAAGAGATATTCCAAGTAGATTTCCTGCAAAAAACATAATGACTTAAGGAAGCTCCAGGATGAGGACAACATTTAAGCTGCTGTTTCTGGTTTTTTCTCCCATCCTCAACATCACCCCCCTGGATCTGTGTTTCTGTCCACACCCTGCTCCAACCTGGGATCAAAAGCATCTTCCTGCACACTCCTGACTTTGTTTATTCCCATCTTCTCTCCTGAGTGACCTCATTAATTTTTGGTGCTGTTCTATGGCTGGCTCACCCTGGGGTCCTGATCCTGTCGGACCGTCACCTCCTCCTCAGGGAGCGGCTGCACAAACACTTGGTTCCACTGGCCTGCAACATTCCTGCAAGGAAACAAATCTGGAGTCAGCTTGGCATCGACCTGTACCAAACCTGTGGCTTTCATCAGCAAAAACAGCCCCTATGGGTGTGGAAACAGAAAGTCTGTGCAGTGACAAGGGACACATTTTGGCAGGAGAGGTCAACTGTGGCATTCCCAGTCATAAGCTGGTGGAACAGGTTGGAATCCTTAGTTTAAATCAACATTCTCCCCATCTCACAAGCTCACAACCAACTCTCAGACTGACCAATAGCTTCTTCTCCTAAAAGTTGCACATTTACAGCATTTTTCATCCACTCCCTAGCTCTCCTAGTTCAACTCCCTAACTCTGCATCAACCCACCCTCTCAGCTTTATATTCAGGGATGATCTTTCCTGGAAAGGACCACTTGGTTGTTTTGAAGGAGCTGTGGGGAAGAACAACGCTCCCTCTGCTATGCTCAAACTACACTTTCAGCAATCCTCCTGCTTGGATTTTTATATTCTCTATGTTCCATCAGCTTGAGCATAAATCTCCAAGTTGAGAAGCTCTGTCAGGGTTTTCCTCCAGTTATCCCAACGATCCATGCCCAAAACTCACTGCTCAAAGTTGATGTATTTCACAACANAGAACAGGACAAAACAAGGGAAATTCAGACCCAAAAAGAACATAGGGATCTCTCAGGTAGGTCCCCTAATAATTATTATTTGGATTATTTGGAAGATAACCCTTCTATTTTGGACTCTCTTCCAAAATTATGGGCTCTGCATGGTGGTGGTCTGGGCACTGTGTGTGTATGATGAGTGACCAAAGTACATGCAGGGAGCAGAGACAGAACAGCCTGGATTCCAAAAACCCAAAAGGGAAAGGAAACCCCAGGCAGGAAGGATGAAGACTTGTATCTTTTTAAAAGTTACATCATTCCCTTTGGAGAAATAAAGGACAAATCAAGGCATGGGGTCACTTGGCACCTAAAACATCACAACTCCATGTACAACACAATCCTGGAAGGAAAACCCATCTCACCTCATTTTCCACAGCTAAGGTGACCTCTTTCCTTAACTCATCCCACGTCAGATCCATGTGCCTCTCAGTTCCTTGAGAAAAGATCTGCAAAGCAGCACAGGAAACTTGGATTTTAAGGCAAAATAAAAGTCTCACTGAGGGTTCAAGCAGCACTAAGTGAGGTAAAGCAGGACAAGAGCATCAGCCAGCACTTTGTGGGATGGAAGTGTTAAAAGAAAGGTCTGGATGCTAAATTTGGGATACATGGATGTGTGGCAGTGTGCAGCCACCACACCTCAAGGGATTTAAAATCCATGTGATGTGGCACTTCGGGACACGGTCTTGGCAGTGCCGAAGAGAACCGCCAGATTCCACCACCTCAGAGAGCTTTTCTGACCTCAGTAATTCCATGATTCCATGACATATCCTGACAAACAGCACCACGGGGCGCTGAGTCCCCAGTCTCCTGGCTAAATCAGCAGGAATGAAAAACAAGCTCAGCAACTTGCTGGTGCTATCCAAGGGGAAAAAAAAACAATTATCTAGATTCCAGGTTCTGCCTCTGGCTGCGGGAACACAGCGGCTGCAGCGCAGCCCAGCAGCCACCGACTCGCTCCAGGGAGTCCCCATGAAAACATGCCTGGCAAGGGCTCCGAGGAATCCTGCTGCCTCACATCAAAAGGGCCAGGAAGAGGATGAACAGAGAGCATCCCAAATTCCCTCTCACCTGCAAAGCCTTTTGGATAGCTGCATTAGTGAAGCGGCCTGGCGTGAAGAGATATTCCAAGTAGATTTCCTGCAAAAAACATCATGACTTAAGGAATCTCAAGGATGAGGACAACATTCAAGCTGCTGTTTCTGGTCTTTCCTCCCATTCTCAATGTCACCTCCCTGGATCTGTGTTTCTGTCCACACCCTGCTCCAACCTAGGATCTTCCTGCACACTCCTGACTTTGTTTATTCCCATCTTCTCTCCTGAGTGACCTCATTAATTTTTGGTGCTGTTCTATGGCTGGCTCACCCTGGGGTCCTGATCCTGTCGGACCGTCACCTCCTCCTCAGGGAGCGGCTGCACAAACACTTGGTTCCACTGGCCTGCAACATTCCTGCAAGGAAACAAATCTGGAGTCAGCTTGGCATCGACCTGTACCAAACCTGTGGCTTTCATCAGCAAAAACAGCCCCTATGGGTGTGGAAACAGAAAGTCTGTGCAGTGACAAGGGACACATTTTGGCAGGAGAGGTCAACTGTGGCATTCCCAGTCATAAGCTGGTGGAACAGGTTGGAATCCTTAGTTTAAATCAACATTCTCCCCATCTCACAAGCTCACAACCAACTCTCAGACTGACCAATAGCTTCTTCTCCTAAAAGTTGCACATTTACAGCATTTTTCATCCACTCCCTAGCTCTCCTAGTTCAACTCCCTAACTCTGCATCAACCCACCCTCTCAGCTTTATATTCAGGGATGATCTTTCCTGGAAAGGACCACTTGGTTGTTTTGAAGGAGCTGTGGGGAAGAACAACGCTCCCTCTGCTATGCTCAAACTACACTTTCAGCAATCCTCCTGCTTGGATTTTTATATTNCTCTCCTAGTTCAACTCCCTAACTCTGCATCAACCCACCCTCTCAGCTTTATATTCAGGGATGATCTTTCCTGGAAAGGACCACTTGGTTGTTTTGAAGGAGCTGTGGGGAAGAACAACGCTCCCTCTGCTATGCTCAAACTACACTTTCAGCAATCCTCCTGCTTGGATTTTTATATTCTCTATGTTCCATCAGCTTGAGCATAAACCTTGAAGTTGAGAAGCTCTGTCAGGGTTTTCCTCCAGTTACCCCAACGATCCATGCCCAAAACTCACTGCTCAAAGTTGATGTATTTCACAACAGTTTGGTTCTCCTCGTTGTGCCACAGTGCCCAGATCTCAGCTGAGGTTAAGGCAAAGTCANTGTTTTGAAGGAGCTGTGGGGAAGCACAATGCTCCCTCTGCTATGCTCAAACTCCACTTTAAGTAATTCTCCTGCCTGGGTTTTTATATCCTCTATGTTCCATCAGCTTGAGCATAAACCTTGAAGTTGAGAAGCTCTGTCAGGGTTTTCCTCCAGTTACCCCAACGATCCATGCCCAAAACTCACTGCTCAAAGTTGATGTATTTCACAACAGTTTGGTTCTCCTCGTTGTGCCACAGTGCCCAGATCTCAGCTGAGGTTAAGGCAAAGTCAACCAGAGTCTCCTAGGAAAGAGAGAAAGAGCCAATTTCCTTTCTTATCCCCAAATTAGAGTACAGCAATTCTAACTGGAGAGAGAAAGGTGAGTATTTAACAGCAACAAAACACTCCCTTGTGGAATTTAACAGGCTTTGGGAATTGTTCAGCCTTGAAAAGAGAAGGTTTTGGGGTGAACTAATTGCCCCTTCCAGTACCTGAAGGAAAGATACAAGAAAGATGGAGAGGGGCTTTGGAAAAAGGCTTGGAGTGATGGGACAAGGGGGAACTGCTCTAAACTGAAAAAAAAAGGAGATTCAGATGTGATATTGGGAAGCAACTGTTCCCTGTGAGGGTGCTGAGGTTGCCCAGAGAAGCTGTGGCTGCCCCACCCCTGAAAGTGTCCAAGGCCAGGTAGGACAGGGCTTGGAGCAACCTGCTCTAGTAGAAGGTGTCTCTGCCCACGGCAGGAGGTTGCAACAAGATAAGCTTTAAGAGGTTCCTTCCAACCCAACCATTCCATGACTCTATGATTTAAATCCCAAAGTTCAGGCCCCAGCTCTCACCTGCGAGGAGAACAGGGAGGAGATGTGGTCAAGGCTGTAGCGGTTGCTCTCAGTGCTCACCAGCTGGAAGACACAAAACTACAAACACATCCCATAAATAATTTCCTGAAGGACTAAACCAACACATTTCAGGGAGTTTCATCATTCCAGTCCATCTCCCTGCCTGGTGCTAGGGTAACAGGACCCAGAGGACAAGAGAGGTAAGCTGAGCACACCACTGGATCCTCTGCACAGACATTCATCCTTCTCCCCAAGGACACTCATCCCTGCCTGGACCTGAAGGACTCTCAGGTCTTTCCAAACACTAAACCTGAAAAACTGTAAGATGACCACACCTGCCACTGCCAATGACCACAAGATGTGGAAAATGAAGGAGACTAAGGTGGGTAAGCCCCAATTCTTCAGCTGCAGGCCCAGTCTGCATGTTCTTCCCAGAGCAGAGCACTCGTGGGACAGCAGGACTCATGTTACACGCTCTTGTTCTGTGTAGGAATTCCCTGGAGAGAGGGATAAGCTGTCCAACAGATGAGCCTGGTTTGTGCTGTCACTCCCCTCCTGCTAAATTTATCGTTCTCCACAAAAAGTTCTCCCCAAGTTGCAGAAGCACCCCCATGCTCCCAGGAGTCTGGCGTAAACACCCCCTCAGCATTTCCACGCTTTTAGCTCCTTTTGGACCTTTCCTTTTCCCACGGCACATCCACGCTTTCAGAGCAGGAGGTAAACAAGTGAACTAGCCCTCACGGATCAGCTTAGTCACACAGGGAATTCCACTCCCAGGGCTCGGGCACGCATATCCCACAATGTCACGAGGGGAAAAATGTTTATTTAGAAAGGACTGATCCCTCCAGAGGGTCACACGTGAAACTTTTCTCTATTTCTTGCCTTCCAGACCCTAGTCCTAAGGGAATGATGACTCTTCCCGCAGCCTGAAGAGCCCGTGGCTCCATACCTGCCCTCTCTTGGGAGCGTGCATGTAGACTCCCAGGTAAAGGCCCAGGGACTGGGAGAAGGCCAGGCGCAGGCGGTGCCCGGTGCCAGCTGCCAGCCGCAGGTCCCTGCTGACTGGCATGAATTCCAGCAGATCCGCCACCATCAGGCACATCTGATCCTGAAAACACCAAAAGTAGCAGGAGAGCGGCTTAGGAAATACTCTGGATCGAGAAACTGCTCATCTCCCTCCTCCCCTTCCCCTCCCAGACAACATCTGCTCAGGATTTTCCACAACAGATGTTACTTAAGTCTCCGTACATTTACCTGCACCACTCCTCGGCTTTTCCCAGCTCACCTGGGCCCCCTTCTCACCAATCCCACGGGCTGCCAGAGCCCAGGCATGTAGGATAAAGCTTCCCCTCCCTCCCACGGCACATTCCAGTGCCACTGAGCCGTGAAAGCGCCGTGCTGCTCCATTAGCTCTGGCACTCAATATCTGGAGCAAGAAGCTTTTATTAACTTCTTGTTGACAAAGACACTTTCATTATGGCTGAAAGCAGGAGAAAATCCATTTGGGATGGCTCCTTGGGCCTCAAAGCTCTCCTGCCTGCCTTCCCAAACACTCCAGTAGGTCTGGGAACTACCCTTATCCCAGGACAGAGGCTGGGCAGGAAATCCACCGCTTCAAAGACACTGCTACAAACACACCACAACTGCTCTCACATATTGTCCCAAATCCCAACGTGGAGAAGCCACAGCCGCACAATTTAATGGGAGACAGATCCATGCCAAGCATTCACTCGTGATTCCTTGGGCTTAATTTTGCTCCCCCAAGCCCTGGTTCTGCTCACCTTGTAGGACCACATGCGGAGCTTATGGTCCTGGCAGAGGGCGAAGAGGAAGGCGTCGTGATCCAGGCAGTGCACGGAGAGGCTGACGGGCACATCCGAGGGGCCGCCATCACCTCTGGAAAACCAGATGTCACATCAGCACCTTCAAAGAAAATTCTGCATCCCTGGAAGTGTCCAAACCCAGCCTGGATACCGGTCTAGTGGAAGGTGTCCCTGCCCTAAGCAGGGGACAGGACTGGATGGGCTTTAAGGCCCCTTCCCACTCAAACCATTTCAGTATTTCATGATTCTAAAATCATGGCAGGTCCAAGGCAATGGGGTTCCACCACTGTGCTTACATCCAAAAAAACTGGTGGAGGAGGGAATGTTTCATCATCCATGGAGGAGAGGATCCCACCACACTGGTGACAGCCAGTTCTTCACTTGCTTTGGTGGAACTGAAGCACATTCCCACTTCCCTAGCCTAGTTGCAAAACACAGGTGAAGGATCCACAGGGGAAAAAAAGGATCCAAGTGGCCCCCAGCAGGGATCCTGCCAGCCCGTGACAAGAATCTAAGGAGCCATGAGCAAGGATCCCAACAGCCCCAAATGATGCCTTAAGTTTTAGCTTTCATATTTTCCAGATTCTGCACTGCATTAGTATGTAACTCTCAACTTCATACAGAGTGTCAGCGAGTTCTCTTCACAGCCTAGTTAGACAAAACAATCCTTTTCCACCCGAGAACAAAGCACACCGTTGCAGCTTCAGGCCAAAAAAGTGTAAAAACTGCAAACTGAGGAGAGCAAACTGGGAGGATGCATCCTGCCAGCCTCCAGGCAACACTCCCCAATGGTCAAAGTCACGCAGGGCATCAAGGGACTCACTCCCACTTCCAAGGAAAAGGCTCTAAGATACCCTAACCATCCCCACCCTAACAATCCCAGTCCACGACACAGCATCCATGTGATCCCCACAGAACCTCTGCTCGTCAGGAAAGTGCCTGGCTCCTCAGCACCAGGGCAGAGTAATCCCTAATCCATGCTGGCTGTGAGCCACATCCTGGGCAAATCCTTGGAGGCCAATTACTAGAGAACATATTCACAGACACATGGATTCAGCAGGACCCTGCTAATCCAGCATTCCATTCCCAACTTCCGTATTCTGATAGCTCCTGTGACCCCGTTAACTTTTTCGGGTGGAGTATTTATAGGCGCCAGTGTGACTCGAGCTAAAAATTCCAGGTGAGGGGATCCAAAAGCCAAAATTAGCTCAGTTTATCCATCTCCAGGCATTCACCTGATGGCAGTAGGCATCCAGCCCGTGAGGAAGCGCTGCACCACCGAGCTCTGCTTCAATTCCACGACAGAAACACTTCCTTCAAAAACAAAAGGAAAACCAAAAATGAAGTGTAAATGAAATCCCAAGATGAGAAAGGGGTTGTAGTGCCCAATCCTTACCTGGAGCATCAGGAGGGGGCATCTTAAGGACAAAAATCCCTCCTGAGGCAGAGGGAAGGGCGAACAGAGCCTCCCCCTCGCTGCTCAGCCAGGCTGCTGAGGCCACAGAGTTGGGAGCCAGCCCTGGCATGCTGGGAATCACGTAGTAATTGGAGGGATCCCTGATGTGGATTTTGCTGATATCTGTAAACACGGACTGCACTTGGCTCTCTGTTATCAGCTCCTGGGGGGAAACAGGAGAAAACAGCCTCAAGTTGTGCCAAGGGAGGTTTAGGTTGGGTATCAGGGAAAATTCCTTCATGGAAGGGGTTATCAGGCATTGGACCAGGCTCCAGGGGTGGAGTTCCAATCCCATGTGGATGTGATGCCTGGGGACACGGGTGGCCTTGGCAATGCTGGGGAATTGGCTGGACTCCATGATCCTACAGGATTCCATAAAACATCAAATCCTGAGCACACATATCTAAGGCACAGCAAAAAAAAAAAAAACAAACCACCAGATACCCATGGAATGGCAACTGTCTCCTTGATAAAAGGATTTTTCCAGTAAAAAATCTCGGGGATAGCTCAGAGAAAACCACTGGTGGCAAAGGCCAAGAAGAGCAGCTCTGCCACAGCACAGGGTCAGCCCTTAGAATTCTCTGGAGCTCTAAAAGCAGGAGAGAAGCTCTTCAAGAGAGGAGAGGATCCTGGTAAGAAGTAGGCACAAGAGGAAAAGTCAGAGCAAATAGGGAGAATCACAGAACACTGCAATGGTTTCAGTTGGAAGAGACCTTAAAAACTACCCAGTTCCAACCCACATCTATGTAAGGATGGTAAATGTGATATAAACCCTGCCTAAGATCCATCTGCCACATGAAATATAGATTCCAACCCAGACAAAACCAGCCTTCGGCCTTCTCAGCCGAGGGAAAAAAAGACAATCCAACCAGGAAGGGCTTTGGAAAAGCCAAGCCTCATTCCCAGCAGCAGCTCAACTCCAATGTCACCACAATCCACATGACACAGGCAGGACACCCAGCCAGTTCCTGAGCAAAACACAGCTAAACTCCACAAATCTCCACTTTTCTTCTTGCTGCCGCTGTGTTTTGGGTCAGCCACCCCCTCCCAAGCCCTCCCCGTGGTGACGGCGGCACTCACGCTGCGGTAGAGGCGGGCGGGGTGCGGGAGCAGCAGCCGGTGCACGGTCTGCGCCGTGAGCAGCAGCACCACCAGGTGACTCTGCACCTCGCACAGGTGGATGCCGCCCGGCAGGAATGGGCAGCCCTGGATCCGCAGCCGCACCGCGCTGTTGAGCAGGTTCACGTCCAGGGACTCCTCCACCAGCTCCACAGTGTCCCCCGACGTGCTCCTGCGGGAACAGAGGGGCAGGCGTGAGGATGAGAAGAGCAGAGATGAGCATGAGTAGTATCTGAAGGGCAGGAGGGTCTCAGAAGGGAGAGATGTGGATGAGGAGAGCCTAAGCGAGACAAGGCAGACGGGGGCGTGCACTCACCATCGCACCCAGCGATTCCTGGTGGCGGCCCCGAGCTGCGCGCTCTCTTGGTAGCAGAAGCCGCCGGCGCTATCGCTGTAGCGCCCGGGGGGGAGCGGTGCGATGCC
>VZTB01000828.1:60948-71380 GCA_013397245.1 Thryothorus ludovicianus | reverse complement strand
TCTCCTTGTCCTTGCGGGGCAGGTGGGCTTCGGGGGGGCCCGGGGGTATGGGCAGAGGGAGGCTCTGCACCTTGCCGCGGCTGCCCCGACACTCTGTGATGGCCGCGCTCAGCCCCTGCAGCCAGGCCTGCAGCTCCTCCTGCGGGTACAGGGGGCTGGTTGGGGGGGCTTCCCTGGCCCCTCAGCAGCATCCCAGCCAACCCCAGGGCCCCCTGGGTGATGCCAGTTGCTCCAAGTTTTCTGGAGGCACCCATGTCCCCTTTGGCACTACCAGCCCCTCACCGTGTCCTCATGGCACCCCTGGCCATCCCGTGCCCCTCTGAGCTTTGCTGGCCACTGCTGACCATGTCCTCCAGCCATCCCTGTGTACCCTGGTGACTCCTGACCACCCCCATGTCCCCTGGGTAACTACAGCCGTCCCATATACCCCTGGGCACCATTGGTGTCCCCCTGGGAAAAACCACCCACCCTGTGTCCCTCTGGACCTCTCTGACCACCCATGTCCCCTGGGCACCACTGGGCACCCCATGTCCCCTTGGGCACTGCTGACCACCACCACCACATTCCCCCAGCCACCCTGTGCCCCCTGGGCTCCACCAGCCACCCCGTGTCTCCCCAGGCCACCCCTCACCTCATCCTTGCCATGGAACAGCCACTCGCTGCCATTGCTGAGCCTAGGGACAGAGCACAGACACCAGTACCACGCATGCCCACTGTGCCACCCCGCACAGCACCACGCTCTCACCTGAGCTTGAAGACGTGTTTCTTCTTCTTGTAGCCCGCGGGCACCTCGCAGCGGGCGTCCCACAGCCCCAGGGGCTCCTCACCCTGGCACGGCAGCCCCAGCGCGCGGCTCTTGGCGTCCTTGAAGAAAGCGAGCTGGCCGCCCCGCAGGACGCAGTACCGTGTGCTCCACGACCTGCACCAGCACCGTGTCACCCTGGGGACACCGCCCTGCCGGGGACACCGCCCTGCAGGGGACACCACACTCGCCGCCACCTTTGCTGTGCCTACCGGTTGGATGCGCGCTTGGTGGCCGCCTCCAGGTCGTGCTTGCGGCCGAGGTAGCCCTCCAGCTGGACGCTGCTGACACGGGCAGGCAGCGTGGCCGGCTCCTCCGGCTCCTCCCGCGGTGGCCGTGGGGTCGGTGACACCGGCTCCTCGTCACCTGTCCTCGGTGCCAGCTGTTGCGAGGCAGCAACGCAGTTATGCCGCAGTGTCGCCCACCCGCTGTCACCGATGGACCCGCGGCAGGTGTTGTCCCCTCCCATGGTAGCACTGGGCACAAGGGTTGCTGTCACCAGTGGGTCATGGTCCTCAGTCTGGTGGCTTAGGGGTGGGTCACTCCCTAGTCTCTATACTAGTGACCTCACCAGCTCCAGAATGTGGGAACTGGTGTCTACTGGGAGGACTGCTCAGCATCCCCATCCCAGATGTGACCCCCCAGCGAGTGTCTGGGATCCTGCAGTGAGTCCAGCCCTGGGACCCTCTGTGCAGTGCCAGTGACCCCACCAGATCCATGGTGTGGGAACTGATGGTTACTGATGGCATCTGGGACATGGTCCAGCCCTGGGACTCAGTGCAGAACTCAACGAGTGTGTGTGTCTACATGTCCAGCTCCAGTGTGCAGGAATTGGTGGCTACTGGGAGGACCCCAGTGAGCAGCTGGGATACGGTCCAGCTCTTGGACCCCCAGATCTTTGGGCCAGTGACCCCACCAGCTCCAGTATGTGGGAACAGGTGGGTGCTGGGAAGACCCCAGAAATCAGCTGGGACCCTCAGCACAGTGCCAGTGAAGCCACCAGCTCCAGTACACAAAACCTGGTGGCTACTGGGAGGACCCCAGTGAGTGGCTGGGACATGGGCCAGCTCTGGCACCCTGCAGTCACAGTGCCAGTGTCTCCTCAGATTTGGGATGATGAGGTTGAACCAAGATAGATGAGTAGTCCTGGTTTCACCAGCCCAGGGGACATGAGGACAGTGGGAGGTCGTCTGGCTGGGGACCATGGCATCAATGGCATCATCTCAAGGCATCAGTGGTGCCTGACAAAGGGGACGCCCATCCAGCTGGATGCCACAGGAGGGCCTCTGTCCCCAAGGAGCCAGGAGATGCCCATGTCCCCAAGCAGGCAGTGATCTTGCCCCCAGATGTGTAGTCTTGTCCCCAGGCAGGTGAATGTGATCTTGTTCCAGGGAGGCAGGAGATGTCCCAGGTAGAGGGGGCTCTTGTTTCCCAAGCAGGAAAAAGTGTCTGTGTTTCTGAGCAGGCAAAGACCACCATGTCCCCAAGGAGCCAGAAGATTCCCATGTCCCCAAGAACGCAGAGCAGGACCCTGTCCCCAAGGTGATGCCCATGTCCCCAAGCCAGCAGAAATATTCTTGTCCCCAAGTAGGTTCTCAAGGATCCTGTCCCCAGGCAGGGGAAAGTGATCTGGTTCCCAGGGATCCAGAGGGTGGCCATGTTCCCGAGCAGGCTGGCAGTAAGCAGAGAGCACTCCTGTCCCCAAGCAGTTGAAAGTGGCCATGTCCCCAAGCAGGCAGACAGCATCCTGTTCCTCAGTAGCCAGAAGATGCACATGTCCCTGTGCTGGCAGAAATTATCTTGCCCCAAGGAACCAGGAGGTGCCCATGTTCCCAAGCAGGCAGAAGAGGCAGAAGGGGCTCCTGTCCCCAAAGAGCCAGAGGATGCCCATGTCCCTGAGTAGGCTGGCAGTAAGCAGAGAGAGCTGCTGTCCCCAAGCTGATGAAAGTGGCCATGTCCCCAAGCAGGCAGAGCAGTACACTCTTCTGGAGTAGCCAGAAGATCCCCACGTCCTTTGTCAGGCACAAATGAGCTTGTTCCCATGTAGGCACTCAAGGATCCTGTCCCCAGGCAAGGAGAGTGATCTGGTTCCTGAGGAGCCAGGAGATGGCCATGTCCCCAGAAGAGGCAGAAGGGGTTCCTGTCCCCAAGCAGGCAGAGCCACAGAGAGCCATCGTGTCCCTGTGCAGGCAGAGCATGTGGGAGGAGCAGAGAGCTGGCAGCAAGCACAGGGGCTGGCACACAGTGACAATGCCCTGTGGGCGACGATGCCTGCCTCACAGGGTGACAATGCTGCAGGGTGTAACGATGCCCCACAGGGAGCTGATGCCTTGTAGAGTGACGTCTCACAGGGTGATGATGCCCCACAGGGTGACAGTGCCCCATGGGGTGACAATGCTCCATACGGTGACTGTGTCTCTTGGGGTGACGATGCTCCACAGGGTGATAATGACCCACAGGGTGAAAATTCTCTGCAGAGTGCCGATGTCCTGCACGCTTCGGATGATGTCCCACAGGGTGACAATGCCCCGCAAGGTGACAATGCCCTGCAGGGTGCTGATATCCCTTAAAGCAATGATGTCCCTTGGGGTGACAGGGTGGCCCCAGGGCAGACACTCCCTCTCTGGCTGCTGCATGGATCCCAGACACACGCATACACCAAGAGTGCCACCCCCCATGTCACCCCAGGAGTTGGGGCAAAGGGGACCTTTACCCCTCTGCCCACCCAGCCTTTTTGGGGTAATTCAACATTTATTAAACACAAGGCAAGGACAAAGTGAGGGTTGGGAATGCGGGGATCTGTCAACACAATGAGGTCATGGTCATGAGGGGTGCCAGGAGCTGAGGGACATGCAGGGACACATTTTTGCATGCAGGGACACATTTTTGCATGCAGGGACACCTTTTTGCATGCAGGGACACATTTTTGGTCGTTGGGGAAGATAAAAGCTAAACTCAAGAACTGACCGGCTCTGGTCCATCTGTAGTGGGCAGTGAAGTGTCCTGTGTGCTCACATCCTTCTTCTCCTCTTCCTCCTCCTCCTCAGACCTGCACAGGGAAGACAGCCAGTAAGCATCCCCATCCTGGACATGATCCCACAGGGATTGTCCTGGCTGCTGCTCTCCTGTCCTCCCTGAGGAATAAAAGCCCTGTCAGAGTGAGGCTTGACCTTCACCTTTTCTCTTCATCAGCATCAATTTATTGCTTGGAAAAGGCAAATTGCTAAAAAGCCCCTTAATGCTAAAAGACATCCTTAATGGTTTGAGAAGAGGGATGTTGAAACAGTGTCCAGGGTCACATGGGATGATGGTGGCACCCCTTACCCGGCCTCCAGCTCCCCATCCAGATCCAGGCAGTAGTCAGGAGCTTCGGAGCGCGTCGTCCCATCCCGCGCCAGCCCCTCACGCAGAGACCGCCCGCCCAGGAGCTCCAGCTGCCAGGCAAGGAGGGAAGGTGTTAAGGGGTGGGGGGGAGACTGTAGCAGGGCAGGCAGAGGCCTCATTCTGAGCCTTTCTCACCGTTGTCAGCTTCCTGAGGGCAGCAATGCGCTCCTCCCAGGTGGCAGAGGACTTCTCGAAAGCCTCATGCCGCTTCAGCAGCTTCTCCACGGCATCCACTGTCTGCCCGTAGTCGCTGCTGGCCAGGTAGGGCTCCTGAGCCATGAGCCACGACTCAGCCACCGAGGCGTCGCGGGAGAACTGGCACACCTCCAGCACTGTGGGAGGGAAGGGCAGTGCTCAGCCCCTGGACCACCTGCCCTGCTGCCCTCAGCAGTGCCGCACTCTCCCCCCCGGCACCCTCCGCGCACTCACGCAGCCGCAGCCGCTCCCAGCGCTGCTCCCACGTCTCCATCATGGCTTTCCTCTTGTCCACCAGCTCTACCAGCTTCGCCTTGATCTGTGAGGGGAAACTGTTAGGGGGGGCCCAGATGGCATCACCCCCACCGCCCCCTCATCCCTGATTCCCTCACCTCTGGTGAGTCCTGATGCTTGCGCTGCAGCAGCTTCTTGCCCAGCTCGATGCAGTTGGTGAAATTCTTGCCCCGAGCATCCACCTCAGCCTTAATTCCCTGGTGGTATTTCATCAGCAGCTCCACCGAAGAGACATCCCTGAGGACACAGAGGCACCAGCGTCAGTGGTGCCATCGGTTCCATGTCCCATCCAGGGTGCCTGCTGCGTGGATCCATACCTGGGTTTCTCCTGCGTCTCAATCTGCCGGACAGTGCTCTCCATCCAGGAGAGCAGATCCCGCGCCATGCTAAAGAAGCGGTGCTTGTCAGCCGTGTCCGTCAGTCGTGCCCGGCGCCCGCTGCACGCTTCCAGCAGCTCCTGCAGCGCTCGGGACACCTCCTGCTCCTGCTCCTGGATTCCAGCCGCCTTCTCCCCAGCATAGGCGGTCTGCAGGCGCGCTGCCGTCTCCCGAAACTGCTGCACCTGCATGAAGCACAGAACCCTTCAGGATCCCTTCACTGCATTGGAAGGGATCTCGAAGACCATTGAGCCCAGCCTCCCACCATGGGTAGGGACACCTTCCACAAGACAACAGAGAATGCTGAGCGCTGGCATCCATGACAGGTTGGAGCCTCACCTGTGCTTCTAGCAGCTGGAGGTCCCTCTCAAAGGCACTGTGCATCCGGTGGAAAGCCTCCACTGTGCCGGCATCCTCACCCAGATCCTGGGGAAGTTCCTGGCGCCGGGTGGCGATGAGGGCCAGCAGCTCGGCACCGTCATAAAAGTATTTGTGGAGGTCATGGGAGGCAGCAAGGAGCTGCATGCGGGTGTCGATCAGCTCCAGGAGGTCAGCCCAGCTCTCGTTCAGCCCATCCTTCCACTCAGCTATGGTGGCCGCCTCGATGTGCCCCGCATCAATGAGGTCCTCTATGGTCAGGTTCACCCGGTCCACGCGCTCCTGCCCCACGCTCCCTGTCTCTCGCGCAAACTCACGAAACTTCTCCCGCAGGAGCTGCACGGAGGGAAGAGAAGAGTCAAATTGCCCCCCTCAAGCCACCCACCAGCACTGCCACATCCACCCCGTCATTCTCACCATGACATGATCCAGGTCCTGCCCCATCTCTGGGGAGGAAGCAACCACATCGCGCTCGGCAATCCACTGCTCCAGCTCTTCCACCTCCCGCTTCAGCTGGAAGAGGTGGGACATGTTCTCCAGGCGCCGGCGACGCTCCTCAGCCGCCTCCTTCAGCCCCGCGTAGTGCTTGTCCACCTGGCCCTGCAGCCGGATGATCTGCTCCCTGCGTGGCCCCGGCACACAGACACCCAGTTCTCACCCATGAAAAAATGTCCCCAACCCACCCGTGTTGACATCCGGGGGGGTTGGGGGTGAAGGACCCACTTTATACTTCCCATATCCCTCTCCGACCACCTCCCTGGCCAAGTGGAGTGGCTCACACTGCCAGAGCTCCCACCAAACCCCCCACCCACATGGTGCTGAGGGCACAGGGTCGCCCCGAAGGACAGGGGACATGTGGCATGGCACCTACCCCTCAGGGTGGCCGGCAGAGAGCAGCTGCTGTGCCCTTCCCGCCAGCTCCTTGATAGTTTGTCCATAGTCCTCGATGGAGCGCAGCTGCCGGACATGTCTCTTCAGCATCATCAAGCAGCTCTCCTCATCCTATGACATGGAAAACATCAGTGCCCCCAGCATCTGGCATGGCTGGGGGACAGGGACTAGGGTCTAGACTCAGCGCCTGCCCTACGGGAATGTCCTGGCTGCGTTTAATGCCACAGGGAGCAATGGTGAGCTCAGCGGGGCATGGCATGGAAAGGGATGGATGGTGAGTAATGGCATGGGAACACCTAAGAGCAGGACATGCCACACTGTGTCACACGTGGATGACGTTCAACAGAACAGTGTGGCACCACCTGGGTCAACACTGGACATCCCGGCAAGGCACGGCCTGGTGCAGCACAGACCCCTCAAACACTGGGCACCACATGGAATCGCTCCTCACCTTTGGTTTCTCCTCGGGTCCCATGAAGAGCTCCTGCTCGCTGACCCAGGCCTCGGCCTCGTCGGCATCCAGGTAGTACTGCTGGGCCTCTTCGGCCTCCCGCAGGCGCCGGTGCCGAGCGGCTGCCTCCTCCTGCAGCGTCTCCCACAGCGCCCGCAGCTCCTGTGCCTGTGCCGCCAGCTCCGGGCTCGGCTCCTCCCCGCTCCCCGCTGCCTCTCCCCGGCTCAGCACCTCACCCAGGCGGGGGGCATGGCCCGCCAGCTCCTTCTGCAGTGTCTGCCAGCAGGAGGGAGGTCACAGTGAGAGTCACCCACGGGATGGATCCCGAGGGACCATCCGAGGAGGTGGCTGTTGCTGCAGTACCCAGGCTCACCTCATTCCTCTTGGTCAGGCGCTGCACGCTTGGGAGATCAGTGCCATGATCCGTTGACCTCGCCAGGGAAAGCCGCTCCTGCACCCACAGCTGCGGGAAGGAGAACCCACTGAGCCCCCTGCAGCACCCGTGGGTACCCCCAGTCCCCTGGCCCTTGTCACAGCAAGGACACTCACCGTCTCATCCTCCAGATCCCGCCCCAGCTGGTACATGGCCTTGGCAGTCTCCAGCTCCTTCCTCTTTCTCTCCAGTGGCTCCAGCAGCTCAAGGACTCGCTGCCGGAGCATCTGCTCCTGCCTGGTGGTATCAGGCACGTCCCCAGCACCGGGGGTGCCCTGCCACCCTAGCTCCTCCAGCTCCTTCATCCATGTTCTCACTTGCTCTTCCAGTCTCTGGCGAGGCAAATCCACGTGAGTTAGAGATCTGAGCCAAGATAAAGAACCCCAGTCCCATTTGGGAACAAACTCCATCGCCTTGGACCTCCTGCCCCTTCCCAAAGGACCCAGCGAGACGCCAGTACCCACCGTCAACCTCTTCAGCAGCAGGTTGGTGGCGGTGAGGTCCTTGACCTTCTCGGCATGGCGCAGCTCCTCCTGCGCCCGCCCCAGCCAGCTCTCCAGCTCCCCGTAGCTCCGGGCGTACAGCGCCGAGCGCTCGGCCTCGAACAGCTGCCGGCCCTTGTCCTCGGCGGCACCGCGCAGCTCGGCCCAGCGCCGGCGCAGCTCCTCCAGCCGCTGCGTCACCACCGCGCCGTACTGCGGCTTGCGCGCGGCCAGCTCTGTCCCCTCCTGCGGCAACGGCACAGAACGGGGTGGTCACTGCGGCAGGGGGACATCCCACCCGTGCAGCAGGCTGGGAGCGTTCCAGAGTCAGGGAATCATTAAGGTTGGAAGGCACCTCTCAGGCCATCGAGTCCAGCCATTCCTCCAGAACTGCCAAGGCCACCACTAACCCATATCCCCAAATGCCATGTCCACACAGCTTTTAAATCCCTCCAGGGATGCGGATTCTATTACTACCATGGGCAGTCTGTGCCTTTCCCTGATGAAATTTTCCCTGAGATCAAATCAAAACCTCCCCTGGTGCAACTTGAGGCTGTTTTCTCTCATCCTTTCCCTTGCTTTCTGTGAGCAGAACCCAACCCAACCCTCAACTGGCTGCACCCTCCTGTCAGGGAGTTGCAGAGAGCAAGAAGGTCTCCCCCATGCCTGCTTTTCTCCAGGCCAGGCCTCCCAGCTCCCTCAGAAATTCCTCATGCTCCATCCCCTTCTCTGATTATGGTGCTGACACTCACTGCCTCAATCTTCTCCAGCCAGCTCTGGTTGGGTGCCAGCTCAGCCATGAATGCCTGGTGCTTCTGCCACTTGCTGTGGAGACCACGGGCTTCTCCATAGGAGACATCCTGAGCCATCAGCATCTTCTCATCCACCCAGGCATCAAACTGCAGGGAACGAGTGTCAGTGCTCAGCCGGTGGGGACCCCCCAGGGATGCCACCAGCCATGCTGCATTCCTACCTCACGGCAGCTCTGCAGGAAGGTCTGTAGGTCGTGGTTGTCCTGCATCAAACCCGCTGCCTCCTCCACCTTGTCCATGACGGCTCCATGCCTGACAGGGAATCACGGATGGGCAGCATCAGCCCTGCTGCCCACACACTGCCCACCGACCCACCGGCCCTGTGCCAGACTCACCGCTCCTGGAGAGTTCGGCACTTCTCAGCGATCTTCTCGGCAAAGATGTTCTCCTCAGCCACCAGCTTGGTGCCCCCAACCACCACCTCCGGGACCTTCTTGGCATTGCTCTCCACACCAGCACGGAAGTTCTGGAAGCGGTGCAGGGCGGCAGCCGAGCCCTCCAGCGTGGAGGGCAGCTCCAGGTGGGACAGTGTGTACTCCTAAGGGGCACAGCAAGGAATCAGCGCATGATCACCTGTTTTTGGGGTGCCCGTGAGCCAAAAGACCCAAAGGACACTGCTTGAGCACCCACCTGTTTGGTGAGGAGGATCTCCGCCTGCTTGGTGTCGCGAAGGAACTCCTGGAAGTTGCGGCACTGGGTGAGGAAGCGCTTCCGAGCCTCTGCCATCTTGCCCAGGGCAGCCCAGCCATCCTTCACGCCGCCCAGGCGCTGCCGCAGCCCCTCGTATTCGGGGTCCGTCTGCCCCCCCAGCACCCGCTCCCCCGCCTCTGCCAAGGCGGCGAAGGCTCCCGCATGCTCCTCGGCATCGCGCCGGGCCGCTTCGTGCCGCTGCAGCATCTCCTCTGCCTCCCCCAGAGACGCCGGCACCTCATCGACGGCCGCCACGGCTTTCTGAGCGCCAAAGAGCCACGCCTGGAAGTCATCCAGGTCCTGCAGGAAACTCCGGAGCTGCCCGGCTTCCCCCAGGGATGCTGCGCGCTCTGCCAGGGCCGCCTGCAGCTCGTCCCAAGCAGACGTGGCCATCGCCAGCTTCTGGGCCACCTCCGTGGCCGCCTCGGGCCGCTCCTCGGCCAGGCGCTCGGCTTGGGAGCGCAGGGCGGCCAGGCGGTCCTGGGCCACTGCCAGCTCCCGCTCGATGCCGTAGAGCTTGCGCTGGGTGGCCAGGACTCCGGCCAGGTCGCGGCCCAGCTCGGCCGTGGCCTCCACCGCCCGGGCTTTGCTTCGCAGCCATTTCTGGGTCTCCTCGGACTCCAGGTTGTAGTTGAGGAGGCGCAGCGCCGAGCCCACCGCCCGCCGGCGCTCTGACACCAGCTCCCGGAACCGGCCCCACCTGCGGGACAGAGGCGGGCGATGGCGGGGAACGCACGGTGGTCACCGCGTCCCCCGCCCGCCCCGGCACCGCCCGCCACCGCACCTCTCGTTGAGCTGCTCCCGACACTGCCGGACCTGGGGGCTCCGGGGGTGCCCGCTAGCCAGGAGCCCGTCGGCTGCCTGGTTGACTGCGGCGATCTGGGAAGCCACGGTGGCCATGTCTTGCTCCAGCCCTTCCAACCTGCGGGAACGTCCAGGCTTAGACTCAGGACAGGGTACGGCAGCACCGCCACCGCAGGGGCTCCTTCCTTACCTGCGCTGCGTCACGTCCAGATCCTCCAGCGCCTGTGGCACCTCCAGCTCCCCCAGCCAGGTCTCTTTGGAGCCCATCCAGAGATGGCAGGCGTCACTCTCCCCGAAAACAGTGTAGAGGTCCAGGGCATCCTGCAGCTGGCGGCCGCGGCGCTCGGCCAGTGCGGCCGCCTCGGCGTGCAGCTCCCGCAGGGCCGCCAGCCGGCTCTGAGCCTCGGGGCCAGCGCGCAGCTCCGGCGGGAAGCCCTCG
>VZTB01000828.1:43558-60871 GCA_013397245.1 Thryothorus ludovicianus | reverse complement strand
CCGCGGCCGCCAGCCCCTCGCCCACGGCCAGCGCCTGCTCCAGCCGCCCGCCACGGCTCCGCAGCTCGGCCTCGAAGGCAGCGTGCCGGCGCTGGAGCAGCAGCACGCCCGGCAGGTCCTTCCCGAAGTCCAGGGAGGAGTAGAGCTGCTCCTGCTCCTTGATCCAGCTCTCTGCCTCGTCCAGCTCCCACAGGCAGGTCCAGAGGGAGCGGGATTGCTCCAGCAAGGCTCTCCTCCGCGCCGCCAGTACCTGCAGCTCTCGCCGGCACATCTCCAGGTGGCTCACGCGGTCCCGGATGACTTTGGGGTCGCAGGGACGATAGCCTGGGCAGCGAGCAGGGTGGGTGCTCATCACTACAATGTTCTGCTTTCCCTTGGCTGTGCCAGGGATGCAGGGGTGTCCTGGCACACCTACCCTCAGCGTCGGCAAAGCGGAGGGCGGCAGTGCTGATGGCTCGGGTCTTCTCTGCCTGTACAGCTATATCGGCCTCCAGCAGACGGTGGGTCTGCAGCAGCTCCTCCGCTTCCAGAAGGTGCTTCCCAGATTCGGGAGATGCCAGCTTCACCTGCATGAGACCATCAGCCATTACTCACTGACACCCAAAACTCAGCATCAGCACCTCAATATCTCATCTCCCTTCCCAGTGAACTCCCACCAACACGTAGTGGGATAAAGACACCTCACCCATGGTGACACCCAATGCCCACAGCTCACCTTGACCTCATCCATCCAGTCAATGCAATGAAGCATCTCCTGGAAGAGCTGCTGCAGGGTGAGGTTCATCTCCAGGCGCTGGCGCCGGGCAGCCAGCAGCTCCAGGAGCTGCTCCCAGAGCCGCAGGATGTTGTCCTTCCGCCCGTTGATGCGCTGGATGTCGTGGTAGCCCTCCAGCTCCAGCTCCCTGGCCACTGCCTCAATGGCCTGCACCCTCTCCCTGTAGGCAGCCGTGTCTGTCTCAATGGCCTCGTGCTTCTTCTTGGCTGCCTCCACTGCCATCAGGTCCTGCCCAAAGTTGTCCTGCCCCAGCACAGAGCCCGTGGTGAGGCTCTGGTGAGCTCCCCAGGGTGGGGGTCCCCGAGATGGGTGGTGCCCCTCCTCACCTGGGCCACCAGGCGCTGGTTCTCACTCAGCCAGGCCTCCCGCATGGCTGCTTTTCGGTCGAAGCGCCGTGCCAGCTGCTCTAGCTTCTCCTGACGGATCAGCTCGTTGCGCAGCGCCAGCTCCCGCTCATGCTCCGCTTTCTCCAGCTGCTCCCAGGCCTGGGGGAAGGCATCACTGGACGGGTGGCATCTGTATCCCAAATCCCTCCACCTACCCGTGTGTTGTTCTGCTGGTGAGCCCCAGCATGACCCCCAGGTGGAGGAACACAATCTGCCATGGGATGGATCAGTCCTGTCCCAGTATGGATTCAGTATGGTGACATGAACTGGCTCAGGATATGGACTCAACCTGCTCCAGTACCCATTCCAGCCTGCCCAAGAACCTGAACTGCTCAGGGATGGACCCAGTTCCTCAGGAGAGGAATTCCATTTTCCCCAGGAGATGGACCTGACTTGACCACAGGAGACAGCCCCCAGCTTCCACAGCAGATGAAGCCCATACCCGGTTGATGTCAGAGACCAGGCGCCCCTCGTGTGGGGTGTAGACACGCTGGTTGTTGGCCCTCATCCGCGACTGGATGGTGAAGAGCAGCACCTCCAGGTTGCCCTTCTCCTGAAACCTGCCACAGAGAGAGCTCAGCGTTTGGCACCCTTGGGTGCCCCACACCAGCAGGCAGGCATGGGGAGCAGGGGGCTCTTACTTGGGGGGCTTCTCCACAGTGCGGTAGGTGCTGAAGGCTTGCAGCTGGTGCTGCACCCCAGCCAGCGAGTTGGCAAAGCTGCGGCTGTTGAGGGAGGCGATGGTCTGCTCGATCCAGGTGAGCAGGTCGGACGCCAGCCCCCCATAGCCCTCGATCATCCGCTCTGTCTCCTTGGCATGCTCGATGACCTGAGCAGGAGCAGGGGTGAGTGTGAGGGGCCAGCACCACAAGAGAACACCCACAACCTCCTCGACGCCGTTCCCTACCTTGCCCAGGCGCCTTCCCTCCACCTCCAGCACCTTCATCTTGGAGAAGTAGTGGTAGAAGGCCACCACGTAGGTGATGATGGACTTCTCATCAGGGTTCTCCGTGAACACATCTGCCCGGTGTGAGTGAGAGGCGTCACTCCTGACCCAACATTAACCCACTTCACAGGCCACCACAGCCTCATGAGGTCCCTCCCGTGCCCACCCAGGCCCTCCTTCCATGTATTGGGAATCTCTCTGTGCTCTGTGGAGCCCAGGATTGTCCCAGGGGAAACTGAGGCAGGAGGATTAGCAGCAACTGCCTCACCTTCAGGGTCGAGGAGAGGAGTGATGCCCAGGTGCCGCTCTGCCACACTGAACGCATGCTCCAGGTTGTGCCGGGCATTGGATTTGGTAAGGTTTTGGAAGTCAACCAGCTCAGGCCTGGGAACAGAGGGCACAAGACAGCAGTGGCATACGTGTAGGATATCTCTCGGTGCCACTGCCACCCCAGTGCCTGTTGCTGTGCTGTCTACCTGTGCCTATGGATGAGGGCATTGAAGGCCAGCCCGTCCTTCCAGCTTGATGTGAAGTTGGTGACGTTCACATGGGGATACCTGCGATGGGGACAGGGTGTCACTGTCACCCTCCAGACACTCCTGGGCCCTGATGCAATTCTGTGGGAATCCCACCACCTACCCTGCTGTCTTCATCTGGCACCAGAGCAGAAGTGCATCCCTGGCAGAGCGTGTCTCCCTCCCCTCCTGTGTCTCCACAATGATGTCCTGGATCTGGGGGCAAAAAGACATTCTGGGGTTGGAATGGCAGTTCCATGGAGTATGACTCCCACCTGGGAATGAGATGTGCAGCAGAGGGATGCCCCAAACCACCTGTCCTCACCTGGAAGCGGAGGATGATGGTCCAGATGAGGCCAAGGACGAGGCGGTGGTTGCCATCCACGATATCGTGGGAGCCCATGTTCTCCAGGTGCACCCGCTGCTCCTTCAGGAACTGCAGCGCCTTGTCCACATTCTCCAGGCAGTGGATCCGCATCCGGCCCTTGGTGGGCTTGGGCTGGGACATGACAGTGCTCAGCACCCTCCCTTCCCCACCAGGTACCCCAAGCTCTGCCTGGGGACACACCCATGCTGCCACCCCAACCCTTGGCCAACGCCAAGAGAAGTGGTGTAGCGTGGCTTGGCAGCCATAGGTCCCAGGGTCTCCTTGTGGATGGGATTCCTACCAGAAGCTCTCCTGACAGCACTTCCAGCAGCTTGATGAGCACCCGCCCGTCCCGGAGGTCCAAGTAGAGGTCTGAGATGCGGCAGGTGACACGAGCCAGGTGCGAGTTCACCCACTTGGTGAAGGTTTTCTTCTGCACGGCCTCCCGCTCATCTGCAGGGACAGCGGGCACGGGGTCACCGACAGCGGGGACAACCCAGGTGGGACCGAGGGGACCTGCCACCCACCTGCCAGGGCTTTGATGCGGGAGCGCTCGAAGAGCCGCGCGGAGCTGTTGTCGTTGTCCAGCTCATCGTCGGACGCGTCCCAGCGGACATTGATGCGGCTGTACTGCTGCTGCAGCTCCAGCTGCTCGTAGTCATTGGCCGAGGTCATGGTCCCAGTGTGCCCCGGCCCGGTGGCCGTCGGCTACCGGTGAGAGGCCCCTGGGGAACAGTGGGACCGTGAGCATCAGTGAGGCCGCGGCGGCTCGCCGGCGCTGCGGCACGTGGGGATTTGCGGCTCAGAGCCTCAGGATAAGCTGCTCAGAGGGATTTAGCCTCACCCCACCCAGGTGTTGGGGGGGGCACCTGGCAGCTGCCCGCTCCAGGACCCTCATGCTGAGCCGTGCCGAGCTGTGCTAATGGCTATTTACTGTGCTGCATCCCCCCACCCATGTCCCTCTGCCCAGCTGAAACCCCAGCCCAGATCCCCAGAGCTGTCTCCCCAATCCTTGGATGCCCCCAGGCAAGGGGCTACTACTCACCCCCACCCCGACCCCTGCACTGCACAGGGGCTTCGCCAGCACTGGT
The DNA here is from genome assembly GCA_013397245.1 of Thryothorus ludovicianus. Lineage (NCBI taxonomy): Eukaryota > Metazoa > Chordata > Aves > Passeriformes > Certhiidae > Thryothorus > Thryothorus ludovicianus. The sequence continues at coordinate 56,791 of VZTB01000828.1, read as the reverse complement.
GGCAGAAAGTGGGTGACAGCTGCCGGCAGGGGGGGGCCACCCACCCCCGGGGACATTTGAGACACAGATAGGACATGGCTGGTATCTAAAAATGCCTCTGAGCAGCTGTCGGTGGCTGCTGGGGCCCCTGATGGGTGCGAGGAGATGGGCTGGGGCTCCCCACAGTCAGCAGCACGTCCAGGACCTCCTCAGCAACCCAGAGCTGCACAGAGCTCTCAGCTGTGGGTGCCAGGGGGAACCCCATGTTCCCCAAATCCCTGCTTGTCCCCATGAGCTGTGACAACCCACAGGTCCCCAGGTACCCCTCGGCTGCCCCGGGCATCCCCCAGGTCCCCTTTGGCAGGGTTATCGGGGCAGCCCAGGCTGTGCCACACCCCAACTCTGCACTCTAATCGGGGTGGCGCAGGCAGGGCCTTGGCTTGGACCTGGAGGCACCAGGAGCTTGCAGGGACGTGGAGGAGCGTGCGGGAGTGTGGGCAGCGCAGCAAGGACACACGGGAGCACACCAGAGTGTGCAAGTGTGAGGAAGGGCATGGAGAAGGGTGGCAGAGTGTATACCTGTGAGCCAGGACATGCAGAGACTTGTCACAGCATCCACATGTGAACGAGGACATACAGAAGTATGACTGAGTGTGCCTGTGAGCAAGGACACACAGGGACATGCCAGAGCATGCACAGGTGAACAAGGACAAGTAGAAATGTGCCAGAGTGTGTATGCCTGAGCAAGGACATGCAGGATCACACCAGAGCATGCACAGGACACACACAGCAGGCACACATGGGGGTGCTGGACCATGCAGGTGCGTACTGGAGCAGGCAGGAGGGTGCTGGAGCTGGGCCTGCAGCCCCTCATGCCATGACTCTCTGCCTCTGCCAGAGCACCCAGCTCGCCCTGGCGGGGAAGCCTAGTGGGTTGACCAAATCTGGGGATTTTGTTCCCAAAACTTCAGGGACTTCCAGGTGGAAGGGCGTGCTAAGTTGTGTCAGGTCTCTGCAGGATACCTCAGTTCTGACTGTGTCCCCTACAACACGGCAGCGGGGCCATGGCTGCGAGCATCCAAGGAGGAGAAAGAGAAGGAGGAGGAGGAAGAGGAGGAGGAGGTGGAGGAGGAGGAGGAGATGACGCCAAAGGGAGCCACAGCAGGCCCATGGGAGTATTCTGAGCGCGGGCGCTCGCCCACCCTTTAAATCTCCCTCCGCCACACCGGCGCCTCCTGAGCATCCCTCCCTGCCACAGCCACGCCGCCACCAGCTCCCGCCACCCGGGAATTGTCATTCCTCCCGCTCAGCGTGCGGAAAGCTGGGAATGCCAGCATGCCGGCCTCACCGCCAGCATCCTGCGGCCGTGGCCCGGGCAGCGTTGCCTTCCCCGGCCAGCGGCTCGGCACGGTGAATCAGCACTTCCCGGTGAGGGGCTGGCACCGTGCCACCACCACGGTCCCCCCGCTGTGCATAAGGAATGTCCCCCCATGCCCCAAGGGCAGTCGGGGCAGTGGTTGGCACCTGGCACCTATGGCACCCTCAAACCCGTTCCCTGGCTCATCCCTCACAGCCACAGCATGCTGCCGGAAAGCCCATTTCCAGTGCACAGAAACTCATCAGGATCCCCCAAAATACCCCAAAATTCTGCCCCATCACTGCCACCCAGAGCCTGGCATGTCCTAATTGCTCCACTTTACCAAAACACTTGGATTTGGCATCTCCTCCATGTTCACAAGCAGCCATGCTCTGTCTGGGAAGGGGCAGGAGCCGGGGGGCATCCCCCCAGCCCCCCAACAGTCTCCTGCCTGCCAGGCACCGGGCCAAGGCCGGGAGCAGATGGTCCCTCTCAGCACGGCCACACGGCACAGCACGGGGCAGTTGGGCATGGAAAGGCACCGCACGGCTCCTCCGGCTGCGATGCCCTGCTCCAGCCAGGGCTCCCCGGCCACACTCCCACCCGCCAGGAGAATTTGGGCTTCCCCAGGGCCACATGCCGGCCGTGCCAGGACTGTCCCATGTCACCCAAGCCGGTGACACGCACACGTGCTGACACTCCACAGACATTTTTGGCTATAAATAGGCCTCCCCTGCGCACGGCGTCAGCCGAGCCCCGCTCCCTTCTCAGGAACTGCCCCCCCTGCACCCCAAAATCACCAGACAGTACCACAAAACCTCAGGATAGCTATAAAATACTCCGTGGGGGGGCCACGCTGACACCCAGCAGGGTTTTCTGAGTCTCCTGTGCTTGCCACTGTCTTCCAGGGCACCCCAATCCCCTGGATTGGGAGCTGGAGATTTATAAAGGGAAAAGCTGGGAGATCTGGCCTGGGGGATCCCTAGGTTATTAGGGTGAGGGTAAGAATTCCCGCAGCCCGACACCCACATGAGCCTCCTCCTGGCACTGGGACAACGGGGCCCAAGGGCACAGCACCCCAAAAACCGTTCCCAGTAACTCCAGTTTGCTCAGTTGCTAAAAACTGGGAGACAAAGTGGGTTAGGTGATGTGTCCCACCAAGACCCTCAGGAGTCAGCTTTTCCACCGCATCCCAACAGCGCTGGGAGCACCAAGGACTAGTGTGGGGAGCCCTCCATAGGTTGGCACCCCAGGAAAAGTGTCCCCAGGGTGTTCCCACACTGTCCCCGGGCTGTCCCCAGGGTGTCCCTAGAAAGTCACCGCCACTCGCCCGCCCCGTCCTTCCCGAGAGCAGCCCCGAGGGACACGGGGTGACAGCAGACCCCCCACTGCAAGGCTAAAAGGGGGTTCAGGCTCCCCGGAGGGCTCTTCACCTCCCGCCATCAAACTTTCCTCCGTGCCCACCGTGTTCCCCCCGCTACCGCGCCCGGTGCTCGGTGCCGCACCCCCCACCCGGTATCCCTGTAGCGGGCAGTGCCTGCCGGTGCAAACCCCCCCCACCGCGTGTCCCCGGGGACCGGCGCCTCCCGCTGTCCCCGGGTCCCTCCCGTGTTCCCCGGAGCGGCGCATCCCGGTGCCGCGGGGTCTCACCTGCNGCCGACCGGGCGGGCGGGGACGGGGATGGGCGCAGGGACGGGGACGGGGACGGGCCGCCCGCCCCGCAATGCAGCACAGCGGCGCCCCCCGGCCGCCAGCGCCACCGGCACCGGCAGCAGCACCAGCAGCACCGACACCGCCGGCACCGGCATCGGCAGCACCATTGGCGGCAGCATCATTGGCGGCAGCATCGACAGTACCGGCAGCAGCACCGGCGGAACCCGGCACCCGCAGGCTGCGGAGAGGCGCGGCGCCCCGCCGACACCGGCGGGGATCTCCGGCCATCGCCCCCGGGCAGCCCACGTGTCCCTCGCCAGTCCTGGATTCCCCCCAGCTAGTCCCAGCATCCCTCAGCTAGCCCTAGGTGTCGGCCACTAGTCCTGTGAGTTCCCCAACTCGTCCCAGGCACCCACCCCATAGTTAGACCTCAGTGCTCTCCCGCTCGTCCCAGGCACCGCCTAATTAGCCCTGCCTTAGCCCCACCAGCCCTGGATATCCCCCAGCTAGTCCGTGGTGTCTTCCACCTAACCCAGGCAGTCCCTAGCTAGCCCTGGATGACCCCCAGGTAGCCCAAGCCGCCCTACAATCAGCCCTGGGTGTCCCCCACTATGCCTGGATGCCCCCCAGGTAGTCACAGGCACCCCGCACCTGGCCCTGGGTGTTTTCCACGATTCTAGAGTGCTCCCCAGCCAATTACCAGCACCCCACAGTTGGCCCTGAATGTCCCCCAGCTAGTCCTGAGTGTCCCCCACTAGCCCTGGATGCCCCCCAGATACTTGCCAGGGTCTCCCACTAGCCCTGGATATCCCGCAGCTAATCCCAGGCAACCCCAGCTAGCTCTGGATGCCCTTCGCTAGCCCTGGATACTCCTCGGGTCACTCCAGGTGTCCTCCACTAGCCCGAGGTGTCCCACTAGCCCAGACCCCCCCAAATTATTCCCGGTCGCCCAAGGAGCCCCACGGCCCTTTAGGCCGCGCCCATTCCCTAAAGCCACGCCCATCGCGCTCCAGGCCACGCCCACACCCAGCGCCGCGGGCCCGGCCCGTCACTAAGCCCCGCCCCTCGGCTGAGGTCTCGCGACATTTGCGGGTGAGGGCGGCGCGAGATGTGCGGAGGCTGTGTGGGCACCGAGTACCCGGAGCGGGTGAGGGCGGGCCCGGCCCCCGGCCCCGGCACCGGCCCCGCCACCGGCCCCGGTCCTAGCCTGTGCTCCCGCCCTAGGGCACCACCTGCCTGGAGGGCGGATCTTTCCTCCTGAACTTCGTGGGGTGCGCGCAGTGCGGCCGACGGGACTTCGTGCTGGTTGGCAACCGGGCCGAGGGCCTGCACGGCGGGGAGGAGATCGTCACCTATGACCGTGCGGTGGGGGGCACCGGGGGAGTTAGGGCCCGGGGGGCTTGAGGGGGTGAGGGAGCCTCTGGGGTCTGGGGGTCTTGAAGGCTGGGGGTCTCAGGTGGAGGTCTTGAAGGTTGAAGCCTGGGGGTAGCATTTGGATTCTGTGGGGTCTTGAGGGCTGGGAGGGACTCCTGGGGCGTGGGGGCTCGAGGGCTGGAGTGTGATGGGGAGGGCTCAGAGGTCGAAGGAGGGGGAGGCCTAAGGGAAGATTAGTTAGAGTAGGGAAAATCTGGGGGATCCCTGAGGATGGGAATGGTGAATGCCCTGGGAGGGGGTCTCAAGTTTTAGAGGGAGTATCAGGGAGCCGCTGATGGGCATTAAGGGGGCTGGGTTGCTGAGGTGGGAATTTTGGGGGCTTGATCAATGCTTTGGGGACTGTGACATCTATGCCCTAGGGGGGAGGGCAGGCACAGAGGATTGGGGCCTCTCTCAGGAGATTAGGAGTGGGGGGATACCCCAGGGACAGTGTCCGTGTGCCCTCACCCCACTGTCCCCTGCCCCACAGACCTGTGCAAGAACTGCCACCACCTGATCGCACGCCATGAGTACACCTTCAGCGTGGTGGACGACTACCAGGTTTGTCTCTTGTCCCCCAAAAGCCCTTCCCAACTCTGCCTCTGGAATTCCAGACCCACTCTTCCACGGGCTGATTCCCGCCTTCCCTGGGACAGAGCCTTGTAGGATTCAGAGCTGCATGGGGGGCTTCAGGGCTGCCTGGAGTCCCCCCAGCACTAGTTCGTGCCTTGTTGGGGAAGCCCAGCTCACCTGGCATGGGAATGTGGGTGATGGGAGGGGGCTGTGACCCCCATTCCTCATTCCTGGCACATCTCCTATGCAGCAAATAGCTGGAAAAAGGGCTCAGGAGAGCCAGTGGGGCTGGAAACAAGATCCCCTGGCTCTGATTGCAATCGAGCATCGGGTACCGGATCTGGCTCAAGTTTCCCTGTGGGGGAGCAGGGCTGTGGCAGCCCCCCTTTTTCCAGTCCCCTCCCTTTTCCTTCCCCCAGGAATATACCATGCTGTGCCTACTCTGCGGCCGTGCTGAGGATTCTGTCAGCATCCTTCCTGACGACCCTCGCCAGATGACCCCACTGTTCTGATCCCCGTGTGTATCCCAGGATGAGCTTCCAGGAGCTCTGGGAGATTCCTGGATCCCCGGCACTGTAATTTCTGGGGACCACACAGTCCCTGACATGATTTGCTCCTCCAAGCTTCCAGCCTGGATGCAGCGAACACCCAACACCAGATGCTCCCATGTTTCTGGAGCCTTTTGGCTCTGACCCTGACTACAAGGATGGGATGCAGTGCCACAGCCCAAGCCCCCCATGTGCTGAAGACATAAAGGGGTCCTCAAAACAGGATCCAAAGGAATTCCCACCCCATCCTGCCTCAGGAGCCCTCATATGTGGGGTAATAAATGTGATGTGTGACAGCTTGGTGGCACAGGCAAGAGTATTTCAGGGGTGGGCTTCACCCCCTGGAGTTTGTAATGAGTGTTGGTGGCTGGTGCAGGGGACCTTTTCCATCCCAGGAGCCTGTGGAATTCCTCCTTGGCCTGTCCCAGCACTGAAGAGCCCACTGCTCTCCTCCCAGTCCTCTCCTAAACCCTGCAGAGAAAGGACTTCCCTTCCCAAGGAGTTGGTTTGGGGTCATTTCCTCTTGCCCTGGGGTTTGTAACCTTGCCCTGCCCTTCGGGGAATTCCATATCCCTCAGGAAGGAAGGACTGGGTGTGGGAAATCACTGCCCTGGGGTGGGTAAAGTGCTGCTCTTGGCACCGAGCCCCAGCAACACCCATGGGGAACTGGGTGCAGCCGGCCTGGCACCCACCTATCCCTGAGCCTCTGTTTCCTGGATTTGGAACCTCAAGGCTGCATCCTTCTTCCTGCTCCCCCCAACAGCCCCCAAAAACTACACAGGTATGGGTATGTTCCCAAAAACCTCATGGATCCATTTACACTCCCAAAAAACACCTGGATCCAGTTATGCTCCCAAAAACCACGTGGATCCAGGCACGCTCCCTCCAGCTCATTTATTGCCACCAGCCCACGCCGCCCCGGTGGCTCCAACCCTCTGCCCCCATCAAGCCCCCTCCCCTTGAAGGTTTCAGAGGGGGCTGTCACTCTGCGGAGAGCTGGGGCCATCCCGGGGTGACACCAGAGCCAGGATCACACCAGAGCCAGGATCATGCTGGAGCTAGGATTACTTGGCCAGCTTGAGGAGACGCTGGATGTCGGGCTCCACCTGGGCTGTGGGCACACGGGGGCTGTAGCGCCGGAACGGTTCCCCCTCGGGCCCCACCAGGAACTTCTCAAAATTCCAGGAGATATCGGAGCGCCTCACAGGGCTCCAGGTGACAAAGCGGGGCTCGGTCATCAGGTGTGCGGGCTCGTCGGCCGGTGCGGGCAGGTGAGCCTTGAGGTAGGCAAACACGGGATGGGTGTCACTCCCGTTCACCTGGCACTTCTGGAACAGGGTGAAGTTGGGCTCGAAGCCACCCCCGGGCCGCACGTGCTTCAGGGTGTTGAGGATCTCCTCGTTGGTGCCATTCTCCTGTGGTGGGGAAGGAGAAATCCAGAGCCCTGTGCTTCTCAGCTCCTCACCCCCCACCTGGTAGCCCATAGGACTTACCTGGTATCCAAACTGGTTACAGGGAAAGCCCAGCACGACCAGCCGCCGGGGGTAGCGGGCTTGGAGCTGGTTGAGCTGGGTGTAATCCCGCACCGTGGTGCCTCAGAGCGAAGCCACGTTCTCGATCAGGACCACGCGGCCCCGGAAAACACCGAAATCCACCTTTTCCCCCTGCAAGGAGGTGGCGCTCAGGTCATAGAAGGACTTGGCGATGGGGACGGTCATGGCTGCAGGTGTGCGGCTGCTTGTGCCCCGTGCCCCGCGCCGCCTCTTAAGGGCTTCCCGGTGCTCACGTCACGGTCCAAAGGTCTCCAGGCCCCGCCGCGGCTCAGGAGAAACCGGAGCCGCCCGTCCCACCCGTGGAAGGAGGAAGGTGGCACGGGGCCAAGGCGATGCTCTACCTGCCTCAATAATTCATGGCACGGCGCGGTGCGGTGTGACTGCTCATCCTAGTGCCTGTGGGATGTGGGATGCTCCCAGCCTGGCACAGCATGTTCCCGAGGGTTGGGAATGACGGTGAGAGTTGGGGAATAATGGGAGTCAGGGAATAACGTGGATCTGGGAGCTGGGGCTCTGTGGGGCAGAGGAGGAGGGGTCAAGTGCCCCAGTACTCCTCCTTGCCTGGGGCTGCCATGGCATCACCTCTGGGGCCTCCTGTGCTGCCCATCCCAGTGCCCACCAGTCCCAGTACCAGCTCCACCCTTGGACCTATCTGCTGTGGTGCCCACCATTGTCCTGTGGTGCCCATCCCAGTGCCTGGCAGCATCCTGATGTCCACCTAGATCCCAACAGGTTCCACTATTTTAGTGCCTACCATCATCCCAGTAACCACCCATCCTAGCCTGCCACCATCCTGCTGCTGGCTCATCCCAGTGCCACCACCAAGCTTTCTGACCCTGTTCCCAGAGCTGAGGCTGAGCTGGTAGCCTGTCAGGCGATGGTGGTGGCCAGGACACCCCACAGGCACCATGCCCCAGTGCCCAGCCTGGAAAGGGGACACCATGCCAGCAGCCCCAGATCACCCTCAATTATTGATCACTGCTCAGGTGTCCATGCCCAGGCTGTGCCTGCCACCATGGCATCATGCCCACAGCCCCCCTGGAGCACACAGACCACCAGCTCCTCCAGCATCACCTTTATTCTGCAAACCACTGTGTAAAACCGGGGGTCCCACGGGCACGGGGTGGGCACACAGCGCCTGGACAGCCCCCACCCTACCCAAAAACTGAGGGGGGCACAGGTGCCAGGATGGCGGGCCCCCTTGCCACATTCCCATCCCCTCTGTCCCTGGGGTGTCCCGTGTTGCCCCCCACTCCATGGGGCCTGCCCCAATCCTGCCCCTACCATGCCCCACGACACAGCCTGGGGAGGAGGGGTTGGGGGGTCCCAGCCTTCAACACCAGCAGGTTTTGGGGGTGTCCTCGCTCCCCAGGGGCTGCTGCTCGTCCTCCTCCAGCCGGGCCAGGGTGGGGGCGCGGGGTAATCCCCGCAGCTCGTCCAGCTCTTTGCGGTGCGCCTGCAGCACCAGCTCCGTCAGCCGCGTGAAGGACTGTGGGAGAGGGGTGGGGTGAACCTCGGACACCCCTCCAGTACCCCCCGACCTCTCCAGGCTCCTGAGGACAAGCCCAGCCCGCTCAGAACCCCACCACCCCCTCCGCCCCTGTCCCTTCATACCTCCTTGATGTTGAGGTTGCTGCAGGCACTGGTCTCGTAGAAATCCATCCCGTATTCCCTGGCCAGCTGCGGCACCAGGGGTTTGGCAGGGAGGGGAGGTAGCATGATTTGGGGGAGGGGGGATTCAGTACCCCTGGCCTCCCTCTCTGGAACGTGCACAGCCGGGCACGGACAGACAGGAGAGCTGTGGGGGGGCTGGCATAGGGGCACACCTGGGGTTGGGTGCAGGGTGCCCTGGGAGGAGTGCTGGGTGCTTTGGGGTGCAGAGGTCACTGGGAGGGATACTGGGGGGCTCTGGGTGCTTTAGGGGTGCAGAGGAGCACGATGGAGGTGCAGAGTGGGGATTGGGGGTTGTTGGACACCCTGGGGTAGCACAGGGTGGTAGAAGGGTTTCCTAGATGCTCTGCAGCTGCAGAGGGGGGGTCAGTGGTCCCTGGGTTTAGACTGCAGGAGACTGGGGGATATAGGTAGGGATATTTGGGGGTCCCTGGATATGGGTAGGGCTGCAGGAAGGCTATTAGGGTCCATGTGGAGTGCAGGGGGGTCTTGTAGAGGGTCTGGCCATGCTGGGATTGCAGGGAGGTGCACTGGGTGCTTTGGGAGTCAAGAGGTCCCAAGAGGGCCACCAAAGGGGTCACTGTGTGCTTCAGGGGTGCAGGAGACCATGCTGGAGGTGCAGGGAGAGGTTAGGGGTCTCTGAACGTTTTGCACGTAGGAAAGAGGGAGCCTTGGGGGTGCACAGTCACTGCAGCAGTGGAGGGGCAGAGGGTTCCGGACACTGGAGGAGCTGTTTTTGGGGTGTTTGGGTACAGACTGCAAGAGGGAAGGGGGTCCCTGGTCAAGCTGGGAGGGGCCAGGGATGCTTGGAGGTCCCAGACAGAGGTAGGGCTGCAGGAGGGCTGTCGGGGTCCCGAGTGCAGAGAGGGCTCAGGGAGAGGTTGGCCATGCTGGGGGTGCAGGAAGGGTCCTGCCCCCTGGGGGGGGGGCACACAGCAGGCCCCGCTCACCTGCAGCCCTTGTTCTTTGGGCACTTGCCTCTTGTGCTCCTCGTCCGCCTTGTTCCCGATGAGGATTTTCTGGACACCATCAGGTGCGTACTGGGTGGGGGAACACTGTAAGGATCCCCCTACACACACGGCTGGGGAACCTCCAGACCTCCCCTCGTGAACCCCCACCTCATCCACGTCGCTGGCCCACTTCACAATGTGCTGGTAGGAGCGCTCGCTGCTGATGTCGTACACCAGAAAAATGCCCTGCAGGGGGTGGGGGGCAGCTCTTGATACACCAAAACTGTGCCTCAGTTTCCCCTCTCCTATGAACCAGGACAGGGAGCCCCCATACCTGTGCTCGCCGGTAGTACTGCTTGGTGATGGTCTGGTACCGCTCCTGGCCGGCTGTGTCCCTGCCCAGAGACAGTGGGTCAGTGCCACCACCCATGGCATGAGCTTGGCAGGGCTCAGCCCCTACCTTGGGTGTGGGGAGTGGGACTCAGACTCCCCAAAATTTCTTCCCTTTTCTCCCTGGGATCCAGCCATGCCACTCACCAGATCTGTATCCGCACCTTGATCCCATCCACCTCAATGGTCTTCATCTTGAAGTCAACACCTGGGATTGGAATGGGTTGTGGGCTGTCCTGCTGTTTCCCTCTGCAGGAGCTGCTGTCACTGGGGCCCCTCTGGTCTCCTCACCTCTCCTGACCCACCCCACGCCCCATCATGGCCTGGCGCTGGTCCCCACGCCTGGTGCCTGGCAGGAGGCCCCAGTGCAAGGTGGTGATCCTGGCATTCCCAGTTCCCTGATGCTGCAGCTGTCCAGCTCTCCCAGTTCCCCAGAGCTACAGCTTCTCAGTGCTGGGGCTGCCCAATGGTCACAGTTCCTGGCTGCATGCTGCTCCTGATTCTCCTGTGCCAGGGATGCCTGGTCCTCCTGGTTCTCCCGTGCCCATAATTTCCTGGCTCCCTGATGCTCCTGGTTCCTGGAGCCACTGCTCTCCGGAGCCTCTGGTTTCCCAACTTCCCTATGCTGCAGCTTTCCCTATGCTGTCCTGGTTTGCGGATGCCCACGGTTTTACCGTTTCCCGATGCCCACGGCTTCCTCGGTGCTGTGACTCCCGATGCTCCCTGTTCCCCGGAGCCCATAGTTTTCCCTCTCCCCGGTGCCCACGGTTTTCCCGCTCTCTGGTTACCTGTTTCCCCATGTTCCTAGTGTTGCAGCTCTCCACTGCCCACTGTTAACCCTTTCCCGGTGCCCTCGCTTTTCCTGTGCCCACCACTCTCCGGTTCCCTGGTTCCCACGACTCCCAGGTGCCCTGGTTTCCCGTTTCCTCGATCCTGTGGCTTCTCAGTTCCTCGGAAATCCCAGCTCCTTGATGCCCATGGTTTTCCCGTTTCTCAGTTGCTGCGTCTCCCTTGTCCTCCCAGTTCTCGGTTCCCACGGTTTTCCTGCTCCCCGGTTGCCCATTTTCCCGTTTCCCCAGTGCTGCGGCTTCCCAGTACTCACGGTTTCCTGGTGCCCACAGCTTCCCAGTTCCCCGGTTTCCCTTTTCCCCGGTACTGCGGCTCCCAATGCTCCCGGTTACCCGGTGCTGCGCCTCCCCATTGCTCCCGATTCCTTGATGCTCCTGGTTTCACGTTTCCCCGGTGCCGCGGCTCCCCATTTCCCCGGTGTTCCCGGTTCTCTGGCTTCCCATTTCCACGGTGCTGCGACTCCTAGTCTTCCCGGTTGCCCGGTTCCCCGATGCTCCCGTTTCCCCGGTGCTGCGCCTCCCCACTGCTCCCGCTTTCCCGATGCTCCCGGTTCCCCGTTTCCCCGCTCCCGCCGCCGCGGCCGCCGTGCGCTGCCGGTGCCGGTACCGATGGTGGAGATGTGGGCGGGGTGGAACTGGTTGTCGGTGAACCGGCAGAGCAGGCAGGTCTTGCCCACGCCCGAGTCCCCGAGCAGCAGCAACCGGAACAGCACGTNGGCACCGGGAGGGGAAACGAGGGGGGCGACACCGGGGATGGACCGGGGGATGCTGTGGGGAGCGGGGAGGGGACACCGGGAGTACACCGCGAGATGCTGTGGGGAATTGGGCGGCGACACCGGGGATGGATTGAGAGGAGAGCTAGGGAGAACAGGGGGACGGAGCTAGGAATGCACCGTAGGATATGTTCGGGATGCTCAGGAAAACGGGAGATGGGAGACAGGGGATGTACCAGGAGGACCAGTGGGGACTGTGGAGGCTCTGGGGGCACCAGGGATGCTCTCGAGGCATTGGAAAGGGGACAGAGGGGTGCAGCAAGGGACACTGAGGTGACACAGAGCTGCACCAGAGGAACTGATGACACTTAGGAAGGATGGAATGGCACCCAGCGGGACCTGGACAAGGGTGGGTTTTCCAAGTTGTCCTGTCCAGGGATAAGGTTATCATGGGAACCTTGTGGGGGTCAACAAGGCCAAGGCCAGGGCTGGCACAGGGATCAGGACAACTCTCAAGATAAGTGCTGGATGAAGATGATGGGATGCAGAACAGCCCAGATGAGAGGAATCTGGGGGAACGAAAGGCTGGATATGACCTGGCAACATGTGCTGGCAGCTCTGGAAAGCCACCCATGTCCTGGGCTGTGTCCCTGGCAGTATGGGCAACAGCTGAGGGGGAATTGTCTTCCTCTGCCTTACTCAGGTGAAACCCCACATGGAGCACTGTGTCCAGCTCTGCAGTCCTTGTCATGGGAAGGACAGGGAGCTGATGGAGCAAGTCCAGAGGAGACCACAGAAATGCTCCAAGGGCTAAGAACAGGCTGGGAGAGCTGGGATTGCTCCGCTTGGAGAAGAGAAGGCTCCAGAGAGTGTTAGAGCCCTTTCCAGTGCCCACAGGGGCTCCAAGAGAGATGGAGAGGGACTTGGGATGAGGGCATGGAGTGGCAGGACAAGAGGGAATGTCTCCAAAGTGGAAAAGGGGAGGTGTAAATTAGATATTGGAAAAAATTCTTTACTGTGAGCATGGTTAGGCACTGGAGTGGATTTTCCAGAGAAGCTAGGGCTGCTCCATCCCTGGAAGTGTCCAAGGCCAGGCTGAACAGGGCTTGCAGCAAGCTGGTCTAGTGGAAAGTGTCCCTGCCCATGGCAGGGGATGGAATTGGATGGGCTTTAAGGTTCTTATCAACCCAACCTGTAGACTCTATGATGATGTAATCAATGACGTCACATCACGATGACGCAGCGGTCCCATCTCCGCGCACGCGCGTCTGGGCTGGGCGTGACCAAGACAAAAAGGGCGTGGTCACACGGGAGGGGGCGTGCCACGCGTGGTGGGCGTGGCCAGGGGCGCGGCCGCGCGTCCCCTCCCGGCCGCCGTCGGCCGCTGCCCCCGCGGCCGCAGCNCGGCGGCGGCTGCGGGACGATGGGCTGCGGACCTGCACCTCCGCCGAGCAGGTGCCGCGGGGTGCCAGGGGGCTGCAGTGTGGGCTGTCGGAGCGGTGGGCTGTGGGGTGCCGGGCTGCCATGGGGCTGGGCTTTGGGGTGCCGTGGAAGTGGAGTTTGGGCTATCGAGCTGCCGTGGGGC
>VZTB01000828.1:18138-31754 GCA_013397245.1 Thryothorus ludovicianus | reverse complement strand
GTGTAGGGCACGTGCCTGCCCTGGTGTCACCCCAGAGCTGGGGCTGGGAGGGTGCCCGGGTGCGTGGCACGGCGGGGTGCCCCGGGGCAGGGCGAGGGGACCAGTGGGCAGGGCAGACAGAGTGACATCTCCGGGGCAGGATCTGGCCCAGCCGGTAGCGGGGGATTCTTGACATGGGACTGGTTTCTGCAGGATAGAGGGGGGATACACAGGGAACAGCCCTAGAAGAGTCATGGCAGTGGGGCAAGGGCAGCAGCCATCCTGAGGGTCCCCCACAGCCCAGGCAATGGGAGCCACCCTGGGGTGCCAGGGTAAAGGGCCCTTCCTGGGGGAGTCCTGGGAAAGGAATGAGGGGAATGAGGGGTCATGGAACCCTTGGGAAGCAGGATGAAGGGTGTCAGTGGGAACTCCATGAGTCAGGGTGGTCCTTGGAGCAGGTTAATGGGTTTCTGTTGATCATGGAATCCTCGGGAGGCAGGTTAAGGGGTGTTGGTGGGATCTCTATGGGTCAGGGTAGTTATGGTAGTAGAATGATGGGTGTCTATTGATCATGGAACCTTTGGGAAGCAGGATGAGGGGCATCTATGGGAGCCCCATGGGACAGGGTGGTCATGGGAGCAGGATGAGTGGTGTCTGTGGGGTCCAAATGGGTCAAAGTCCATGGTGGTGGTGTGGTGGCCATGGGAATTCCACCATCCCAAGGGGGAGGTCCCATTCCATCCTATCCCATCCCAGACCTTGTCCCCACTGCCAGCCCCATAGAGGCGGGGCCCAATCCTTCCCGCCCCCGAGCATGGGCCCCAGCCCCACAGCATTTAGAGACCCCCCCACCCCAAGCCTCAGCAGTGCCTGCCTGGCCTCGTGCTCCTCCAGCTTCCACACAAGCTCCCAGGTAAGCACTGCGGGGTCCCCAAAACTGGCACTCCCTGCATGGCACCCTTCTGACACCCCCTCATGCTGGTGGGGGCTGTGCAGGGTGTCTGGGCATGGAGAGGGAGAGGGTGGCAGATGGGGGGCTGCAGCTCTGCCCCCCGTATTTGGAGGTGTCTTGTCCCTGAGGTCTTCATGGGTGACCCTACATCAGCAGGGCAGCCTGGGTAGGTCAGTGGCCAGAGGATGGCGATTATCCCGGGAATCCCAGGCATCTCCCAGGGCCTCTGGCAGCTGCCTGGGCTGAGTCACCCCACAACCAGGACGGCCCCAAGCATCAAGCCGCCCTTCAAAGGTGCCGCAGGTGACTCCTCTTGGGATTGAGCCGGCATCTACAGCACTTCCATCCTGGCATAACACACGCAGTGTCTCTCCCCAGGGCCACCACGCTCTCCATGGAGACTGGCAGCTCCTTCCAACAGCTTGGCATGCAGCAGCACCTCGAGCCCCCCAGGCAGCAGCTCTCTGGCTACGGCAAGTGCAGCACCGCGGGCAGTGATCCTGGCAAAGATCCTGGGAAAGCTGCTGGGTGCGGTGGAGGCAGCGGGATCGGGAAGGGGCCAATGCCAATGGTCTGCAGCACTCCATGGTGAGAGCAAGGAACTGGGGGCAGGAGGGAGACAGGGAGGTGGGCAGGGGAAGCTGTGGCAATTCCAGGACAACTAGAATCCCAGGTTGGTGCTGGGGAAAAAGTCTGGAGTCTGTGAGCCACCACATTCCAGCATGTCTTCTCCCAAGGGAGAAGACAGGATCTGCTGGGAATTATGCTGTGTTGGGCTGCTCCCAGCAGCAAGGGAGATAGGCATGTGTGGACTCTCTGCCCTTTCCCCAGGGAATCTGGGGTCCAGTTTGATGCTGGGATGGGATAACATCGATCTGGGATGACATGAAGCTCTGGGGAGGTAGAATAGGGCTGGGTCCCCTCTAACACCTTTGTCCCTGCAGTGGGAACCCCTATGCAGGGCTGGTGAGCCACCTGCGGGCATCCTGGCTCTCGGGGAAGACGCGGCCCATGGAATACCGTGTGGCTCAGCTGGAGGCTCTGGGACGCTTCCTGGATGATAAGAAGCAGGAGATCTTGGAAGCCACTGAACTGGACATGGGCAAGGTAAGAGGGGCTGGGAATTGGGGGCCACTGGAATTATATCTTTGAAGTCCTTCATACACCCTTGTCTGGGTATTGCATCCTTGTGGGGGTCTGGGCACAGAGGTGTCCCTTCCTTAGGGTCCTTCTTCCCCCTTGATGTGCTCCCAGGCTGGTGCATCTGTAAGTGCTGGATCCCTGCAGATCCAGGGATGGTATGCTGTTGATCCCACCCCTGATGCCCTGAAACCAGGCAAAGGCCCTGTTGGCCTGTTGGTGACCAGCAGGGGTGGGAGTGTTTCACACTGATCTGCATTGTGGGGGTCCATGTGACCTCCGCAGAGGTGACATCCTGGGGTGCTCCTGGCTCACCCGGTACTCCCAGGATTACTGTCATTGTGCAACGTGCTGGCACTGCACATTCCTCCTAGGGCCTCCAAGGGACTGGTTTCACTGGCATGGTGGCATGGGCAGGGCTATAGATATGGCTTGGGGTACTGTGGAATGCCAGGAGCTCCCAGATGATCTGCTGAAGTGGGAGCATCTGCACCAGGGGTAATTCTACTGGTCTCAGCCCATCATCTCTGGATAGTTGGATGGGGCTTGGAGCAACCTGGACTAGTGGAAGGTGCCCCTGCCCATAACAGGGCAGAATTGGATGAGCTTCCAGGTCCCTTCCAACCCAAACCATTCCAGGATTCCATGATATGATCCTCACCCCTTTGTTTGGCATCAGTGCAGTGGCCCATGCCCTCAGCGATGTCTTTCCACGTCCTGCTGTCTCCCAAGGCTCCTAATTGCCTTGTTTGTTGGAGGCGTGGCCTTCTCCTTCAGCCAGGCCTTGATAGGCATCAGTGCTCTGAGTGTGTCCATCATCTTTCCTAATTACGCCTAATTGGATCCGGTTGTCCAGTAATGAGCTTGTTATGCAGCCAGGCCCTCATAGCTAGATGGACACTTCACCTGCTCTTACGTAGCTGAGGTGGTGTCTCATCTCCAGCGGTGCTGGTTCCTCTCTGGTGCTGATGATTGGTGGCACTTGGATGACCTCAGACTTAATGTCCTATCTCACAACCTTTGTATCCCATCAAAATTCTTAATGAACCATCATCTTCCTTATCCTGGTGATGCCATCATCGTGGGTTGAGAACAGCCCCGTTGCTTCACCCGATTATCTCACCTGCCTGCTGAGCCCTCATGTCCAAGAGGGTCCTCACACCTCCTGGCAGCTTCATTTCAGGGACCTGAAGGTCTCTTGGTGCTGGAAGATCCTGGGAATCAGCAACCAGCCTTCCCAACCCCAAAGTGGTGTGGGGATGGGAGGAAGGCTCCAACCCAGGGGTGTTTTTGGGTTGGAGGAGTCCAAAATATGATGTCACAGCACAGGAGCCTTGCTCTCCCCCTGCTCTCCTCTCAGTCATGAAGGGGCTCCACTGAGCCTGCTGGGCTATCCCTGGTGTCCTTGCACAGCTCATCCGACACTTCAGCTGCAAGGAGGATATGATCCCAGTCTGTGCTCTGCAGCTATAGAGAGGACCCTCTTCTCCATCACAAGGGGTTTAATTAAACTGTGGTCCTTATTACTTCCCTTTAGTCAAGGTCTTAAGTATTCGACTAAACTTAAGACTAGAAGGTGCAGCTTTTGTCCACAGGTGGGGGAAGGGAGCTTGAGGCTTTGCTTCCAGCTTGAATATCCAAGTGGTCAGGATGCCTTCCACCAGGGCCAGCTCTTCAGGAGCTCTGGTGACCTTGCTTGGGTGTACCCTTGGCTCAGGGCTTTGTTACCAGCTCACAGTGCTGAGCTCAGAAATTTGTTAAATGCCATGAAAATGTTCAGTTTTGTTGTTTTGGTTTTTTTTACCCTTCTGGCCAAATGACTATTTTCATAAAATTTCTGGGACACTGATGTTCCCTGGGAGTTACAGGAGGTGATGGAAACTTCTGCTGAATTATCCTCCTGCTCTTCATGTTTGGAAGAATAGAGAGATGCCTCCTGGGGTGGAGGGGTTGGCTTTGGGATGTTGGGGTCTGTGTTAGGGTGACAGAGTCAGTGATGGGGTCATTGTTGGGCTGGCACTTCCATGATGTCTGTCCCCAGCCATCCTTTGAGGCTTTCTTCAGTGAGATCCTCCTCTGCAAGAATGAGCTCAATGTCACCCTCAACAACCTGTCCCACTGGATGAAGGATGAGTACGTGGACAAGAACCTGGTAAGAAGGAAGCTCTGGGAGAAGGGAAGTGTGGGAGAGGGCTTGCTGGTGGGGAAGGGAGTGCTGAGGTCATGTTCTTCCTCTCAGGTGATGCAGCTGGACTCCGCCTTCATCCGCAAGGACCCCTACGGGGTGGTGCTCATCATAGCGCCCTGGAATTACCCCATCCACCTCTTCCTGGTGCCTCTCATCGGGGCCATCGCTGCTGGTGAGCCCAACCTTCCAGTCCCCTCCCCAGGGTTCTCGTTCCCACAACAGCTGGCTGTCACAATGTGACGGTGCTAATGTCCTGTTCATCTTCCCCCAGGGAACTGCGCCATCATCAAACCCTCAGAGATCTCCAAAAACACAGAGAGACTCGTTGCTGAAACGCTGGGCTGTTACCTGGACAGTGTGAGAAGCCCTTCTTGTCCTTGTCTGTTGTTCCTGGGCCATGGTGTTCCCAACCCTGCCTCACATCCACCATCTCCACACATCATCTATGTGCAGAACCTACTCCCTCCATGCTCAACCAATGTCCCAGCTTCCTGGGATGCTGTTGGTGGGGACAGATGGTGACACAAGGGAATTTTTCTGTTTCCTTGCAGGACTGCTTTGCTGTGGTGACTGGCGGCGTGCCAGAGACCACCAGGCTGCTGGAGAACAAGTTTGACTACATCTTCTTCACTGGTACGTCCCACGGGACAGAGCAGAGCCCTGCCTGGATGTGATGGCAGGATCTGTTGGAAGATCTGGGAAGTGTATCTGAGGTCTGGTGGGACCCAGTGCCACATCCCAGAAGCGTTTGATGGCTGGTGGGATTCCCACCCCAATCCATGTTTCCCCTGCCTGCAGGCAGCCCCCCGGTGGGGCGGATCATAATGACAGCTGCTGCCAAGCACCTGACGCCGGTGACGCTGGAGCTGGGGGGCAAGAACCCCTGCTACGTGTCCGACACCTGTGATGTGACCAACGTGGCGCGGCGCGTGGCCTGGGGCCGCTTCTTCAACGCGGGGCAGACCTGCATCGCGCCCGACTACCTGCTCTGCACCTTAGAGATGCAGGAGAAGCTCATGCCCGCTCTGCGCGCGGCCATCACCGAGTTTTTCGGCTCCAACCCCCGAGAATCCCCGGATTTCGGCCGCATTGTGAGTGACAAGCAGTTCCAGCGCCTCCGGGGGCTGCTGGGCAGCGGGCGCGTGGCCATCGGGGGACAGACGGATGAGGCCGAGCGCTACATCGGTGAGGCTTGGGGGTCACGCACAGCTTGGTGAGCAGGCTGGGGGTTTGCAGGGGGTCTTCATACAGGAGAGTCTAGAGGGAAATAGCTCTGCTTAAAAATGGGTCTTGAGGGGAAGTTTCATCTCTGACCTGTGTGCCCGGGCGGTGCTGTCGGGTTTCCTCTCTGCAGCTCCCACGGTGCTGGCGGATGTGCTGCCCTCTGACCCTGCTATGCAGGAGGAGGTCTTTGGGCCCATCCTGCCCATCGTCGTCATCGCCAACATGGATGAAGCCATCGACTTCATCAACGCACGGCCACGGCCCTTGGCCCTCTACGCCTTCTCCTGTGACAGCAAGGTGTGTCCGTGGAGCAGAAAAAGTGGGGAGGGAAGTCAGGCACCACACCTACGAGCCCCAGGACGTGCTCTGAAGGATCTTTAGAGCCCAAACACTCTGGGAACTTCTGATGGGTAAACTGGGTAATGTTTGCCAAGTGCAAGCTCCTCATTTACCTTCTGTGCTCCCTCCCAGATAGTGAACCAGGTCCTGGAGCGGACGAGCAGTGGAGGCTTCTGTGGGAATGACACCCTGATGCACTTTACGCTGACCTCACTGCCCTTCGGAGGCATTGGTAGGTCCAAAATCCCCAGTCCTGGCCATTGGGAGCCAGGTGTGATCTGTGGCCTGAGCCATGGTGAGAAATGTGAGTTTCCTCCTGCAGCAAGTGTTGTTCTGGGCTGGATCCCTTTATGTTCCTCAGGAGCTAGGTTGTACCTTTATTCCAACTTTTAGGACAAAGTGGTAGGAGCAAAACACTTTTGAAAACCTGGAGAACCTCTTATGGGATCTTGGAGATCCTCCTTGGAGAAGACATTTTTGTTCTCCAGAGGCACCAATTTTTGCTTTCTCAGGTGAAAAGTGAGGCTGCTCAGCCTTGGGATGTGGGTGCAGCATGGTCCAGAGATACAAGAATACAGGAATGTTGTCTCCCAGAATACTTCCCTGTGTCTTGATCTCTTCCCAAAATATTTCTGGGATAAATCTCTTAATTTGGTGCTGCCCTTACTCAGCATCTCTGTCGGGGCTGTCACCTGAGTCAGATATAATGAAACACCCTTGACAATTAATTCCTCACCTGCTTGTGGCTCAGGGAACAATTTTTTGTACTTCCCATTCCATAACTTATCTTAATGGGAAATGATTCAGACCAACCACCTTCAATTATCAGGTAAAGCCACTTTAGAGCAGGTGAAGGGGCTGAAGTCATTGGGGTGAGATGGCACCAAAGCTTCCACGGGAAGTCACTGGGCACTTAACTTCCAGTTAATCCAGCCTGGATTAACAAGAACTGGGAGAACTGGTGTTGCCAATGTGGCTCTAGGTTTTTAGAGTTCCAGGAAGAAGGCTGAACAGCTCCAGCCGTGGGGAGATACGGTGGAGCATCATGGTGGGAAATCAAGACTTGCAGAAAACAGAAAAACTTGTGTAGATAAATGGAGGTGGGTAAAAAGGAGACACTGGGGCCTCCAAACTGCTGAGCTGCAGCACGATTGGCTGGACTGAGCATCCATATACCTGGAGGAGGCATTGGAAAAATGGAATTCTGCCACCATATCTGTGCTGCTCAGAAAATCCTGTAGGTGTCTTTTTCCCTCATTTTGATGCTTGGAGAAGACATCATCTGGAGCAGAGTCCCATCCTGAGCTGAGCACGGACCTGTCCTGTGTGTTGCAGGGAACAGTGGCCTGGGGAAATACCATGGGAAGTTCACCTTTGACACCTTCTCCCACCACCGCGCCTGCCTGCACCGGAACATGGGGCTGGAGACGCTCAACACCCCACGGTACCCCCCCTACACCCAGCAGAAGTTGGGGCTCATCACGACCACCTTCGAGGTGAAGCGCAGGGGCACCTGCACCCTGCTCTGAGGATGCCACAGAGTCAGCGTGGAGAACTGGGACTGTCCCCCTCTCTCTCTTCATCACGCTCCCCACTTCCTCGCCGTGTCCTTTGCCTTGCTGGAGCATGTCAAACAGCCAGGATGGACATCCCCTCCTGCTCCCTTGTGGCCTCTGCTCTGAGCCATTTTCCAGGATACAGCTGAAATGACCAAAATTTTTTTCTTACTCCGAACTTCTCTTTCTGGTGGAGAAGCACTCCCATCAGCCCTATCTCCCCTCACGTGGACTTTTTCTTTGGAATTAACCTCTCCCCTTCTTCCCTATTGCTCTTTGCTCCGTGTAACTCTGCCTGTAATAAAGACTGCATCAAACTCTCTCCCAGCCTCTCTTTGTGCTTCCCTTTTCTGGGCTTGGGGGACGTTTCCAAACCCGAGCTGGAGTGGAGCCAGCGGTGACATCTGATGGGCTGGGCAGCCAAAGGGCAGGGCTGAAAGCTGGGAGTCACCCTGTGTAGGCGGGGAGAGGGAAGTTGTGGTTGCTGACTCCGGCGCATCCATCCCGCACCACGTCTCTGGGAGCATGGAGACTGGAACTGTCTTCCTGCAGCTCCCTGACAGCGAGGCCAGGAGAGCCCCCGAGGGTGACGGTGGGAACGGGAGTGTGGATGGTGATGCCACCAGGTGAGAGTGTGGAGGGACGGAGGGGCTGCAGGAGGCGTCCTGGGGCTCCATCCTTTCCCTGGAATGGCATTTGGATGCCGGGCTGGAGCGATGTGGAGCTCTGAGGAGCTGGAGCAGGGCTGACATCCCTCTAACAGCATCTGACATCCCCACAGCAGGAACCCCTTTGCAGGGCTGGTGAGCCACCTGCGGGCATCCTGGCTCTCGGGGAAGACTCGGCCCATGAGGTACCGCGTGGCCCAGCTGGAGGCTCTGGGACGCTTCCTGGATGACAAGAAGCAGCAGATCCTGGAAGCCATTGCTTCTGACTTGGGCAAGGTGAGAGGGGGACAGGAACAGGAGGACTTGTTGGCCAGAGGAGCTGAGGGGCTCACATAGCCCAGCTTTGAGGGGATGCTTAGTCCTCTTCTCATTGGGTTCTCCAGCCCTGCCTGGGCTCTGCCCTGGGTTTGCAGTCTCTGGATTTGGGACTGAGGTGAAGCATCAGTCATCTGGTGAAGTCCCAGTCATTGTCCTCCAGAGTCCATCCCTGCTCTGCCATAGACAGAGGGGGCTGTGGGGAGCCCCTTGACATGTATAGCCATTCCCACACCCACCAGCCTCAGTTTCCCTCTTCCCTGGGCAGGTTAATCCTTGATTTCTGTCCCTGCTCCCTGCCCTGAACTTCCTACCTGATGTCACCCCCCTTCCCACCTGCAGGGCTCACCCAGGCTGTGATTCCCTGAGCCTGGATCCCCTTGCTCTGTAGCTAGAGCCTTAATACCACACAGGGCTCATCATCTTCTCTTCTCCAACCTAGTCCCTTTGGACACCCTCCCCATTCTTCCTGTTATCTGGATGAATGGGATATGCGTATTTTTTCCTATTTTTAAGCCATCGGTGCTTAAAAACATCATGTTGCAGAAACAGTGAGTGCTCATCCACACTTAGGGATTCAAATCCAGCATGGGATGTAGAGGGCTCCAGTCCCTAAATCCCAAGCAAAACGTTATGGAGAGTTGGGATAAGAGCTGCAGGACATGCCAAGGTAACTTGTTGCATCCTTGGTGTCTGCAGGCACCCTTTGAAACCGAATTATCTGAGATATTCCTGTGCAAGAACGAGCTCCATGAGACCCTGAACAAACTGTCCCGGTGGATGAAGGACAAGCAGGTGGACAGGCCTCTGGTGAGAGGGAAGAGGAGAGGGAGGATGAGAGGCAGAGCAGAGTGGGATGGTGGTTCAGGGTGGGACCTGACGTGGTGGGTGTCCCACAGGCGATGCAGCTGGACTCTGCCTTCATCCGCAAGGAGCCCTATGGGGTGGTGCTCATCATAGCGCCCTGGAATTACCCCATCCACCTCTTCCTGGTGCCTCTCATCGGGGCCATCGCTGCTGGTGAGCCAAAACTTCCATTCCCCTGGCCTGGAGGATCCCAGCAGTGCCAAGCACTGGTGAGGGCACCTTGTCCATAGAAGGGCTGGATGTCACAGCTCCAACATCCTGTCTGTTTTCCCCAGGTAACTGTGTCATTGTCAAACCCTCAGAGGTGTCCACTAACACAGAAAGACTTGTGGCAGAAGCACTGCCCAGCTACCTGGACAAGGTGGGACACTCTCCTCAACCCTGTGGCACGGCTGGGGCACCCCTGCTCACACAGGGCTGTGCTCTGTGCCTGCCTCACACACAGCCTCTGGTTCCATGTACTGCCCAAATTCCTTCCTCCATGCCCAGCCAGTGTCCCAGCATCCCAGGATGTTGGTGGGGACAGATGGTGACAAGAGGGGGCCTTTCTCATTTCCTTGCAGGACTGCTTTGCTGTGGTGACTGGTGGTGTGCAGGAGACCACCAGGCTGCTGGAGAACAAGTTTGACTACATCTTCTTCACTGGTACGTCCCACGGGACAGAGCAGACACCTGCCTGGATTTTGTGTGAGGAGGAAGACAGGTTCCCCTCCAGAAATTCCTGCTAAGAAGGCAGGGATTGAGTTGGGGATGTGTGCTGGGATCTGTTGGAAGATCTGGGAAGTGTATCTGAGGTCTGGTGGGACCTAGTGCCACATTCCAGAAGCATTTGATGGCTGGTGGGATTCCCACCCCAATCCATGTTTGCCCTGCCCGCAGGCAGCCCCCCGGTGGGGCGGATCATAATGACAGCTGCTGCCAAGCACCTGACGCCGGTGACGCTGGAGCTGGGGGGCAAGAACCCCTGCTACGTGTCCGACACCTGTGATGTGACCAACGTGGCGCGGCGCGTGGCCTGGGGCCGCTTCTTCAACGCGGGGCAGACCTGCATCGCGCCCGACTACCTGCTCTGCACCTTAGAGATGCAGGAGAAGCTGCTCCTGGCCCTGCGTAAGGCCATCAACGATTTCTATGGCCCAAACCCTCAAGAATCCCCGGATTTCGGGCGCATTGTGAGTGACAAGCAGTTCCAGCGGGTGAAGAGGCTGCTGGGCAGCGGGCGTGTGGCCATCGGGGGACAGACGGACGAGGCAAAGCGCTACATCGGTGAGGCTTGGGGGTCACTCACATCTTCGTCCCTGCATGGAGCACATTTCGGGTTTAGAGAAGATTATGTCACGAACAGGATGCTTGGCCAGGTGTCTTTTGTACAGAAGATGGGTCCTGGGGGGACAGCCAAGGTGTCACCTCTGTGCCTGGCTGATGCTGTTGGGTTTCCTCGCCACAGCTCCCACCGTGCTGGTGGATGTGCAGCCCTCAGATCCCATCATGCAGGAAGAGATCTTCGGGCCCATCCTGCCCATCGTCGTCATCGCCAACATGGATGAAGCCATCGACTTCATCAACGCACGGCCACGGCCCTTGGCCCTCTACGCCTTCTCCTCTGATGACAAGGTAGAGCCAAGACAGGACCACACCTGCCCTGTGCTCCTTGGCAGCTGTATCCAGCCATACTTGTGCTCCAAGTGTTTCCCTTACAGCACACAGCCCTAGTCAGGGGGCATGGATTGTGTTTGGAAGTAGGGGAATGGGGTGGGAGACCCATATCCCATCCTCTTCGTGTCACTCCCAGATAGTGAACCAGGTCCTGGAGCGGACGAGCAGCGGTGGCTTCTGTGGCAACGACACCTTGATTCATGTGACACTGCCCTCGTTGCCCTTTGGAGGCATTGGTAGGTCCAAAATCCCCAGTCCTGGCCATTGGGAGCCAGATGTGATCCCACCCATGGTCAGGAAGAGTCTCAGGAGAAACTCCTAGCTCCAGAGGGGTCAGTAGTCCATAGGGAAATTCTCCTCCAGAAGTCCTTTGCTTCACCTTGGTCTCTTGGGATTTGCTGGACACCTATGGAGCATCCTGAGGTTCTTCCTCTCCATACTCCCCATCCTAAGCTCTGCGTTCCCTGGATCCATGGAAAATTTCTTACTTAAAATGTAGGGAATCAGGGCTTGAAGAAACCTGGTCTATTGGAAGCTGTCCCTGCCTATGGTGGGGATGGGGTGGAACTGGATAATCTTTAAGATTCTTTCCAACTCACACTATTCTGGGGTTCCATGATGGAGACACTCCCTTTTGATGGGATTATCTCCACTTATTAGCCCCTGTTTTCCACCTATTTTCCTCTCTTCCCACTCAGCAGGCCAGGAGGCATCAGTGACCTCCATTTATTCTGGGGCTGCTGATGTGTGAGGTACTGAACCCAACCACAATTAGTGTTTTATCAGGAAGACTGACTGGCTCAGGCTGACTCACGGAATTTTATCCCATCTCTTATCAAATTTTGTTATTTTTTTCCAGCCTGCTTGGCTTTCCTGTGCTTTTTCCTGGCCAGCCAGCTTCCACCTCCCAATATTCATCCTTGGTGCTTGGTCCCACCTCACCAAAGGCACCTTTCACTGTGCTTCTGCACCCCTGCACTCTGGCCCCCTTGCAGAAGGGCTGGATCCAGCATGGATGGGGGATGTTTTTTGGAGGGTATTTCTGTGGTAGAGAAGCTCATCTGGTGGGAGCATCTTGATGCTCCTGTCACCTCATCAATGACACCTTTCCAGTTGTTAAATATGTTAATTGAAATGGTAGAATCCATCGAGGGCAAGAGGGTTTCTGGGAATCTCCCCACCTCCCAGGCTAATCTCACTCCAGACATCACTTGGGTGTGCACTAGGTCACCTCTGTGGTCCTCTTTGGGTCATGTTCCTGGGAAGCTCATCCATGGCTTGGATGAAGTTGAGGTGCCACTTTTACAGAGCTGGGAGCTTAATTTTGGATCCTTTGGACCCAAAGGATGGCCAGATCCAGCTACCCACCAGGGCCCTGTGCTGTGTATTCCAGGGAACAGTGGCCTGGGGACGCACCACGGGAAGTTCAGCTTCGACACCTTCTCCCACCGCCGTGGGTGCCTGAAGCGCGGGATGGGCCGGGAGCCCCTCAATGCCCCGCGCTACCCCCCGTACAGCCAGAAGAATTTTGGGGTCATCCGGGCCACTTCCAAAGTGTCACGTAAGAATGACTGTACCCTGCTCTGAGGGTCTCCGCATCCCACTCGGAGTCTCCCCGCTCAGCACATCTGCTGCTGGTCCTGGTGCCCAGGTGCAATGAAGGGTTTTTTTCCATACCCTGTGTGCGTCCCGTGCTTCCCTTCCACCTCCCTGCACCCCTGCTCACCCCACAAGTCCCTTGTCCCCCCACATCTCCCTCCATCCCTGTCCCATATCCCCCTTTTCTGGCTCTTTGGGCCTTTATTTCCACTGGTACCACCAGAGCAGAGGTGCCCCTGGTTGGTTCTTTTGCCTTAAGAAGGTCCACAACAACTCCCTGATCCCAAATCCTTGAGCTGGGATGATCCGTTTGGATGAGCAGTTTTCCTTGCCCCATGATATCAGTGTCCTTTGCCCCCTATTCCTAGTTTTTCCTGCTCCATGATCCCAATTTTCCTTTACCCCACAATCTCAGTGTCCTTTGCCCCATGTTCCCGTTTATCCTGCCCCATGATCCCAGGTTCCTCCGCTCCATGCTGCTCCATTTTGGAGGGCTGGTTGTGCCGGTAAAGGGATATCCATTCCTGCTGAGCTGCGAGTCGTCCTAGCTCAATCCCACAGGGATCATCTCGGGTGGGCTGATGGAGAGAATTGGACGAGAGAGTTGAAATAAAGTCAGTTTAATAGGGAAAGGGAAATATCCCCGGTGCCCGCCTCCAGGGACTGTGCCGGGGATGAGGGCTCGGGGCCAAGGCTGAGCCCGCCAGAGGCGGAGCCGGGCTCTGTAGTGAATCCAAGTGTGTGGGCCGCTCCAACTGCGAGACCTTCCGGCACCCATGGCCCGAGCTGCCCCAGGAACCGCATGGAAAGCTCCGGTGGCTCGGGAAGCCCTGGAAGAGCGGCACGCTCCGCACCGCCGCCTCCGCCATGAACACGCAGCTCCACTTCCGCCCGCCCTTCGGCCATGCCCCTCCTCCCTTCCCACCAATCGCCGCGCAGCTCCGCCACGCTCCGCCCAATCACCGACTCTTCCCCTTCCTTTTTCCCGCCCCCCCCGCCCGTTGGGGGACTCCCACCAATGAGAAGCGCGGCCGCCGCCGCTCGCCCCGCCCACGACGCGCCGCCGCTCGCGCAGGCGCAGTGCGCGCGGGGGCGGCCAGGGGGCAGGACGCCGGAGGGCCCTTGGGGCAGGG
>VZTB01000828.1:0-11246 GCA_013397245.1 Thryothorus ludovicianus | reverse complement strand
CCCCGTGTCCCCTGCCCAGGTCCCCATCTCCCTGCTGGCATTGACACCCCTTGCTCTGCCCCAGCTCTGAGTACCTCGCCTCCCACCGCTTGCTCACCCTGGACCCCAACGTCACCGGTGTCTTCCGAGGGCCGTATCCGTTTGGGATCGACCCAGTGAGTGTCCCATGGGGGTGACAATGAGGTGAGACTCTCTTTGGGGTGGTGTGGAGACTCACCCACCTTGTTTGTGACAGATCTGGAGCTTGGCCACCAACCACCTCAACTTCCTCAACTCCTTCAAGATGAAGATGTCAGTGGTGCTGGGCATCGTGCACATGGGCTTCGGCGTTGTGTTGGGGATCTTCAACCACGTGTGAGTCCTTGGGCTGCACCCGCAGGCTCTGGTCGTGCCAAGGGGACTGGGATTGGACTCACCTGTGTGGAATGGGGTGGCAACGGGGGTCTTGTATCCCCACACTTCGGTGGGTGCCGAGAACGTGTGAGGATGAGGAGGGACAGGCTGAGCATGGCCGGTGTCCGTCCACCCAGGCACTTCCGGCAGCGGCACCGGCTGGTCCTGGAGTTCCTCCCAGAGATGATTTTCCTCCTGGCTCTTTTTGGCTACTTGGTCTTCCTCATCTTCTACAAGTGGATCAAGTTCAGTGCTGCTGACTCCAGAGTGGCCCCCAGCATCCTCATCCACTTCATCGACATGTTCCTCTTCACCTCCAATGCCGAGAACCTCCCGCTCTACCCGGGGCAGGTAGCACCCCACTTCCCTGGCGGGCACCTGCTCCCCACCCTGGCTGGCAGAGCAAGTGTCAGCAGTGGTGGACCCCAAAATGCTGTCCTCATGCTGCAGGTGCCAGTGCAGACGGTGCTGGTGGTGCTGGCGCTGGCGTCGGTGCCCGTCCTGCTCCTGGGGACGCCACTGTACCAGTGGTGCCGGCAGCGTGCCCCGAGGACGGTAAGGCTGGGGGTCATGGGGGGCTCCATGGGGATCATGGGAGGGTCTCACCGCCGGTGCTGTCCTGGTGCAGCCGCTGGCCACGAGGGAACAGGAGCCGCTGCTGGAGGGGCAGGATGCCGGGAACTCTGTCAACGCCACCACAGAGGATGTGGAGAGTGGGGGACACCGCCCTGATGCCAAGGCGAGTGGCATCCAGATGGGCTTTGGTGGTGGGATGAGGGTGTCTGTGCCCCTTGCTGATGTCCCACGTCCCCTCCCTCCCTGCAGCATTTGGACTTTGCCGAAATCTTCATGCACCAGGCGATCCACACCATCGAGTACTGCCTGGGCTGCATCTCCAACACCGCGTCCTACCTGCGGCTCTGGGCGCTCAGCCTGGCACATGCCCGTGAGTCCCCTTGACCCCCCCTTGTCCCACTCAGAGCCAGCAGACCCTCACTCCCCCCTCCTGCTCTTCTCCCTCGCATTCCCAGAGCTCTCGGAGGTCCTGTGGACCATGGTGATGCGGAATGGCTTCGTGGGGCTGAGCTACGTGGGCGGCGTGGTGCTGGTGCCCGTCTTTGCCGCCTTTGCCGTGCTGACCGTGGCCATCCTGCTGGTGATGGAGGGGCTCTCTGCCTTCCTCCATGCCCTGCGCCTGCATTGGTGAGCCCCCACGGCTGACGGGGTTTTGGGGTGATGACAGACCCCCCCAGAGCACTCCTTAACCCCCTCTCCTCACCAGGGTGGAGTTCCAGAATAAGTTCTACGTGGGTGCCGGGTACAAGCTGTGTCCCTTCGCCTTCGCCCCGGACACCTGGGAATAGCCATGCCACGGGGATTCCAGGGGCTTGGAACATCGGCTGCGCCCCAAATTCCCCCCCACTAGACCCCTGGAGCCTCCTTGGTGGTGAATAAAGCCATCCCTGTGGCTCCCCCCAGCTCTGCGTTGCCATTGCTTGGGTAGGAGGTGCAGAGGGGGGTTGGGGGTGCCTCCATCACTGCTGACCGTAGCCAAAAGTGGGGGCTGTGGGGGGGCCATAGGTGCTGAGGGAGGGGAAGGCAGGCAGGGGGTAGGGCAGGGTGCGGGGTTTGGCTCCCACATAGACACCGGGAGGGCAGGTGAGGGGCTGGAAGGTGGGTGCAGGAAGCTCAGGGAAACTGGGGGGTGCTGCTGGTTGTTGGGGGGCAGCAGCCAGAGTCCCATGGCTGCGTGGAGCCCCTTCAGGGGGGAGAGGCAGCAGCAGGGGCTCAGCCCCCCCTGCAGCCCCCCTACCTTTCTCCTGCTTCTCAGGGCGGGGGGGCAGCGGGGCGGCCCGGGCACGGGGCATCACACCCAGCAGGGATCCTGCCGGCACCCCGCACCTGCAAGAGACATGGGATGGGGGCTCAGGGGGGTCACATCCTCACTTTGGTGTGGGAGAGATGTCCGGGGTGCCTTACCATGGCTCGGGGTCGCCGTCCCGAAATCCCTTGGCGAAGGGGTTGCTGGCGATCTTCAGCTGGGTGATCTGCGGAGGGGAGCGGGGTCAGGGAGTCCCTGGGAGGGTGCCCCAATTTCCTTCTGGCTGGTGCTCACCCGGTGATTCTGGTAGGCTGTCACTGCCATGAACTGTGTCTCGGGGAAGCTGAAGGACTTGAAGTTCTGGTGGGCGAAGCGCTCGCTGTCGCGCCGTGGGTCCACGAAGACGACATGGAAGCGGGGCTGGTAGCGGTGCATGGAGTTGAGGATGATCTAGGGGAGGGAAAGAGGAGGTGGCGGGACCCCCCCGGGCAGGGATCCATTGTGCCCCCCACATCACCCACCCCGCAGGGGGGTCCTCACGTGGCCGTTGTCATCCAGGAGGTTGTTGGTCAGCTTGAGCTTGTCGAAGGACACGATCTGCCGCATCCACTGCGCACCCTTGGCCGGGGAGTCGGGGTGGAAGTGCACGCGCCCAGGAGCCGCTGGCTCGGCCCGGCCCGCCGCCAGCCAGGATGAGCTGTGGAAGGCGTATCTGCAGGGCAGGGAGGGGCTCAGCACCCCCAGATCTGGTTCCCTGCCCCCATTGCCCCATCCCCACCTGTATCTCTTGTCGTCCAGCGGGATGAAATCCATGAGCAGGACGTAGTCAGCCAACGGATCCAGCCCCGACAGCTTCACCTGAAAGGTGGGAAACATCCTCCTGCACAGACAGGGGGGTGGGAAGGGGGTGTCCCCCTCACCTTTGCAGCCCCCAGGCCACCCCAGTTCCCACCTGCCTGCCTTGGTGACGATCATCTCAGTGCCCAGGCGGTTGAACTCCTCCCAGAGGCTGCCCATCTCCAGCCGTGCTGCGGCGTGGCACACGTGCCGGTTCTTGCCGCCGGCCCCTGGCACCTCGCCAGCCCACCCGAGGCTAGGGGCACACGGAGACCCCTCACTCGGGCCCCCCAGATAGGCTGTGGAGGGTTGAAGGGGTGTTGGATGGGGGGAGCAGACCCTGTTCAGGGCCACCCCATCACACCCTCCTTCCATGGTGGCAGGATCAGGGTGTCCCGTCCCTCACCACAGTGGAGTTTTTTCCCCATCCCCATCAGACCCCAAAACATCGTAGGACCCCACCGCTGGGTGCAGGGGGTGTTGTCATGGGTGGGTTTTACCTGCCATGGGTGTGGTGGGAGGGCAGGAGGTGTCCGTGGCTCCGTTCCCCGGCATGGTGACAGTGGGACCCTGCCAAAGACCCTTCCCAGTGCAGCGCCGGCTCTGCAGTGTCTCTGCAGCCTGCCGGGGGTTTTATGCCCCAGCTCGGGGATGGAAAGGCGGGGGCTGGAGCTGAGGTGGTCCTTGGGGGCTGGAGCACAGCCCCCTTCCCCAGCCTGCCCTCGCGCCTTGACGTGGAGATGATGGACGGGAGGTGAGCGCTGGGACCACCACCAGTCCCCAAACAGGGCTTGGGATGCCCCAGGCCAGGCAGGGACATCTTTCTTGGGGTCTCCTTGTCCCTTCATATCACAGATCTGAGACGGGAGAGGTGGGGGCTCCCCCAGGCAAAGCCCCTCTCAGTCCGCAGCCGTCAGCACCTGATATTGAAAACCACGGTGAGGTGCTGAGGCATCGACAAAGATCCTCTGCTCCGGCAGAGCCTCTGCAGCTCCGGAGGGAGGAACGAGCTGCTCCCTCCCCAATAACCCCTCAAGGTGGGTCCAGTCTCCACCCTGGTGCCTGAGCCCCCCTGTGCCCCTCACTGCAGTGACAGCGGGAGATGGATGGGGCCACCAAGCACTGTGGGGCTGAGGGCTCTTTGTGGGAGGTGACAGACACCGGGATGGGGCATTACAAGGGAAAAGCAGGGGGGTTACTCCAGAGGCCCCTCTACTCCCCTCCAAACTGCACTGGGGCCATGGACACTGTCTCATAGCGCACCATGGAGAGTATCCTAGAGGGATGAGGGATGCTGAGGCTCTGGAGGAACAGGGGATGTCCTTGTGCGGATGCTGGTGGCTTTCTGTGCCTATTGGTGTCCCTGTGATGGCAGCACTGGCCTGAACTCCCTCCCTGCTCTGCACAGAGCTGGACATTTTCTCCCAGCTGGGACTCAGCCTTCAACAGAATCCCTTTGACCCTCTGCCTTGGGTTTGGCAATCCTCGAATCCTTGCTGTGTGCATCGTAGCACAGAGGGGACCCCATGTCCCTGGGTACCATGGGGCAGCCAAGGGGGCTCCAGATTATGGGGCCAGGGCCAGGACCGATGTGAAGCAGGGAGGAGCCAGCTCCTCAGGTTCCCCCCACAGCCCCCACATGTGTCCATGCCCTGCGGAGCCAGCTCAGCCCCATCCATCTCCCGCTGTCAGCCGGGCTCGGCCGCGGGGCCGGCATCGAGCACCAGATGAGGAGGTGTGAGAGAGGCAGAGCTGACAGCAGCCAGCAGGATGGAGGGGGCTCAGCCCTGGGCAGGATTGGACCTGACAGGGCTCATCTGCAGCTCCTGGACCTCCTGGGTGGAACTGGGATGAGTTTAAGATCCTTTCCAATTTGAGTCATTCCAGGATTCTCTGGCTGACGTGGATGACCGCAGGTGGGTCTCCTGAACCTGTGTTGAAGCATGTGATACAAAATGTCTTTTCAAAATGAACTTTTTTGGTCCCAAATGGGCAAATGGGAGCCAGAAACAACTTCAAGAAAGGAAAACAGTGAATTCTTCTGCAGAAAAATTGCCCCAGACAGCAGGACAGGCTGCACAGCACTGTGGAGGTAGTGGCCACCAAGGTGAAGGAGGAGGAGAGTGCTGGCAGATGGTCAGATGACTCCCTGCAATGAGCCTCTGACTCAGCTGGAATGGGGAAGTAAAAGCTGCCTGGGGGGCAGTGAGGGGAGAAGAGGAACTGACCCTGTTTAGAAGGGAATAGCCAACAACCAGCGCAGCTGGGGTCAAGAGGAAGTGAGAAGACGGGAAGTGGCAAACTTCATTTCTCAACCAGAAATACACGTATCTGTTAGGTCAGAGTGGTCAACTCGAGCATTGTTTATTTTAATTATTAATTTTTAACTTTTGTCTTTACTGTTTAAAACCCTGATAGAGGAAAACAGGAAGAGAATTTTAGCAGGTAAAGTTATACCCTGAAACTGTCCAAGGCTGGATTGGCCAGATCTTGGAGCACCCTGATCTAGTAAAACGTGTCCATGCCCATGGCAAGAGCTGGGACTGGATGGTCTTTAAGGTCCCATCCAATCCAAACAATTCTAGGTTCTAGGATTTGCTCTAGGGATCGTGTAGTGCAAAAGAAAATTGATAATTGCAAAGATAAAGCAATTATTTCCTTAATTATGCCCATTACTTAGAGTTTATAGTTTTTTTCCCCCCATATGTAATGAATAGAGGATATATTATACAACTATAATTATGTGTAATTAAAAGGTAATATAGAAATAGAGAAGAATTTAAGAAATCTTTCAAACTCAAGTTTTCAACAAACTGGTTTGATTTTGTTTCACTCCTCCTGACACCACTGTGTACACGAGTGGCATTGCTCCGGCTCTGCAGGCATCCATCATGATGTGCCATGAGGATCCCATCCCTAAAACCCAAGAGAGAAACCTCAGGATGGATCCCAAGGCCTCTGGGGAAGGCTCGTTCTGTTTTCGGGTGCTTCAGAGACCCTTTGGCAACTGCTGATGTGGGGGAGGTGGTAAACTTAAAGTCTTCCATCTATGTTAGGGGATGGAACAGGAAAAACTTCCTGGTTTGAGCAAGACCAATGGGGCTTGAGGACTTCAACATAAGGACTTGCCATTAACTAAAGGGTGGAACTTTAAGTGGTTTTGGGACAATTTTTTGCTGGATTGAAACAGTCATAATTTAGATTAGGAGGGGGTGGGTTTCTCTTGAAGCTGCACATGGATGGACTTGCAATTAGGAATGCTAGTCTCATGTTAATTGACCCAAATTTATAGGAAATCACTTCAGCTGTGTCTGTCGTCAATTTAATGCATCATTAATTAACATGGAAAATTAAGGCATGATGTTATTGTATTTATTTGTCCCTAAATAAAAACGTCTCCCTCCCCTCCTGTAAAATGTCATCCCTTCCAGGGATAGGGCATCTGCAGCTTCTCTTGCCCTGGAACAGGTGTCCAAGGCCAGGTTGGATGGACTTGGAGCAACCTGGGGTACTGGAAGGTGTCTCATTGGAATGAGATCAGCTTTAGGATCCCTTCTGGCCCAACCCATTCCAGGATTCTGTAATTCCGTGTGTTTTATTCAGACACACCCGGCTCGTTCGATGCCTCCAAACCTCTCGATGTTGTCCAAACCTCCCATCTCCTCTCCAGCGTGTTCCTTTCCACCCAGGCACGGCTGATTTTCCACCCCAGCTGCAGTTTTCTGCTTCCAGGTTTCAGGACTTGAGTCATCTCAGCCCAGGACTCATCCTCTCTCCTTGTAGGCTTTGAATGAGTCACCACAGGTTCCCCTGATGGAGACAACAATGTGTTTGGGGGCTTTGACTCATCTGATCTATTTTAAACAGTTCTTTGTGGAAAAATGGCTTGGATTTCTCCACTTGCTGCCTGGTGGTGAAGGGTGGCGGGGTGACACAGTCACGTGGGAAATGCAGGATTTATTCAGAGCAAGCACACTCCAGGCACTGGCTGAAGAGTCAATTTGAGCCTCAAGGGCTTAAATTCAGACTATAAACATCACCAAGAAGTGTAATAAAAAATGGCAGCAGGAGAATTCCTGAAGGATTTTCCCTTTATTCCAGTTTGCAGTTGGAACACTTCTCCAAATCTTGGGCTGCCTCCCTACTCCCGAGTCTTGATTTCCTACATCAATTCTTTTTAATTCCCTGTGATGCCAATAGATCAGTTACATATTCCAAGAGATAAATTTGTAGATATGTAATTATGTATTTATAAGAAAAATTGCTTTATATATACTAAGAAATTATCTACAAACATTTCTTTATATATTAAAATAAATGCATATATTGAAATTATTTTATATACGTTTATTAATATATAGAACAATATAAACATTGTATATGTGCTATAAATGTATATAGAAGTAGGAAATCAGTCCTCAAGTTTCCATTTAACTTTTTGAAACTGATTGAACTTATTGAACTGTGTTTATTTACCAGTGCAGGTAAAGGAGCTGCTTCCAAAGTAACCAGCTCCCAAAGGATTCCAGGATTCTGTGTGACCGTGCATGGGTCTCACTGGGATGTGGCACATCCTCTTCTGGGCTACCTTGAGTGTGTTGATCCATCCAATTCTACTCGAGATATCATGGGATATGAAAACCTGCTTCAGCTGCAACTGGGAGGAAAGAGAAGCCAAAATCTTCCTTTCAGGTATGTTTGCATTGGATATTGGGAAGAAATCCTTCCCTGTGAGGGTGTTGAGGCCCTGGCACAGGGTGCCCGGAGTAGCTGTGGCTGCCCCTGGATCCTTGGAAGTGTCCGAGGCCAGGCTGGACAGGGCTGATCTTGGTGAGTCCCGCTGGATCTTACGGAATTTGAGTAGGAAAGCAGGCACCACAATGGATATCCTTACCCCCCAGGAGGACAAGGATGAATATTCCACGCACAGCACGGACCGGCCACCTGCCTCTCAGCAGGGATGAAATCTAATCCCCACTTTTTAATTTAATTCATTTCCATGCTGTGTCTCTGATCCTTCACAGCACGCAAAGATGGTTTGTTGAGTAAGAAAAAGTGAGGCTGAACTTGGGTAATCAAGAAATTGAGGTCGGTTCTCTGACAGGGGCAGATTTCCAGGTCCAGGCAGGTGGATGCTGCCCTCAGGGAGGACTCAGCCCCCAAACCGCTCGATTTTCATTATCTGCAACATCTGTAACATCTGTAACATCTCCAGTCCCGGCACCGCCTCGCCTCCGGCATCTCCTGGTGGGTGATGAAAAGTAGCTCTAAATCCTCATTACGGCACCAGGAGAACAAACACATCACTTCTGGGCCATCTCAAACGGGATGTCAGGTTCTGGGGATGAAACTCAGCCCTTCAGCCAAGGTTTATCCAATAATGATGATTTTAAGCTTTGGATCCATTTGTCAGGAGCCCGCGGTGCCTACCCTTGGTTTACTCTCTGGTGTAACTCTGTCAAGCCATGATTAATGTTATCCAGGAGAAAAATCAATGTTTATTTATTCTATCTGTCACAGAGCAGGATTTTAGGAGCTGTTGATCTCCCCCTGGTGAGCGGCCAAGATGGAGCCTGAATTTATCTCTTATCTCCAAACGAAGAATCACATCTAGAGCACAGTGAGGTGAGACAAAGATCTTATTCCTAAGTGCTTTCACCTAGGAAAGCTTTTCCTGGGACATGAGGAGGAGGTATTTATTCCTCAAGTGCTCAGGCTGGACTGCGAGCACTCAAGAAGACGAGGAATATTTTCGTTTTTCCAGCAGATACTGGGAAAACCGTGGAGTTCCGTGTACGAATGGTTGGAGGAGCACTCTGAAGAAGCCCTGCAGTGTGTCTGTGATCCACCCTGCTGTGTGTTTCCCTCCCGAACGCTCCCAAATTCCCTTTGCCAGGGGCTGTGCGCGCGGTGCCCCCTGCGGGCGAAGTGCGGTACTGCACCCGGGATCGCGCATGCGCAGGCCGGCCGTGCGCCCTTTGTGTCTCAGTGCTGCCGCCCCGTGGGAGCGCCCGGCACTGCAGGGTCCGGCCCGTGGCGCCCTGGAGTGGGCGAAAGGAGGAAGGGGTGATGCTTTAGGTTTTAGCTTTTATATTTTTTTAGATCCTGTGCTGTTTTAGTGAGTAGTTTTAGGTTTCATATTAAGTGCTACTAAGCTCTCTTGACAGAGTGGATAGACAAAACAATTCCTTCTCTAGCTCAATACCAAGGACAACTTTCAGACCCAAGAGTGAAACCAACGGGGAAGTGAGAAGAAAAAACCAGGAGGATGGAGCTTCATAACCTGAAGCTATGGCTGGACAATTGATTCTAATCTACTAATGGACCAGAACTTAAAAAAGCCTAAAAACTCGTGATCGGTCGTCCATTTTGTGACCATTTTGGGTGTATCTTGGGTGTGGTCTGGCTGGACTCTTGTGCAGCCCAGGTGTACCCACTGAAGCCTTTTAATAAATCCCTACTTTATCCTTTTACTGTCTAGTCTCTGTTCTAGGTCAGCTTCCAGAAGATATCAGTTCAACGTTCTGGATTAGCAGGAGGATGTTTCTGGAATGGAATTTGGTTCGGAACGGACCACAAAGCCCATCTAAACTCTTGCTTTCTGATTCTGCCGCAAAGAACGCATCCAAAACTGAGTCCTCAGCCTCATGGACACCCAGGACCTTCCATGGTGCTGCCTGGGCTTGTCTGGAAACAGGAACGGCTGTTGGGAGCTCTGGCAGAACACCTGGAGACCAGGTAAAATCAGAAATGGGATTGTTTGGGCTGCTTCAGAGTGTGCATTTCTTTCCAAGCTGTTCCTCTGATTGATATGTGTTACAGTAGCTTCCTAGAGATGAAGTAATTTCCTAGCAGGGAACTTGACTTGGAAGCTGCATTCCAAACTTTTGTCCACATTTATTTTATCTCCCACATGGAGACACCTAAAGAAGCAGAGGTGAAATGTTCCTAACAAAAGAACATCCAAATTCATCAGTGGTACAGAGCTTAAAATTAAAGCATGAATTGGAGGTGCCTTTAGGACACTTCCAATTCCTTAGTATATGAATAGAATTTAAATGACATTTCCAAATCCTGACAAGCTGGTATGAGCTCCAAAGCCTCTGCAAGTGTTTTACAGCCAGGGATACAAGAGTGTGGAGTCTCTCCCCAAAAACTGGCTGCTGGTTTGTTTGACCAGGCACAGGAATAATTGTGTATTCCCTGGGGCTGTCCGTGTGGAGAAAGGTTTATTTATGTGCCCTGGGTTTATTCAGTGTATCTTCAAAAAGGTGGAAACTGATTTCATGGAAATGCCAGAGGTGCCCAAGGCTTTCCCCAGCCAGAGCTCGGAGCCAGCCCTGTGGGAAGGGCTTTAATGCCCATTCTCCCAATCCCTCGAGGCAGCAGCACTGGAGCACTTGAGCCAAACATGCCCGAGGTGCTGAGTGCTGGCAGGAGGCAAATCCAGGGATTGGACAGAGGGAGTCTGCACTGCTCCTGGAATCCCAGACCTGGAGCTGTGCTTCAGAGACCCCAGGAGATGCTGCCTCACTCAAACCTCGTTTAAAGCTCAGCATCCTTCCTGCTTCCTTGGAGTTAGTGTTGCTCCCTCTGCTGCTGTTCATTACTATTGTTATTATTACTATTATTATATTATTGTAAATTCCCACTCCATGTCTTCCATAGCCCTTTGCTTCCCAGAGCTGATGCTTTAGGAGAGCCCCTCCAGCCTGGAAGGAGCTTTTGGCTCCGGGCACCTTCCCAGTCCCCAGGAGCAGCAGGACCTGATCCCAGCAGGTGGGGCAGAGGGGCCTTTCCTTCCTTCCCTGCTGCACTTTGGCTTTTCGAGGGGTCTCTGGGGTCTGAGGGAGAAGTTCTTTGTCACTCCAGGGCAGAATTAGCCCTGCTCCCACTGAAAGCAGGAGTTGTTTTATCCTTGGACACACATTTTGTGTTTTCTCTCTGTTGCTGACACCGTGTGGTGAAACAGCAGCTCTCAACCTTTTCAGTGCTGCTCCCTGGAATAGTTTATATTTGTCAAACCATGAAGCCATGGCGGGCGAGGCGATTTCCAGGCATTAAATAACCTCGGCCCCGCCCCTCTCACCTGGGCCGAGCCGGGGCCGCTCCCGGCGCTGGGTCCGGGGCCCGCCCGTGTCCGCTGCCGGTCCCGGGGCCGCAGGATCGGGGCGGGATTGCGGCTGGGATGCGG
>VZTB01000827.1:452077-462558 GCA_013397245.1 Thryothorus ludovicianus | reverse complement strand
AAAGTAAATGGTTCAAATTTCATCTTCTAATGAGAGTAGTTTTATAGGAATAAAAATAATCTCTTTTTGATGCATGCTTTCTTTTGGAAGTGTGCTATGCTTTTTTGTTGTTGTTGACCTTTTAACACAGTACACATAAAATCATACCTTGTCTTTCCTACTTATTTTGGTTATGTGCATGCAAAGCTGACCTTTGAGTATTCATTTTCTTTCCTTGAATGCAATGTCTTGTCTGGACTACTTATTGTTGTCTGTGCCAATGTCTTTAAAAATTGAAAATTTAATTTCTTTGTAATTATTTCAATAGTTTAAGCTGATTTTCTAGGAAAAAGTTTTAGCCCTAAAACTTTTTTTTTAGCCCTAAAAATACTACTTTTTAGTATTAATCTGTACGTTTCATTGAAATGGTTGTTTATGGAAAAGCATACCCAAAAAAGTTGTCAGTGTTCTTTCTTATCTTATAAAGGCACAAAGTACAAAAATACTGTGCTGTTAAACTGGATTAACTGCTTGAAACTAAATTGCCATTTTACTGGTCATAGAATCATGATAAATGCAGTATATTAAAGCATCCTTTACCTGATCTGAAAATTTGGATTTTAATATCACTTTCATGTATGTGAACATTTTCTCGTGTCGCGTTTGCCTGTTGGAAACTTCATAGCTGATTTCAGTTTCATTAGCACTTAATTGCAGACAAGGGCCATAAAGAAGAACTATAAAACAAGCATCTTGAGATACACTTCACTTTAAGATTTTTTTTTCAGCAGAAGCAAATATCTTGGGAACAAATAAGAATATTTAGATAACACTGTAAAGTATTTGAGGTTTTAGAGCTTGTTTCTGCTGCTTCATGTTAAGTCACGAGAATATAGTTTGTCCATACAGAATAAAAGGTTTCAAGTTGTTATACTTACTGACTGAAGTTTGTTCTAAGGGCTTGTAAGTTAGCCATCACCCTTCTTTCTGTTTCATTGGTGTGAAAAAAAGGCTTCTATAGGCTTTTATAAAGGGAGTGCCTGTAGAAATACATAATGAGTCATGACAGACTGGAAGTAAGTGAGCATGAGAGAACAGGGGAATGAAGGTTATAAAGAAAATATGCCTTTGATTTGGGTCGGGAAGAAAGATAAGTAGAAAGAGAAACCTCTGAAGGGCAACCTGAAGAAGAAATTTGTTTTTAAATATTGATTTAAAAATAACACAAAAATCTAAGTATTTTTGAAACGTTTTATTATTGTGTCTAACTAAGAGTCAAGTGTATTAGAATTCCTTCAGAGGAGGACTGAATTCTGATGAGTTTAAGCCTCACAAATGAAATACTGGCATTATTTCTTGCTGTAGACAGACTAAATTACACATGCAGTCTGAGTTTGCTAAATTGTGTGAGCTCCTGAGCATTGTGATACTGTGGAAGGCTGGCTGCATTGCAAGTTTTACTATTTTAACATGAGAAACCTTAATATTTTAAAAGAAGGAATTTATCTTCATGGATCCATTACAAAGTTGTATTGCCAGACCATAATTCAAGAATCAGCCTGAGAACTATGTGACATTACCTTTAGTAGGAAACTTAGGTGGTATCTCCTGAAGAAAATGCCTCTCCTCAATGATGTTGAATCTTCATTTAATGAAGGCTTAGTCTTGACACCCTTCATGCAGTGTTTTAGCTTTCAGGCTTCCTGTCTTGCTGTTGAAATCAGAAAGACTACCTGTTAGAAAAAGCTAAAACCAGAAGTGTATCTGAATTACTTCCTGATAAAAGTAGAGGAATTTTATACAAGACTGGGAGTAGGGAGTTCTGTCTGTCTGGGATCCAGAAGCTGTATTTCTTCCTTAACGACAGGTGCTTCCTATGCATAAGAGCAGTACCTAAATGGAAGAAATGCTTCTCTCTATAAAGGTGTCTGCATGAGGAAATGCTGCTGTCTTTGTGTAATACCACGGAGACTTGCAGGAGATGGGAATTTTGTCTTGTATTGAGCCTGGAGCATCTTGGATGGTATTTCTGTAAGCAGGACATTGCAAATGCTTGGTTTTTAATTTGTTTGAAATAGATTTTTGTGAGCAAATAGAACTTTCTTTACCTACAATTTGTCTTCATTTGTGGACTTTTACATTTTAAATTCTACTGACAATAAAAATGCATTTCTTAGTTATTGCTTGGAAGTTATCTGGCTCTCTGAATTCACTTGCTCAGCTACTAAAGATTATGGGATGAGTACAAGCAGGACGTCAAACTGTTATTGTAGTGGTTTGTGACAGGCAGGAAGAGGTTCTACCATGTAGCGTCAGTGAGTATGGTTTACAATTGCATCCTGATAAAAAAATGGAGATAAAGGACTATTTTTACTCTGAAGATGTTTCATGAGCCCTGATATTAGCCTCTTGATGTGCAGAAGTGCAGCCATTTCCCTGTCTTTTGGGAGATTCCAGACAACGCAAGTATTTGATAAGCAGTGGATAGATTACTTTGGAGTTTTCTATTAAATTTGTTTACTAAGTATATTGATATTTTTTTCTTTGTTTTATTGTAGGGGTTGGTTGGTTTTATTGATGTGTAGGGGAGTNTTGGTGTGGTGTGGTGTTTTGTTTTTTTTTTTTTTTGATTTTTTTTTTTTTTTTTTTTTAGCTCTTGGTGCTACTGCATAGTTCTGTGATGTGTGGGTGGTTAGGTTTTGGTGGGTTTTTATTTTTGTAATGGTTCTGGTTGGCAGAGGAAGACAGACATTTCATCTAGATTTATCCTAGCATCAGACTGTGATTTCTGTGTTTTTGCTGCACACTTCCTCTGCTTTGAACAAAGTCCTTTTTTTAGACTTGTCTTTCCTTGTTGCCAAGGTACAGTCCTCAAGTACGAGATTAGGTGCTGCTACGCAGAAAACAAATGGCAATGTTGTGAAAGCTTATCCCCTTTGTTTCTGCCATTGTTCAGCTTCATTATGTACACATAAAAGCTTAAATGAGTTAATTAAAACACTTCTGTCAGAAAGCATGAAGACGTTAATTTTAGGGGTTTTTTTTAATGGAAGAAAGACATATTGAAAAGCTTAGTAGTAAAATATGATTGTCAGATTAAGTTTAGGAAGTGTGAAATGTAATGTTCACGAGCAGTTTTAACCTTGACATTTTGTACACTGGAAGCAGTTTATGATAAAGATTTCTAAGCAAAAGTTAACAGATGAGCCTTTTAGGAAAAAGATCTTGGCTAAAAAGAAAACAATAACTCAACGGGATATATTCAGTATGGCTGAGGTCACTGTTGCTTTAGGATTTTTGCCGTTATTTTGTCTTTTATGTATGAAGGCTGTACATTTATTCTAAGAAGAAATACTGTTAGGAAAGATAGGCTAGTAGTGGCAAATCATAAATGGTACCTAAGCTACATGTAACATGAAGCTGTTGAGGTTAAAAAATACTCAGTTGTTCTGGACTCGCTCCCACTGCAGTGAGGAGAACTGGAAAACAAGCAACCTCTTAGATGGTAGAGAAAGACCAGTTTAATAATTACAACAAAGCAAAAGATAATAATGCTCTAGTGGAAAGGAGAAAGCATGATGCCCTGTGGTATGGAACATCCCTTTGGCCATTTTGAGTCAGCTGTCCTGGCCATGCAACCTCCTGCTTTCCTGTGCATGTGCTTGCTGGCAGAGCATGGGAAACTAAAATGTCCTTGACTTAGAGTGAGCTGTACCCAGCAACATCAGTGTGTTATCAACGCTATTCTCATTCTCAAATGCAAAACATAGCCCTGTACCAGCTACTGGGAAGAAAATTAACTCTATACCTGCCAAGATCAGGATGTCAGTGGTGTCAAGAAAAATCAGAACAGTGGTATTTTTACACACTGAATTTATCTGATTTGTTTTATTGGATGTTTTGGTCCATACTTAAATATTGAAAATAACATTTCTTAGAATACAAAAGTCAGTTTTCAAGTGCATGTTTGAAAATATGGGAAAGAACACCTTTACTAGTTAAGCTATTTGTGTGTGATTTATATCTACAGTAATTTAAATATCGCTTTCTCCTTCAGTACAAATGTTAGTTACAATATATTTCTTTTCTAGGAACTTCAGGAAAATGAATTCCTGTCTTGTGAAAATAAATTGGATCTAGCAATGAATGAAGAATATTCTTCCAAGAATCTATGGTATTAAATAAGAGTTACTGAGAAACTCGAAGTGTAAAGAAGAAAATATTATTTATTGATGTCACAAGTGGATCTCTAGCTCTGAGGGCATAACCATGACATTTTTTTCTTATATTAGATATTTTACCCTCATCCTGTATGAGGCAAATCTGGGCACTGTGGCTGTTGTGAGGCTGTTTAAACCAGGTTTCAGAATCTCTTGTGGGTTTGGAGAATGTCCCTGTTTTCCCCAGTCAGAATAAGGAAGATCAAGTTCCATTTTTGTGTATCTCATAGCTAACTGTGTCTAAGTGCTCTCATAATTTACTTTGTCATTAGAAAAAAAACAACTCATCCAAGCAAGCACAAAACTAAAAACACATTCACCACTCGTGCCCTGGGAGAGTGGCCAGTGGCTTGATGAAGTGGGAGCTAATGTGCCTCTTGGTTATCCTGTCTGCACCAGGCCCTGTTGAGGTGGGAGAGGTGATACTGCAAGTCATCCAAAGTATTCAAAAGGGCAAAGCTAGTTTTCTGAGGAAGGAGAATTTAATTTTAAATTTCTGTTTAGGCTTCCAGAGGAGTGTTATCCTGGTACTGTTCCTGTTGAATGGAGAAAGTAGGATTCGGGATGATCATAGTAACAGGACAGATTGTGTTTAGCATGTCTGTCGTTATTACTGTGATTAAACAAGTTATGACCATACTTATAATATATCTTACTAGTATTTGTTATAATTACTAATTTTATGTATTTGTGCATTATAGTAATACATTTTAAGAGTAAAATGCACTTTTTCTTTCCAGTTACTTTAATAATCAGAAGACAAAAGGATTTGCAAAAAATGAATCCTTGTCTCAGGAAGACGCATTATTAACACCAGAAGAATCTGAAAGTGAATCTGTGTATTCTATTGTGGAACAACATTCTTTGTCTTTAAAGAAAAAGAAAAGTAAGACCAAAACACACTCAGCCTCTTGCAGTAAGATACAAAGT
This sequence comes from Thryothorus ludovicianus, assembly GCA_013397245.1. Taxonomy (NCBI): domain Eukaryota; kingdom Metazoa; phylum Chordata; class Aves; order Passeriformes; family Certhiidae; genus Thryothorus; species Thryothorus ludovicianus. The sequence continues at coordinate 457,429 of VZTB01000827.1, read as the reverse complement.
GGAGATTCTCATCGCTTGGCCACTGAACAATTGAATTTTGGGCAATTTGGTGGAGATCAAACTTTGATTGGAAATGAATCAATAACACCATATGCTTGCTTTTATGGACCATCAGAAAAGAAGGTTAAAGCAGGATGGCTGGATAAATTATCCCCTCAAGGGTATGGTATTTGCAGTGGTTATTGTGTAATTGTGACAACGTATGTTTGCATGAGAGATATTAAGTTTGTATTTAGTCACTGCTTAATATTTGTAGTGGAAGGGGAAAGGGAATTGTTTTCATTGAAAGAGCACCAAGCCTTTATGATTTTAAAATTTGGTGAATTTTTAATGATGTTACCTATCGTAAAGTTTCTTTAGGAGATGCATTCATGAAAAATATTTTTCTTAAAATTGTTGACCACCACTCGTGAGCTATAGTGGAAAATTAGAGAATGAATTTTTACCAATTTTTCCAGCTGCTACATTTTTGTTGATTTTTTGTGGGCCACAAAGTAAGTGAACTGAAGTACTACTTTACTAATTTGGCCATGGATTATAATTTAATAATTACTGTGAATGGAGGTCCTGTTACTTTTTGTCTCTGTTACTTGAGCTTTGGGTTTAGAATCCACCTGAGGTGATTTCCTCATATTTTAATTTATTTTTGTGCTTAAAATTTGATGGGAGAAAACTGAGCTTTAAGTTTTAAGATTCCAAATAATGAAGAAAAGGGACCACAATAGAAAATTAATTCTCTCTATAACATTTGGAAGTTAGATGACAACAACAATAACAACAATAAAAACAAATCTTATATTTGATTTCTGTTATAAATTTTTAGTTTTATTTTAACTGATTTTAAACTCTAGCTATTGTTAAACTGTTTTCACTAATGAATGCTTCATTAGCAGATCTTCCATCATAAATGCTTGTGAATTCTGGTGAAATTCTTCTAACTTCCTCCTTTTAAATTGTAGTTTTTATTTTCCTTTTGTTTTTATGACTTATGTTCTTATGAATCCTATTAATATTTTTTTTGTTTGTTTTGAAAGTGGCACAATTTTACTTTTTGAGCCTGTTTCTGATCTTCACTAGGACTTAGAATCTAGAAATTAAAGCTGTTGTATTTGTTAGTGCCATAACAAATCTACTGCACTTCTGTTCAAGCCTTAGTAGATCTGTGTTTTTTGTTCTTCAGACTGTATGTTGAGCTGTGCTGAAAGGTATGAAAGGTATTGAAGTGTTTGGCCTTTCCTTTGGTTATTTGTTGCCATAATAATCATCACTGCTCAGCTATATAATTCAGTATATTTTTTTTGAGAAATTTATGTAATTAAATTGTTTTTGAATACAATCTGATTTGAACTCATTGGAAGCAGCTCTATTGTATAGCAATTTCCAGTTTTTTCTTGTTCCCTTTCTAGGGAAGCAGATTTGACGTTATATCTTTTATTTGGTCTTGTGTTGATACAGTGATACATTGTTGAAAGTAATTAACAGGATGGAATAATGGGTCTAATAGAACTCTTTTATCATCACAGAATTTCAATGTGCTCAAAACTATTTTCTTTCCTTTTTAAATTGTTTTGAAGGTTTCATCCACATTTATGGATAGCCATTTACGGATTGCCATTATCTTTGCTAAAGAATCAAAGAATAATTATACACAGAGTATTTTCACTTTTTTCAGAATTATTAGGATACTGACTTCTTGGAGAGCTGCAGTTAGTTGTAAATTTAGTTTTGTTTTACTTAGAGGATTTTTTTTTTAAACAACACTTTTGACAGTTAGCTAGCAGAGTGATGAAAAAATATAGTTCTTCAGTCCAGTTGGCTTATCTTGCTCTATTTGAAGGGATAGAGTTCAGAGCAAGCTGTGAAAACTTCAGGAAAGTGCCATGTGAGAATATATTATTTGGAAGAGATAATGAGTTAACTACAAAATTAGTAGTGGTTAGTACTGAGTAGAACAGTTGCGTGGTCATTAGCCTTGGTCCAGTGACACTCCACGGCTACATTTCAAGGACTTTTTCTCAGGGGTAGTTCAGTGAATGATACATTTTTGCTTCTTTTACTTACAATACCATTTCTCAAACATCTGAAGAATTAAAAAAATCCAACCAAATTAAAAAAAAATAATTTTTTTTTCAAACTATTGAAGCACTGTTGTATTTTATTTCACTTCCTATCAACAGAATATTTCATTCTGTTCTACACCTCCCATTCTTTTTATAACGCTCCAATTTAAACCCAGCAGTTTGTGATTCCTTGGGGAAAAGAATATATACTGTTTTCTTAATTTGCTACAAATTATACAATTAAAGTATGGCCTCTCTTTTTTTAGTTAATTCGCTATAAATTTTACAGCTATTCAGTTTGCTCACATTGTATGTGGTACTTAGGTTCACTCATCCCTGTACGATCTTGAAGTTTATTGACATTTTAATGCAAAATAGATGACACATTGGCCTTTCCAGGTTATGAAAAATGATGATTTATTGTAGTCATATAATACAAGTTAATTAAGCCAGACCTGCTGTTTGATTGAAGTTTTGATAAGCTATCACAGTCTACTAATTCTAAAGCAGAGCATTCATTTTTAAAAGGAAAGGAAATAATGTTGGGAAAAGGTATTAGTGGGGTCTTGTTCTTGCTTAATTAACTTGTTTAATAGATTTTAGAACTGGGACATTTATAGATGATAACTAACAAGCTGTCAACATTTTTAATGAGTGTAATGGACTACTTCAGGTTGATGTAAAAATATATTTTTAGAAGGTCTTTATAGAGTGTGAGTTAATGGCACGCTGATAGTTTCTCATTAATGATGTCCAGGTGATAACACACATTGAAAATTAAATTTCATGTTGTACTTGTTGGGAGATGTAGTGTGCTGCTATGGATTCATTGGCCAGAAAGCAGAGTCCTGGAGAGATGTGTTTGTCATTGTATGACTGGAGGTACCATAGCCTGTAAACAGAAATGTCCTTGTCATAAACATGACAGTGAGAGGGTCATTTGAGGTTCTCAGCTTTCATTTTTGGAAAGTATCTTAATAGAGCTTGTAGCATTTAGTTATGCTCTATGTTCAGAATATTCATTTGAACAGAAAACTGAACAAGATTTGACTTATCTATAATTTGTGATTGAGACATTCTTTAAACCAGTGTTAGCTGTGTATTAATTGTGTTAATTTTTGGTTCATAGCAAACGTGTGTTTCAGAAGCGCTGGGTTAAATTTGATGGAGAGAGCATTTCTTATTACAACAATGAAAAGGTAAGAGACTTGTTTTGGTTGTGTTTGGAACAAAATGCATACACAACAAACTATAAAGAAATTTTTTTAATAATTACATTTGAATATTTATAAGTTAATTTTAATTTCTAAAATACTAGGGTGAGATGTAATAAATATTTTAAGATGTTCTTGTCTTCATGTATTTTCATCCTTTTGTTTCCTAGAAGAGCTTGTATTATTCATCTTGCCAGGTAGATACCATCAGATTTTTTTTTTTACTTTAGTGAGAGGCTTACACTGCTGCTGTCTTCAGAACAGGGTCATGCTAAACATTTTTGAGAGATGTTATTTTGATGGTGTTTGCAAAGTGTCTTGTCATGGGAACCTAGCATGCTAGAGAGAGAAATTAAAAGTAGCATAGGAGACCATTTAAAGAACCCAAACCTATATGCTTGTTGACACTTTGATTAAAAATTTCTTTTTCCTGTTTGTCTTCTATGAATAATGTCATGGAACTGGGTTAGATTTGAATGGAAATGTTCAAAAACGATGTATGTGGCTGTTTCTGTTTCTGTATCTGAGGATTGAATCTTGCTGAAACATTTGCAGACTCATGAGCTGCTTTGATTAAAGTAGTTCACTTTTTATATGTGATACAAAAATGCATTTGTGAATCATACTTTTCAACAAAGCATATATTCCTTGTAATTCTCTTGTAATTCCATCTAATTGCCCTTCAGAACACTATAAAATTCTTTTTCTTTCTCTCTGTGGTTTACTAATTAATTTTTCCTATTGGAAGTAGTGAAGACCTTCTTAGACTTAAAAATGATAGATGATTCTACAATATACACGTTAAGGGAAGTTGAGGTTCCCTTCTACATGCATATGTGTTATTTTAAATGCTGGAAACCATTTCCTGTTGTGGTTGCATATTACATCAAGAAGAAAACATAATTTCAGGTAGAAGTTTCAAAACAACATGCTGATTGGTGGCAAGAGACCTACAGATGCCTGGTGATGGGGTGGGAATGTAAGAACTGAAGTAGGATGAGACTCGTTAACAAGCTCAAAAAATTATTGATATTTGTGCCTACTGATTGCAAACTTGAAAAAGTCTGTTTTTACTTGCTTACTTTGCTTAACTTACAGTAGGAGACATGGTTTTGTAGGTGAAGGGAATGATAGAATAAGGAGAATAATGTTTGGATTGCAGTGACAAAAAATGATACGGCTTTACAGTATTGATCCCGCAGCTTCAGAGGAGCAGAAAAACAGGGTTAATCATTAAAAAGACTTGAAAAAATACAGGAATGGAATTTGCTTAACACTATCTGTAGCATAATTTAAGAAGGAAATGCTAATTAAGAATTTAAAGTCTTGCGTCTGCTCTGGGAATTTATTTTATTTTCTTTCATTGTTTTGAAAGTCACTGAAAATGTTACTGGAGGTCAATTGTGTTAGAATAGCAGTTTTTATGCATCTGTCATAAGAGTTTCCAGAAGTCTTCCCTTCTGCTGAAATGAATGTTTAGTGTGTCACATGATGCATAGGAGGGTACCAGCCCTGCATCCTGTTTAAAAGTTCTGTTTAGTAGGTTAGGCTATCAGCAGCTTGGCTGATAAAATACTTGTGTTGAAGCCTCTTTATTTCACTTTTTCTGGAATCTGAGTCCAAGCCTCACTTTGGGTATTGAAGGAGGTGCTGCTTGGTCTCTGTGTATACAGTTTGACCAAATCTTAACTTGTTGAGTCACATATGTGAAGAAATATTCTATATGAGAACTGCATGGCCTGAAGCAAATTCTGAGAACTGAAGATTTGGTGAAAGTCAAAATTAGCTTGCAGATAGGAGGAGAACATAGTTGGGTACCAGTATCTCTTAGTGTCCAATGGGATTGTGTTGAATGAGCAGTTGTGTCACTTGGGAAAATGAGTTTCTGGTGCAGTGCTCTCTGTTGGATTACTGTCTCCACACCTACAGTGTTCATATTTCATGCAAGATAGATATCAGCATTTTCCTGCTCTTGCTTGTTACCTTGACATTATGAACAATTATTTGCAGACCCATCAAGACTTTTATGCAGCTTGAGCTCCTTGCAAGGCCTTGCAAGTCCCCCATCCTACTTACAC
>VZTB01000827.1:431975-451843 GCA_013397245.1 Thryothorus ludovicianus | reverse complement strand
CCATTTGTATATTTAAGTCGGGAAGTTACTGTTTTAATTTTAGAGCTTAATGGCAAGTTCTGTCTATTCTAATCTGTGTTTGTCCTAGGACATTCCTACACAGACAAGCATGTTATAAAGAAATTATACTTTTGGTTTAATGTATCAATTAAAAGTAGTTCTCAGGAGGAAACGGGTCTGTACTTGATATTTTTCTTTGTATTAGAAGTAGAGAAGGTTAGACTCAGTGGAACGGAACTGTTTATTTTACCCAGAAACACTACCAGTATTAAATAGCTCTATTTGTCATTCAAATTAGTAGCTAGAGAGGAGTGAGATTCTCAAGAAGGGGAAGTGTACTACATGGCTAATGAAGAGTGAAATAACCGGATACTATCGAAGGAAGACACAGAGAATAATATTCCTGAAAATGCCCATATGAATGCTTGTTGGAATGATTCACACACCAATTTTATAAATATTTTCTAATCTTGTTTTAGTGGTTTATCAACATCTACTTGTTAGAGATCTCTCCTTCATACCTGAAAAAAAAGATTTGATTCAGCTTGTAGCAAACAGCATCTGACCTAATGTAGGTTTTGGGTTGAATCTGTGTTGCTCTCATTTCCTCTGTGTTCCAGGTCCTGAGAAAGCTGATGTAATTAGAGCAACATCCCGTGTGGCTTTGTCTCAACAGAGTGTGGTTAACTGAAGAGGGGAAGGTAGAATTGGAGAAGTTTTTTCAGCTAGCCTATATGCACAAGTTTTGTTTCAAATTTCTTCCTACTTTTGGCAGAACTCTGGTGTTTTGCTGTGCACTTTATAGTAAGGCAGAAACTGCTGGTTATGTTGGAGGTTTTATTTAAAACAGCTTAACACCTCTGACTAATTATTAGTGATTTAGGAAAAAGATTTAACTCTTCAAGTGGAGAACTTCAATGTTTTGTTGTGTCACGGTACAGGTGAACATTACAAAGAGCAAAACAGGTGACTTGCTGTCATTATTGAAATAAGTTATACTTAATCTGTTGTGGAAGTAAAACCAAAGTAGTCCAAAATGGTATTTTCCAGGATCCATTAGCTCATCTCTGAATCACAACTGTCAAGGAGTGATGCCTTTATTTGAAAAGAAAAGTTTCTGTCAAACGAAACACTCAAACATTTTGCTTTCCATACTTGAAAATCTTTTGTTAGAGAATTCTGAGAAGGTCTAAAACTAGTTTACACCACTCAGCAACAGAATAAATAGCTGTGAAGTTCTTGGCTGCGTTTGTTTGGGTTTGTTTTCTATATTCTTAAATAATTCACCTAATTTCTAGTCTGCAGTATTTGAAAGAGAGATATTGTAACTTCATCTACAAGGACTTTTTAACAGGCATTATTTTTGCACATGAAAGAAAAACGGCTGCACAAGAAGGATAGAGTGATAAATTATTACGGTTTAAACTGTATTTGAAAATATGTATGTCTTGGAGAACAAAGCTTTAAAAAGGATAATGGATGATTGTTTAAATAGCAAAGGAAAACTATGCTCAGTTTATAAGGAAATTGACTTTTTTTTTTTTTAGCAAATAAAATAGTTGTAACTTCCAGCAGTATGTTGTTCTCCTGAAGTATTACCGAATATAGCCAGTAGATGCCTGCAAACACCATAACATGGTTATAACTGAACACCTACAGAAACAGTAAAATTTTTGTTTTACCATGGAAGGATCAGTAGTTAACTTAATATCCAACCTCATTAAAAAATATGTTAAAATCACTCTTTTCACAAATATAGCCATAATGAAAATAGCTGTGCAATTCTATTTATGGTCATTTTGACTATTCCTTATGTGTAACTATAGTTACATGCTTGCTTCTGCTGTATTTCAATATTTCTATTTATTTATCCACTAAACTACCTTCACTGACCTCAAAGTGAAACATTAGTATATTAAACTCAGTAAACAAAAAATGATCCTACTTCACATTCCCAATGTTCCTCGAGTGCTTGTATGAAGTCTGTTATAATAATTTATACTTTGTAAGGGAAGTTATTGCAGCACAATTTCTTTATGGGGAGCTGACTCTTGGACTATTACTGTGTCTGAATCATAAATTTTATCAGTATATCTGTGTTGTCTTGGTCAGAAAATGAATTGATAAAAGCATAGTAAAGACAAGAGCAGCATTAACTCTGGAATCCAGAAATAATGCAGATCTATTTCTGAAGTGAACATCACCTTTCCTTCCTGTCAACCCCCACCCTAATCCCTTAGGTTAATTAGGTTAAAAGATGAGCTACTTGAAGGAAGTACTTTTAGCAGTTTCTTTTTCCTATCTTTCATTTGTATTCTCTTCAGTTGTCCTAATACCTAGTTGGAAATCTAAAAATAGTGGGAAAATTTTTGGTGACCATAAATTATTGTGGTTTAACCTCAGCCAGCAATCACACCCCACAGCCACTCACTCTTCCCCCAGTCAGGATGGGAGAGAATCAGAAGAATAAACATGAGAACTTGTGGATTGAGATAGAGACCCTTTGGGAGATAAAGCAAAAGCTATTCACAAGCAAACCAAGAAATTCATCCACAAGTTTGATCATATAGGTATAATAATTATATATTTTAAAATTATTTTTCTCTGAGATAGTAAATGTAATTTACTTTGGCATAAAATTGTAAATTAAAGTGTGATATTTTGCAATATTAATGCCATGAGATAATTTATGAAGTTTCATCTCAAATATGCACAATCTATCTCATCATGGAATTTTAATTCTATTTTAGAAGGTAGTAGATGTGCATAGATCAGAGCAGTGAAGTTGATAATAGGTAAGTAATGAAGGGGTTCACTTATTCAGTTCTGTTGAGTGTGGTGAACTTCCTAGACATCATGACAAGTAGCATTACATCAGAGGAATTTAAAATTCCATGAGAATTTAATATCTTGACTGCCTTTTTATTACAGGAAGTGTTTTCAAAGGGAATAATACTGCTCTCTGCAATAGCAACAGTAAGAGTTCATGGGGAGAATAAGTTTGAAGTTGTCACATCCCATAGGACTTTTGTTTTCCGTGTGGATAAAGAGGGTAAGTAGAAGATATGTGTTTCTAAATATTGCCAAAAAGCTGTGTAATCACTGTTGATAAATTCTGCTTGTGAAATACAACTCGTTATATTATGAGAAATATTTCTGGAATCCAATTGGCTTAAGCTCATAAAGTGAAACTGGAGATAACTCTGTACTTTGTAAGAACAATGGAAATTGTTGGGCTCTGGCTTTTTCAAATATCAGAATAAGAAGACTGTTTTTCCAACTCTTCTGCCTCCTTCCCCATCCTTCCCAAAGATTAATTTGTCTGAATTAAGTCAAGTCTCATTAACAGCTCTTACAGCCTGTGTACTCTCAGACATCTCTGAGTCACCACTTGATAAAAAATTGACAAAGAGACAATGAATGATGCCTCGGATGTGATGCTGTGATCAAAGGAAAATCCGAGGAAGGATTTCCAAAGGAAATTTCTGTCATATACAGTATTTTCAGCCAGGTATTGACAGAGATTACAAAGGTAAATTGTAGCAAGGAAGATGGCATGCCTTCTAATTGAATGCTTTATCAACCTACAGCTATAATATGTGGAATCAATATCAGTGCATGTATGATTTATTTATGGAAACAATCAAATAAACATGAATGCCTAGGAAAAAAGAGTTGTGCAATATGTATTTACAGCAATACATGCCAGAGCCATTATAGCTAAGAGTCTCTCAGCATTTCCATTATCAAATCCCATTTTTATGGGTTATAGTTGGTTGTAAACATTTGCTGCAGGCTGTAACAGGAGTGCAGCATCAGTGAACAAATCCTTCTTATCAGGTTTGGCTCAAATAATTTCAGTCATTTTTATGCTCTTAGCTGAGTTTGAAAGTATGTATTTCTTTATTATTTTTGCATTTCTTTTCCAAATTTCTTTTTAATTTTTTTTCATAAATTAGAATATAACCATGTTGGTGCAATACATTTTGGAGGGCTGCAATTTGTTTTGTGGATCTGTGGCTTGGATACTATAACAATGTTAAAAACTTATACTGACTTGTAAAACACGTTCAGAGCTTGTTATTCACTTGTTATACATGAAATTCCATTTTCATATAGTACATAATGATCTTTGGACATGGAATCTGGTCTGTAAAGCTGTTCAATTAAGGTTAGAAATGCTTATTGTATAAGGAATTTGGCCCTTACTGTATACAGAACTGGATGATGTATTCCCAGTAAAGTATATAAATAACCCTGCTTGATTTCTGTTATATGCAAAAAATAAAACTGTTACTTGTTGCTATTACTTCTCTGGATTTGTGGTTGGGAATTCTTCTGGGACTATTCAAATGGAACTTAACTTCTTTCAAACATTAGGAAATGGAGACTTTTATACATATTTGGAGATATCAGAAATGCATTACTTTTGGATGGATTTAAATATCTAGAGGGAAAAGCACTATATATAATGGTTTGGAAAGTTTAGGAGCTTTTGGGGACAAAATAAATAACCAAACAAGGGATAGCAGTGAATTAGAGCATAACTTGCTCAGATGCAGTGAGATTTTGTTTCACCAGAGTGAAATACCATTGAAAGAAACCACTTCTAGAGTAATTTGATGCCCTCAGCTATACAAAAGTACTTTGAAAAGATTACTGGAGTATTGCAATACACCATATATGTATTTTAAAGCAAAATTTTTTACAGGAACACTTGGATCACTTTCACTCTGCTAATCTGTCAGGCTGCTATCTTCCTTTCCTACAAAGTATTTTGTGATGCCTAAGTTTGTGTATTTGTTCCTTCATTTTGCACACATGCCATTTATGAAGTAAGCGCATTATTATTTCAGTGGTGCTCCCTGCAGTCTTCCACACTAATTTTGCCAGCTTTACATATACTGTGTATAGAACTTCCAATCCCTCCCTCCCCCCCTATACCTCCCCTCCCCAATATATTTTGTCATCTGGCTCTTTCAGAGCAGGCAGTTGAAATATTCATGATATTCCAATCGCATAAGGCAAACCTAATTCACTGGGACTACTCAGCATTAAAGTATATTGATCTTAGTCCGGTGAAATGTCTGAACATAGTGAATGAGACTGAGCGAAACTTTATTACTTCGCCTCCTTGTGTTCATGTATTTGTAAGATCTTACATTAATAATGCATGCGAAGATGCTCAAACACGCATTTTCGTAATTACTCAGTACCCTTGACAATATCAAGCTTAACCACCACACCTTTAATGGAATAGATTGTAAACTACCAAGTGTTTTTTCTTAAAAGCATGGCCAAGCATGGAATAGCGCTGGTGATGGTTTGCCTCTTCAGTGACAGATGATGTTTAAACTCCCTGGTTTCTGCTTACATAACTGCTGTAATTCTTTCCCATTGATCTGGCTTCCAGAAGGTGAACATACCACTTGTCTGCCACCTCAGTCTTTAAGCTGTCTGGAATAAAGTATCTCAGAAGTAGCAATCGTGATTTTAAGAATCTCGATCATCAGTTTGTTTAGATTGGTGTGTTGATTGTTTGGAGTTAATTGGATGCTGTCCTTCTAACACCTCCACTGACACAAATTCTAGTTATTTTTATTTACACCTCCTCCTTGACGTGGTTCTCTCCTATTTGGCATGGCTATGCCATCAACCAACGTTGCAACAACATTAGGAAAACCAGTGTGTAGAGAAGAATGAAGCTGCTACTTAACTAACTGTCTTTGACCAATTTTTTTTTTTTTTCTTGTTTAGAAGAAAGAAATGACTGGGTTAATACGATGCTCAATGCCTTGAAATTGCAGTCTGATAATAACTCTCAGTCTCGAACTTCTGCCACCCCTGAGAAAAGTGGATATCTTGAGCTGAAAGGATACAAAACCAAAATCTTTATTCTACTTCAGGGGAGTACTGTATGGATCTGCAAAAATGAGCAGGTAAATTTTTTATGTACTTTTTTGTGAATGAAAGCTTATGAAAATGGTTTAACTAGTGAGTTGGAAATTGATGGCTCTTTGTGAATAGGTGCATTTCAATATAAATGCATATCTCTTTATATGTAGTACTTTATTGCTGCAATTCTCAGAAGGCTTCACAAAGCAGGCAAAGAATCATTATGTCTGTTGTACAATAGAAAAAAGTGAATATATAGTGAGGTGAAGTGAAAAGCTCTGAGTGTCAAAACATGTTAGTGTCAGGACTGGGATTAATTCACTCTTAAAATGTGGGCCATAAGCACTCAATCAGAAGGCTTATTTTGTGCACTGGTTTCAGTGTTTTATAATACACTGCCCTGGAAAGTGTGCTATACAGAAACACACCATGGTATTTAACTGATACTTCAGGAAAATGTTCAGAAATTATGTTCTTTTTGTTTCCATGAATCAAGACTGGCCAGATTCTGTTGTGCACTGTAATATTTTAAACAAATCCAGTATTAAAAAATGTGAAGTAGGCCTGTCATTTCAACTTCCAAAATCTAGGGCTTTAGTTTTGTTTTGGGCATGACTATATGACAATATAAAGTGGAACTCTCTAGAGTGCTGTAGAAAGGGAATAAATGGAGATAGTTGGGTTCAGTGAACAATTGTGTGAACTAGTGGAAGAAAAATCTATTGCAGGACATTAAATGGCAGGTGCTATTTCTTTTTGAGGGAATTGATTACCCACAAGTAGCTGGAACCTGGGATGGCATTGAGGGAGGTTTTTTTATATGCTTGCCTTGTTCTGTTTCTTTCAAAGTTGTATACAGACAAATCCCCATCTCAAATGTGAGTGGTCTCTCTTGGAATTGATCTCCCTTTCTTGTTGTCCTCCTCTCTTTGAAATTATTTAGGTGTGCTTGAGGGTCCACAAAATGCTTGATATTAAATCTTGCCATTCTTTCACAGGGTATGACAGGAAATTAAAGACTGAGACCTGTTTTTCTTTCTACTTACTGTACTTCAAGGAAGTTTTACTTGTTAGGTACATTCTTTGAGGTCAGTCAAGAGCTAACTAATGAAAAATGTTGCAATTGGGTTTGCATGGCAAACCTGAGGAGGGAGGACCAATTGATGACAGCCCCTCATTCCCTATCCCCCTGAGGTGCTGAGTGTGGAGGAGGTAGGGAAAATCAGGAGCAAAGTTAAGACCGGTAAGAAGGGAGAGGTGAGGGAAAGGTATTTTAAGATTTCAGTTGATTCCTTATTGTCCTACTCTGGTTGGATTGATAATACAGAATAAAGATTAAACTGATTTGCCCAAGTTTGAGTCTGCTTTGCCCATGACAGTAATTAGTGAGTGATCTCATCCTGTCCTTACCTCATCCCTCAATACTTCTGTTATATTTTCTCTCCCCTGTCCAGTTGAGGGAGGGGGAGATTAATAGAGCAGCTTTGGTGGGCATCTAACATCCTTCCAGCATCAACCCACCACAAACATGATACAGTTTATGGATTTATGCTGTTCTGTAAGTATAACAAAACTCCATAAATTATTTAGATACCAAAAGTGTGTTTGCTATGTGTCATTTGAATTTAAGCCCGCAGCTTATGTTTTTCTGAATGAGTATCAAGGAGAGAAATTTGTCTTCATAGCTGAGCACGGTACTCTTTATATGTACTGAAATCTTCAGACCTGAATATTGTAATGAATAGGTGACTTATCAGTTTGTATATTTATTTAAGTTCACAGCTCATCTTTAAGGAGGAACAAAACCAAGATACAAACACCACCCCTCCTTTCTGAGACCCTGTATTTCACTGAGATGCTCTTGCATTTAGAAAGAATGAAGTGGAGTGACTATAGTTGTTGGTTGTGAGACTCACACTGTGAGTGTGCTCCATGTTGCTCTTCTGTCATGGCATTTCCAGGTGTTTTACCAGTGAGGGTCCATGGAAAGCCTTCTCATCTGTGAAAATCTTCTTTTTGTGGATGTTCATTGTTAACGAGACACTTTTCCTTTCAGAACTTAGGCTTTCTTAATCTTATGCCCCTGAATATTTTTGAGAGGTGCTTGTGGGTGTTCTGAGCTTTTTGATTGAGGAGAGAAGATATCCAGACTTGTGGAGAAATTTCTCCTCCAGAGTGATAGGTCATTTGAAATTAGTTATGTCCCTCTTGAGAGTTACAGTACCTCACATCAGATTTTTGCTTTTTTCTTTCATTCTTACTCTTCTTGAATATAACTGTTCGGAGCATCTTTCTTGCCTCAAGTATTGCTTTGAACTTCCTCTGTTCATATGGGACACTTCCAGCTCTGCCCACTGTGCTGAGTCAGTTTTTCTGACTGTATGTTGATACAAAATGAGCCATTTACTCTTGAAGGGTTCTTGATTGCTCTTTCCTGCATTTTCAGAGTGCAGATTCAGATAGTCTAAAGCTGCTTCCCTCCCCCATCACTTTTTGTTTTTACAATTTTTTAAAAATTATATTTTTTGTATGTGCACGTGTGTTGATTTTACTGCCTATGCTGTTTTGTGACAGGTTGTATCTGATCTGCCCTTTCAATATCATGCATTTCAGAACTGCTTTAGCTGATCATGAAAGCACATCCTTATACAGCCCTTTTAGTATACATTTATTCCCTTCAAATACATGGATGCTCTGCAATGATCACTGCAGTGCAGCAGAAGGCAAACAAAAATCAAGCCCTGAAACAGAATGGTAAGATGTGCTGCCAGCCTGTTAACTCCTCCTGTGTGTATGAATATTGCAAACAATGGTGCGAAACCATCTTCTTCCCAAAGCTTTCGTATCTAACCCCCAGAAAATTCTAATGGTCCTAAGATGTTTCTTTTCAGATTCTGCATTTGAACAATATCCTTTCTTCATAAAATTTCTTGGTGTTTGTGAATAAGAAGAAACATCTTCTGTCTTTAGGCTTTCAAAGTCTGCAATTCTTTGGCTATCTCTTGTGTTTTAATTTCAAGAGTGGAAAAAGAATGATTTTTACTGCAATACTGAAGAAAACCATCACAATACAGCATTGTCCCATTAGAGGGCGCTGTTGATCTAAAAATCCCTCCCTCTCGCAAGCTCGCAGTTGAGCCAGTAATTATCAGGCAAATCTGTCCAGGGATGTCCTCAAATCCTGTTCATATTGGAATTCACATCCACACTAGACTCCCGGAGAGCCTTAGAGGGGTTTATTATAACTGCAGTGCTAAAAGACACCTATTTAGACTTCTTACAATGTTGAAATGAGATTGGATCGAGCTTATTCATTGATTTCTAATAAACTTGATAGAGGAGAGTCTGCTGTTACTTTAAAAAAAATTTCTTCGGTGTTGAAAGTGGAGAAGATCCTAAGCCAAATGCCAAATCGTAATATAACCACCATGAACTTTGTGAAGTTCAGATTGAGATCAAGAACATCATGTCTCAGGCTTCTTTCTACTTAAAAAGTGATTGGTTTAGCTTGAACTTGTGGCAGTGATATAGTGCTAGTACAAAACCATCAATTTCTTTGACTCGTGTAGTGTAAATTTCTTAAACTTCCTTTCTTGAGCAAAAGTGAAAAGTAAATCGTACAGAATCAATTTGTTCAACCTTCAGCTTGCTGAAATTCCTATTTCTGTTTCAAAGTCATTCGTGCTTAAATAAAAATATGTAATCTGTTCACTCATGGCTGTTCAAACATTGGCTTGAAATGTCGGTCTGCAGTGGCAGTGCCAGTGGCAGCCTTCCCTCGGTTACCATCAGAAGGGCTCTGACAAATGCTTGTCTGGTCTGCTTGAATATATCTGTTTTGTTAGGCTATATTTAAGATTTACTGGTATATAATGTCAAGGAGGGCCTTGGTGTCATAGTGTTTGTGCTAGAATTTGGCTTTGAAAAGAGAAATCAGGATGTTGTTGTTACTGCTTTTGGTGGTTGGATGTATTTACTGGGGGTATTTGAGGAAACTTTACCAAATATAAAGATGGGGGACTGATATGACTGTGTGCCATAATAATTTGAGGCATGTTTTCTCCATGCCTGACTCCAGGTTAAAGCTAGAATGGTGATGCGTATTCTCTCTGTTATGTATAAGCAATAATATATGTTACTTATTAAAAATCTCTTGTTTCATTTTGGCTCAATGTTCCTATTGATTTCAGAGGGTATCTTGTTTTGTCAAAGATTGACATGCTTTGTTCTGTGGCAGATGGAAATGTTTATTCATGTTGAATGAACCAGTAAGGATGCTTAGTAATTTTAATTTCCTCTGTAATGCTAATGGTGCAGTTAAAGCAAAACTGGACAATACCAAAGGATGTATTACGAGAAAGGTTATTAAATAGGCAGGAAATAGCAAAGGGTGGCATAAAATAGAGAACTGGTACAAGGATAGCTGAAAGGATACGCCAAAGCTGATGCTTGAGATTGGCATCTTGAAAGAGAGGAGGTGATATGAATGTCAGTGGAAGGAAGCAGAAGGGATGTGGGAATGAGGCCCTGTCTACATAAGAGCAGAGATATATTCTTATCTCTGTTAAAGAAACACAGGCTTAAAGGGGAGCGTTTTTGAGCAGCCTAGTGAAAAATGCCCCTGTTGGATATGTGTAAAGAGTTAGTATTAAGTTCTTCTATGTGCAGCTAAACTTTGAGGATTTTTTTCCCGTTCATTTGTTTTTGTGCTAAGATCTGTAAGTACACCTGAGGCAGGCATGGAACATGGTAAAAAGCCTAATGCTTCCACAATGATAAAAAGCTTCCTGATTAATCTGATTTGGAGTAAAGTTGTCAGTTTTTCAGTAATGCTCCATCAAGCTTTACAGTCATCACATCAAGCTTTTAGTCATCACTAATACATATATAGCCAGCTACTTTAATCACTTAAAAACTAGAAGGGAAGAAAAGTGGGGTTTCTTTGAATATTATGAAGATTTTGCATAGTGGCAGAGCACATGCATAATCAGTTGAATAAGGTTTCAGTTCTGCTTGCCATAAAGGCTATGACTCTACCAATGCAATGTTGGGGAAATCCATTTACTTCTAAGAGTACTGGAATTATCCAAAATCATTGTTCATAACAATGAACAATACGTTGCTCATTTTTAAGAAATACTTGCTTGGCTTCAAATCCCACGGTGAAATAATGTATTGGATCAAAAGCCTTATATATAGGAACCAGAGCATTGTTATGGGAACTTCCTTTTATAATTGTAGACTGGCTTTGCATTTATATTTTTATTTTAAATCACATGAAAAAGTTATTTCTGCATTCAGTTAATCCAAAAGGTTGTATAATCAGCATTTATATACACACTTGAATAACAAAGACTTCTTTCTTTGTATGTGAGTGCAACAAGAAGGTTTGAGGCAGCAGTGAAACTGAAAAAGAAAGTGTTTTTCAAGAACACTTGGATCTCTCATCTTTCAATAGCTCAGTATACTGTAGAATTAAACACTGCTAGAACACTATTTGATTTCTGTTTAATTGTAAACATATTAGTCAGCTCTCATAGGAAACATGCTGAAAAACTAGTCAGTAGCTTTGGTTTGCTTTTTCTCTTTTAAATTGAGAGCAATGTAAAACACATTCTCCCCATTCTTCTGTTATTACTATGCATTTGCCACATTTGCTTTCATTTACCAATTACTTTTTTTCTCAACCTTTTTTACCTCTACTTTATTTAATCTATTAAACTAATTAGTATAGCTAAAATATTAATACTTATACAAGGTTACATGGCCATCACAACAGTGGAGACCAGAGCATTTCTGAGGTGGTGTAGACAACATATCTTTACAGAAATATTTGTTTTACAATCTTAGATAGGTACAAGCATATGTTATCACCATAGAATCATCATAGAATGACCTGGGTTGGAAAGGACCTCAAAGGTCAGCTTGTTCTGAGCTCCCTGCCATGGACCAGGTTGCTCAAAGAGCCAATCAACCCAGGGATGTGGCATCCACAGCTTTTCTGGGCAACCCATTCCAGTGCCTCACTACTGTCACAACAAAGAATTTCTTTCTAATATCTAATGTAAACCTTCTCTCTTTCAGTTCAGATCCATTCCCTCTTCTGTCACTACATGCTATTGTAAAATGTCCCTTTCATCCTTCTTATGATCTCCCTTTAGGTACTGAAAGGCTGCAGTTAGGGTTGCCCTAGAGCCTTTTCTGTAGACTGAACACACTCAATTCTCTCAGCCTTTCCTCATAAGAGAGGTGCTCCATCCCTCTAATTAACTTGGTGGCTTCCCTTGGACTTGCTCCAACAGGTCCATGTCCCTCCAGTGCTGGTACCCCAGAGCTGGGTGCAGGGTTCCAGGTGGGTCTCAGCAGAGCAGAGCAGAGGGGCAGGATCCCCTCCCTCCCCTGCTGCCCACGGGGCTCTGGATGCAGCCCAGGACAGATTTGGCTCTCTGGGCTGGGAGTGCCATGGCTGGGTCATGTCCAGCTCTCATCCACCAGCACTCCTGAGCCCTTCTTGGCAGGGCTGGGTCTGTTCATCCCCCAGTCTGTGTTGATACTGACCTAGATGTAGCATCCTGCACTTGATCTCATTAAACTTCATGAAATTCCCATGTGCCCATATCTCAAGTTTGTCCAGATCCTTCTGGATGCCATCCTGTCTCTTGGGAATTTCAACTGCACCCCTCAACTTGATATCATCCTCACATTTGCTGAGGCTGCATTTGATCCCTTTGTCTGTGTCCTTAGTGAAGGTATTAAGTAACACTGGTCCCAATACAGACCCCTGAGGGGCACCACTTGCCAATGATGTCCTGAGCCATTGACCACTACCCTCCCTATGTGACTTTCCAACCAATTCCTTATCCACTGAACAGTCCACTCATCGAATCAGAGTCTCTGCAATTTAGAGAAGTGATGTGGGGGCCTGCCTCAAAGGCCTTACAGAAACTCAGAAAAATGACATCTATGACTTCCCTTGTCCACTGATGTAGTCATTCCATCATAGTTACTTAGGTGACCCTTTCCCTTGATAAAGGCAAACTGGCTGTCTCAAATATCCATCTTCTCATCTGTTGTCACCAGACTTTTATGATAGTGTAAGTGACTTCCATGTCATAATTAGTTAAAAGTACCATAATATGCTATTGCAAATTTTTGTTTATTCTATAACTTCTGTTAGCAATTTGCCAGGTTTGAAATCCATTACAACTCAGTTAAGTAAATGTGGTTTCTGAACTCAGTCTGTAAATTCTGTAGCAGAGCTCAGACAAGTAATGTCACAAAAGGATATTCTCTTTTGGTACATTGCCTCTATGATAAAGGACTAAGTTGTATGGACAACTAAGTTGTATGGACCTCCTTCTGTGCAAGGTAACAGGTGGGGCTATTCTTTTGTCCAGTTAGGAGGGGAAGGCAATATTGCTGAAGACTAGGATTTGCCCAATCTATGACAAGTATCAGATGAGCACTGCCAGTCACTTTATGATGGTAAAAATTTTCTCTTTGGTTGCAAAATGAAATAAAATCGATTAGTGTGCACCAGCAGGAGACCAAAGAATATGTCTGCAATTCATTAATATGCCTTGTAGCTGGTGCTGTAATGTTTAGAACTCCAAGCACTTAAAAGCAAGTGATTGATCATAATGCATTTAGCTTACAATAGCTGATCATGCAGGAAATGCACAGTGTTCATAAAAAGACCAGTTTTAGCATTCTTGGATTTCTGTAGTTACTCGGTGGTGATTTTCAGGATTGGATGGTCTTACTTCAATCTCTGTTGGAATTTATCAGAGTAAGGACCATTACAACTTTTTGAAAATATCCAGAATTGGTAGTACCCCCCTCCTTTCTTTCCTCTTCATACGTTTTCAGCTTCCCCCCCTTTTTGTACAAATGCTTAATTCAATAATAGACACTTGCTCCAAAACTGTTCTTTTCTGCAGAGCGTGGGCTGGAAATGGGAACAGTAGCTTTGATGGCAGTGCAGAGAGAGCAGGTTGGAATTGCTATTGTACTACTAAAATAATTAGGCCATTGGAGTTTTCATTAGTTATGCAAAGTAAATGGTTTAAAATAAGAATTATAGTGATGGTCCTTAAAATACTAAGATCATTAATATCATTGTGGCTCAAGTGACATTTTAATGTTTTTGGGCCATAAGTATTTTATTTTTCTTCATCTGTGCTGGTTGCTTTATGTTGTCTGGAGCAGTATGGTATTGTTCAGGTAAAACAATATTTTCTCTACTCCGCAATCTTATATCTACAAATTTTATTCTAAATAAATGAACCATCCTTATAGCAAAAGGAAGAGAATTTATGATTTATAGCTTAATATGAATGTGGGGAATACCCCAGTGTGCTTTCTCAGCAATAATTTCTGTCCCTAGTTAATAAATTGCTAGGCCAACGAATTTGAACTTAATCAACTCAAACTGAATTCTTACTACATGAAACACTTCAATGTCATGGTTATTAAACTAAATTCTTCCTCTTAAATATTTTGCATACAAAGTAACATCTTTTTAGAGATAGCGTGTTTAAATCTCATTCATTAAAAATCATTGTCTTAGAGATATTTCCAGAAAAGTTCACTCAAAAGTTACTTCCATCTCAACATGTGATCAGAACCCCTCAGAGATCCATCACAATGATTGGCTGATTTGCTAATTGATTGATTAATATCTAATGCTTTTAAAGAAACCTGTGAAAAATCTTACATGCACTGAAAAGCAGAAAAAAATTGAGTTTTGTTACCTTCACTTAGGATGGAAGGTTGTCAAAACACGTGGCTGTGACCATCCAGAGAACCATTTGAACAGGCTTGGACAATGGTTGAAAGAAAAATATATTCAGGAAAATATATGAATAGCTATGATTCAGGAAATAAATGTAGAAATAATCTTGCTAGAGTCACACCTAGTGATGTAGATTAGTATGTTTTGCTCATTTCAAACAACTTTTATTTGGTTTGTCTTATTTTTTTTGCTTGGTAGACCTTTTTAATATACATCTGTGGCATTTTCAATAAAATGACTTGGAAAAAAAAAACTGAGCCAAATAATACAATGGCTGGAGAGTCTCTTTTACTCATCTAGATAAACACTTTCATTGTTGATTTTGCTTGTCCTTTTGGGGATTCTGGTATGTAATATTTAGTTATTATATCACATAGATTATATGTCCATTTCTTGTTTAAGGTGAGTTAGGTTTTTGAAAAACCAGTGCGAAAACCTCCTGCTGCTGTCTGTGGATATGACTCTATTTCAGTTATCGCAAAATTGTTTGTCTTGTACCAGCCAACGTTTCCAAATTTTAGAGGTTTCTATGCTCCACAGGCAGAGAGGAGTCTATATCCACTGTACTGCATTTGCCCACATTTTCCCTGTCTGTGGTTTAAGACCAGTATGCGGGCCTGTGTTAGAGATACATGAACGAGATTTAGAAAAGGTTTGAAGCAGAGTGGCTGCTTTGGTATAATAAATATGGCTTTGTGTCCTGCTTCCTGGTTCACAATCAGCCTGTCTGGCACGTATTTGGGAGGCTCTGCAGGGTGTTGTATGTATTATGCTTTATCCAGCCAAGGGCTGTTATTCCTTGCCATGGGGTCATAAAGAAGTTCAAAGGCAGATAAAATGACAGCAGTCAGCAACAGCAGCTCAGTTCCTGCAACACAGGAGTAATTGCAGCCCATTATTACAATTGGCTCTTGCTTCTTTCCCCTGAAGGAACTGAGCAGCTGCCAGTTTACTGGGCTGCAAGAGAGCTGATGAGACAGGAGATGGGGATCATAACAAAAGTTGAGAAACTGATCAAGGCAAAATTCATTAGTCCTAAGTAGCTATAAGAGAAGGAGATAGTGCTGTGACTGGTCATCACCAATGCCCATGTGGGAGATAGATTCTGACCTCCAGGTTGGTTTGTTTCGCCTTGCATTTCTTTTTTTCACAAAGAGAAGCAAGGGAGATTCTACGATCTTTCATCTTATGTTGTAAAAAACAAACCAACCACACAGCAGAAGGCAGAATACAGAATCTCTTTATGGGACTTACCTAGAAAAGGTTTATTTCAGCCTGAATAGTTATATCAGGTTTTTTTTTTGTTTTTTGTTTTGTGTTTTTTTTTGTTTGTTTGTTTGTTTTTTTTTTTTATATGTGTGCTGCAGCTGAAAAGGAGATGAACTTGTTTGGTTTTATTTAACATCTATGTGCAGTTGGATGATCCATAGGTCCTTGCTTGTGGTAAATACATACAGTTAGCAGTGTGAAACTTGTGTGTCTTTATTGGTGTTCTCAGCAATAAATGCTAATGTAGAAATGACAGCATTATATGTAGGAATGAAGGGATTACATCTACACAAACTGTGTTTCAGACAATTTCTTCATCTATCACTTGCTGATGTGGTATGGAATATCAGAAACTTATTTCTTAATATATGCAAGTGGAGATGTAGGGGAATTTTACAGGGAAAAGAAAAAGTAAAGGTTAATAGAGTGCACTGTAGATACAAAACCAGAGGATGTTATCTAAGTTCTGTGTGATTCTCTGGTGCTGTTCATGTCTTCTAACAGGTCTTTTATCCTCACACTTAAACTTCATTCTCCTATACTGCGTGTAGGTCTATTTTAAAATGAACCCAAAGAGGCATGTGCAGATTTTGTTGTAGCTGCTTGTCTTTCTAAATAGAAAAGTTAAAGATGCATTGTATTTTCATTATTTACGGGGCCATATTAAGAAAGCTGTTTCTTGTAGGATCTATACACAGATACCTGGAGTGAATTTCCATCTCTTTGAATGTCAGAGATTTGCCATTCATGTCAATTACCAGTTTTTCATTTTAGTGCAGTATTTTGTTTCATTCCTTAGTTCTTCTTCATCCTAGTTTCTTAAATTACATGTTCATGCTGAGAAAATGTACCTTCCTGTAAGTTTAGTGTGTTTCCAGATTGCAGCTGCCCATTCCTACTAATATAGTTTTTTAGTAATTTTCTGTTCTTAAAAATCATTATAGCATATTGCAACCCTACCCACCCACAAATGGTGCAAAATGCTGCTGCTGAGTTTCTGAATATCCTAAATCAGAGTGATTTTGTAATTCTAGTTCTATTTTTACTGTTTGTGAGATTCTCTTTTATGTGTTATCTTGATCAAGTCATGGCAATTTTGATGCAACTTGTGTGTGATGAGATGCATCTGCATAGTTTCAGTTTTGAGCCAGAATAGTGTTTTTACCACTGTAAAAACAGTTCCCTGTGATATGAAGTGGGTTCAGTTTGCTGCTGTCTGGGTCAGGGTGTTGCTGTATGATCAGCCTGTAAATCAGTGCTGCCCTGTTCGTTTTGGTCACTTTCCATGAACAAATTGCCACTACAGGTGCTGCTCTTCCCTAGTCACTGATTTGCAAGGCATCTTGACTTATCTGAACATAGCAATGCATGTTTCAGAAATTACTATTTTTTTTTAATTACTGTGTGATTTTGTTGGCTATTCTAGCACAACATTCAAGAAAGAAATGTTTTGGTTTAGGCCTGTTGCCCCCACCCAAGAATGTGCTCTGAGGCACGAGTTAACATTGCTGTTGACAAGTTTTTGTTTGTCAGTTGCACATTAAATTCAGGTGAGTGAAATTTATTTCTTGCTTGTAAGGTTTTGGGCATGAGTGAGAAGTGAAAAGAGTGTAGTAGACAGGTAGAATCAGTATGCTACAAAGGAGCCATGAATCTGTAGCTTATTGTGGGTCCTAAAAGACCTTCCTGTATTGTTCAGCAGGTGACAACAGGAAGCTTTATGAAACAAGAAGAAGATAAATGTGTAAATGGAGATAATTTGTTAAAGATTTAATTTTTAGTGTTCTTTCTATTAACTAGGTGTCTAGATAGTAACACAGAGTATAAAGGTTATTTGAAAGATGTATGTGGAGGGCTTTGTTTTTAAGGATTTTGGTTTGTGTCTAACTTCCAATCTGTTGAAGTACATTTTTTGGAGAATGGTTGCTCCATATTTTTACAGATAAGTTGTCCTTTTCTCTTAGATATTAGCCTTTGCTCCTCATTAGCAGAAAATAATTTCATTGAAAGCTTGAATTTACTTTTTTTTTTACATAAGGTGGTTCTAGCTCATAATTTGTGGTGGGAGGAGATATGCATTAAAAATTAGATTACATTCATTATTATGAAGGCATTTTGTTTGTTTAGAAGGGTGTATTCCACACATAGTCCTGAAACCTGAGTATAGTGCAGATATTTTAGTGCTGGATCCTTCTTTAGCTGTGATAGTTGCCCATCTTAGCTTTGATCATTGTAAAATAAAAATTTTAAAAAAATTAATCCCTAAAATCAAATGGCAATGTCTTTTATATGGACTCATAATAAAACTTTTTTACAATGGATTTACTGGGAATTCAGTAATATCTCTAAGTATGTAATACTTTAACCACTTTAAGTAGTGAGAAGTACATTGCTTGTTTGTAAACTGTATTGATACTTGAAACTCTCTTTAATATATTTACTTTTGTACTAACTTTTTTTTAAAATGTATGATCATTATCTTCATGGCATAAAGCCTAGACAAGTATCAAAGTGAGTATCTGCTAAGCAGTAGCTTTATGTGTATCCATAAGCAATTTTGCTTTTAAAAATTCAAAACAGTTTCTCTGCATTTATCTGCTATTTTCATCTTTGTTTGTCACAGAGACAAATTAGTATGAGTGAATCTAAAGCCAGCAGAAGAAAATATTTTCTTTATAAACAAAACCAAAGAAACTAATCCCTCAAAACAAACAAACAAAACTCCAAACCCACTCCACTCTATTTTTGGCTGAACTAAGCGTAAGGAGGATGTCTTCCTAGGAGAGATAATGGTGAAATGACTGAATTAGGAAAGATTCAGCTTAGCAAAAGCTGTGGTGCAGCATTACTCTTGTCATGGCATCAGCCCTCTCTGGGTCTAGGCTCAGAAGAATGTGTGGCAAAACTCTTGGTGCTGCTGTCCTTTCACTGTTTCAGAATAAGTATTACAGAAGTGGGAAGAATTCACAAATCATAATTTGGTCTCCTTAAGTTGCTGTTTCTTGTCATTATTGGGAAGTTTATACTTTACCTTGGCTTCTAGAAAAGGTCTGAACCTCCATGACACATTCTTCAAAGTTATTAAATATGTGTGCCCACTCTCAAAATCTAAATCTTCTGCTACATATTTATTATCTGTTTCACAAGGAAAAACTTTATCTTTTTGGTTCAGGTAGTCCAAAAATTCCTGAATTTCAAATTTTAAATGATTCTGAAATTTTGTGGCATTTGATGATTCTCTCCTGTAAAGGTGAACATTTATTAACTAGGTGAGAGTTCATACTGTCTAGCCAAAAGCTTTTGTGAGGGTTTGTATTCTCCTTAGCTTATTTTTTTCCTTTTAAGATTATAATGTCAAATATTAAAATGAAATATTTTTCTTCATGGCTCTCTAAGCAGAAGGTATCGAAAATCTCCCAAGCTGGAAAAAGTAGCTAGTACAATCCAGAGCTCTCCATATTTCATGTAATTAATTAATTTATTCTTAAAAGGTGTATGGGGATATGCGTGTGTTTTGGTGCAATATACACCCTCTCAGAAGAGTAATTCAGTTTGATAGGATTAGAAATCTAAACTGTTCATTTTATCAGCATCAGCTGGAAGATCCCATAGGGATCCAGTTATGGTAAAATGGGATATATTTGGAATATATTCAGATTGCCATAAATACATTTTCTTNTTATGAATTATATTAGTTATTAATTATTTCTACTTGTGAAATATTATATCAAAGAATTAAATTTCAATTTAAGAAAGAAGAGAATAAAATGAGAAAGTCTTCATATTTACTGTGAAGATCATTTGTCTTAACACCTTACTCTTTGTAGTCAGTAAGTAAAAGCACTGTGCTTGGTCAATGATACTTTATTGTCAATATCATCATATTTGTTTATCTCCATGGGCAAATTTT
>VZTB01000827.1:264270-410458 GCA_013397245.1 Thryothorus ludovicianus | reverse complement strand
CAAAGAAAGCATAGCCTATTCAGTTAGCTTCTGAAAAAGAAAGTGAATAAAGGACTTAGACTGCTACAGGGGAGAGAAATCCTGAAACATGGTGATGTCTCAATATACTAAAATATAAAGAAGTGACCTTCACTATTCTGCAGTAATTCCATAATAACCAAAAAAAAGAAAAAAAAAAATCACTTTTTTTTCTTCTGTCTTCAAAGGTAACTTATTGCTTGCTGCCTTTCCAAATGGTTCCATTTTAGAGTAATACCTAAATTAAAAAACATGTTAGCTGCATACTTCACTCTTTGGAAATAACTAGCCTCCTGTTTTCCTTTACCTGTGATTGAGGAGCTTTATGAGAAATTTCATTTAGATTTGATATTTCATGTGGAGAAACAGCTGGTCCTTAAAAATGCCTATTCTATTAGTCAGAACTAAGTGTATATATAATTTTCAAAATGGTTATTGAAAATGATAGAAGTGACTCAAGCTCAGTTCTCCATATTTAGACAAATCTCTCTGCAGCATTGAAAGGAAAAAGCATATTCCATCTATTTGGCACTTAATGAGAGGTCACAGACAAAATCATACTACAAATTGGTGAACCATATTTTGTAAGTTAAAGACTGACCGACCCTAACTTCAGCACAATATTTACTTTCCAAATTCCTCTCCAATTTAAACTGGTTTGGTTTTTCTTCTTTTACTGTCCTTATTTATCCATTAAAAATTGAATAAACAGGGTTCATCTGCTTAAATAGTGGTATAATTTTTAAAAGGAAAAAAACCCCAAGAACCTCCCTCAAGAAAGCCCAAGATCCTCCCTTAAGAAAACTTCTAAGAGCTTCTTGAGCTGCAACAAGTTCAAAGTATTCCTTGGTGATGGCAGGTGATGCACAGTGACCACAGGTTCAGGCTGTCTGACAGGAAAAGCCTCTTCAGTTAGAGGGCAGGTGGAGGGCAGGAATGGGTTAGTGACAAGAATAGTACCCTCCATGCTTAACTCTTTCCAAGTTTTCTCATTGTGATGATCCCTCTTTGAGCAGGAGATTAGACCAAATGACATCTAAAAATCCCTTTGAACCAATGTTTCAACTTGTTTACAGCTTCCCATTCAACTAGTTGTTCTGTCTGTATTAAACATACAAAAAAAAATTTCAAATGCATCAAAAAATATACTTGATCAAATAACATGAGCTTCGAAAAGCAAAAAATTCCCTATGTATTTTTAATGACTATATGTAAACATTTTTATGCATTTTGAAATTATTCAATAAACTATTACACTGTAGTCTTCAAAACATATAATATTGATCCTGTTGCATTGTAAAGTGCATTATTATTAGCTGGGCTATACTTGTAATATTGGAGGAGAAATGCAGATGGATTCCATAATAAATAAATTCCAAAAATACTGAAATAAAACTCATGTGTGTCTACTGTTTTGAAGACTAAACGCAGCTGTCTCTTGCTTGCTTTAGGGACATCTTTACATTTGAAATATACTTAATGTCAGAACGTGTTTTTCTATTTGGAGCTGAAACTGCCCATTCACAAAGAAAATGGACGTCAGCAATAGCTAAGGTAATACTGATAATTATCTTTTTTC
Source organism: Thryothorus ludovicianus (assembly GCA_013397245.1). Classification (NCBI taxonomy): domain Eukaryota; kingdom Metazoa; phylum Chordata; class Aves; order Passeriformes; family Certhiidae; genus Thryothorus; species Thryothorus ludovicianus. The sequence continues at coordinate 408,861 of VZTB01000827.1, read as the reverse complement.
AGTTAGGCCAGAAGTCTTTGCACAAATAATAAAGTGCCATTGTTAGCTTAAAACCTCTGAGAAGCCATTATTGATGAATACTGATCTCTCCTGTGTGTAAAGGTTTCTTGTGCAGCAGGAAGAAATAACTTTTGTGATTTAATGTTTGAAACAAGATAATAAAATGTGAAAGGAATTGAAGCAGCATTTTAATGTCGACCTTAAGAATATATTAAATGTGCTCTAGTGTAAAGATATATACTGTATATTTCAGCTAAGTTTTTTATGGTTTCAGTTCTATTAAATTTTTTTGCTGAAATGGAATTCATAAAGCGATACCATATTTTATACTGTTTCAAATGTTAATAATCACATTACTAATTAAATCAATGGTAGTTTAAAAGCAAGAATGTTTGAATTGTAGGGCATGAATGGAAAAAAAATTATGCTTGATTTTACATTTTGAATTTAGTGTTTCTCTGGGTTAATGAGTGTGAGTTTTATATCTCAAAGTTGTTTGGGTTTTTTTAACTGTGACCTTCATCCTAGAATCCTATAGATTTGCAATATTTTGATTTCTTTTTTTAGGGGCAGAGGGTTCTTTTCTTCATCTGACTCACCCCATTTTCTTTGGTAGCATTTTGTTCCCCCGGTGGCTGAATCATTGCTAGAGCGAGACTGTGACCTCCTAGGGCAGCTGTACTACAAAGATTGCCAGAACCTGGATCAGTGGAGAAAAGGCTGGTTTGCTATAGAGAAGTCAAGCCTTTATTTTTGTCTTGAAATGGAGGATGCTGAGGAAGATTCCATATATCTAAGGAGGTTGCAAGAACTAAGTAAGAACATCTAGTATTCAGAAAATGTTCTGTGGGATTAATTCATTGTTGCATTTCTATTACATTTCAAAATAATAAATATTGGGAAGCTCAGTAGCTATTCCTTCACATGTGTCAGATGTTCTTCCAACTCTTATCTAAATATGGAACTGGTTAATTTCTGTCTTGGGTTTTTTTCCTACTTTTTGGCACATGGCAGAGAAATTTTTCACAGCTTTAAAATGAATGATGACAATTTTTGTTCCAGTTGGAGCAGTATCTTTCTTACAAGAGTACAGAATTGAATAATAATATATAACCTTTTGGGATTATTGTCTCATATTTTTGACAGGGCAGAAATACTCACTGCAGAGTGTGTTCTTGAGATGATTGACAGGTCTAGTTTTAAAATATTCAAACATACTGGAAGATTATAATTCTCTTGGAAAACTGTTTCACAGAGTAATAGACTTTTTTCTGATACTAAAAATATTATTTTCTCAATATCATGATGTGGAGAGATAAGAATATTTGTACTTATGGCCTTCTATGACCAATTTCAGATCATTGTTTGTAATTCTGCTCTGAATCCTCTTAAGTGTATCTGCCCTACTTGTTTTTCAATTGAACAAGGCAATATGTTACATAGAAAAATACATATAATTTGAGGTTTATAATATAGTAACATAGAGAAGTTAATTTAACTCTTTATTCATGATTCTCTTTATAAATTCTGACAGATTGTGGACTGTTTTTCAGTAGCTTGACTAAATACCATTGAGTTTTCTACTGTTTATTTACTGTCACCTTACATTTGGTGTGAATAACACCATGAAGGTGGTTTTTAATCAGGAATATTTTTATGCCTCTAGGTGTCTTTTAACTTGTGAATACTTTTGATCCTTATTCAGAATTAAAAGATTAGGCAGTAGGAGAACTGTTCCTGATATTTGTTTTGATGATGCAACTATAATTGCTTCTGCCAGAATCATAAAAGCATGCAAAATCTGTGTATATTATATCTCATGTATAAAAATGAAACACTTTTGACTTTCTGTTGAGAATTTATTTTGCTTGGGGTTTCTAAGATTAGTTGTATTTCTTGGAAATACTATATGTCCATACTCTTTTCTTTGATTTCTGCTTTCTTCAGACTATATCTGCTCCACTGTTAGTACTGACAGAAATAAAACTTGAAAAAATAATGAAGCATTTGTGGAAATATAATAACTTAACTTCTTGATATTTGACTCAGTAAATATAGGTGAGACTAGGAGTATGTGTGATATAAAAGCATCATATAACATGCAATGTGTTTATTGCATTTCATTGACATTTAGGACTTTACTCACGCTGGGAATTAATTGAAATAAGATGTGGATTGTATATGACATGCACTTTGAGAAGTTTTCAGAATTTCAAATCAGTAAGCAGGTTACATTTAATTTGCTGTTTTTAGGATAGTGCATGGTATAGATTTTTAAGCAGTGCAACTAAAAACTATCCAGATGTGTTTGCTGTGTTATGTATAATGTAGGTGTTTTACAGGGAGCTTTTTTTAGCAGGGATAACATAAGGCAACATAAAGGAGGATGACACTGATCTTCATGCTAAACAAATAACTTTCATTATCTTACTGTAAATATATGCAGCCATTAAGGTGCAAAGAGTTAATGGATTCCAAAATCTAATTTGTTTCTGAATCATTATGTCTTCTACAACTTGTATTTACAATTTTAGTATAATAAAACACTGTAGCATGTACTCACATTAAAAAGTACATATTTAAATTTTCTTGATAATGTTCAGTTTTAGGGTTTTTTTAAAATGTAAATATGGTGTGATATTTTCTGGAATTTTCTTTCTATTATTAGTGGCATTCTTTATTTGCAAAGTTTTAAGAATTCTGTGCTCTTTTTGCCACTGGAGATCATTTTGAGAAAAACTTGTTAACATGTGCATGCATGTATGTGTTTGTCTATAAATATGTGTCTATGAAGGTCATATGAGTGTAAATGTGTTTTGTTTTCAGCAACCAGTAGTGTGATACAAAATGGAGAGAGAATAGATGTCCTGCTGCTCGTTGAAAAAGGAAGGTAAGGTTCTTATTTGAAAAAAATCTTTGATCTGTTTTTATATTGGTATCTTAGAATTATCATTGATAAGTTCTGGAGTTCTTTCACTCAGGGTTGCTAGTGAGAGAGTAAATTTGCAGACTTTTTAAAGGAGGGAATATCTTTGTGCATTAATTCCATTTAATGTCTGTGTCACAAAATGTTAACAAGCACTACTTAATTAAAAACAGTTTTCCCAGTGAGAAAATTATCCCCAGATTAGTCTGCCAATAATGATTTCTTCAAAAGGAACTAACTCCTGTTATCCTGTAAAAAAAGAGTACCTCTTTGGAGCATTTACTACAAACTTCTTGATTTTTTAATCATTCTTCTGTCTCAGAATTCTGTGTCTCTATCTGCCTAGGTCAGATTTGTGAGGATATGAATGAGTCCTCTGGTTAATCTTACTGTAATATCTGATCTCAGTTAACAATATACTACCTAGGAAAAAGCATACTTATGAAACAAGCATGAACCATATCTGCTTCCAAGTAGGTAATATTCGGCAGAGATGACTGTGTTGTATTTATAGTGATGGGGAGGTTGGAACCTGAGGTGAGGTAGGTATTTCTGCTTCAAGTATGGGTAAAAATTCAAAGATGAAAGTAAAAATTGTGGAAGATAATTCTTAGATTTTTATAGGTTGAGTCTTTTTTATTTCAATGAGAGTTATTGGGCAAGAGTCTGTCTTAAGTGGTGAGGTATTTGTACTGACTTTTGAACAGCTGATAATAGGTTAATAAATGAATAGTGTTTTTCCCTTTGGCAGACAAAGAAACCACCATAGATACCTTTGACATCTGTTCGGAGTTGGAATAGCTTGTCAGAAATGTATTGTAACTTGTGTTCTGAATTTTAACTCTTTCTAGGATATTGTATAAGTTTCAGGACTGAGTAAGGCTGTGCAGGTTAGAAGGAAACACTTTGTCTTGTCTTTTGGAGGGTAGATTTTGTTTCGATTTGGGTTTTTTGTTTGTTTGATTTTTTGTTTGTATTTGTTTGGGCTTTTTTCAAAAAAGCATTTTGAAATATGCAACATTAAGTAAGCAACATACACCTTAGAGGGAACCTGAGGTGTCCTATTGAAGGTGCAGTCCAAAAGATGGATATAAACCATGCATATAATTTCATAGGTATTAATGCTGAGCAAAACTTTTAGCTCCAAGTCAGGATTTATTATTTATTTCATTATAATATTTCTGTCAAGTGAGGGTAGGTTTTCCCTGAACCACTTTAGTAGTTTAAGGGAAAGACTGAACTATCTGAAAATAATTTCAACAGGGACACTGATTTAAGGTGGACATGAATATATTTAATTTTTCTTCCCTGAAGTGTGCTGTAAAGAATTTAAATGCATAGTCTTCATATTATCTTAAACTCTGAAAGCCATGTGGGTGTATAGCCTTTGGCATGGTGGTTTTTGTTTGGAATATTACTTCAAAACTATCCAGGTGTGCAGTTGAACAAGATTGCATCTTAAAGTGATAAGCAATTTAATGTGTGTGTGGAATATGATTAAATATAAAATCACCTTTGTCTTTAGACTCAGTTACTGTAAATGGAAGCAAAGCCAGTCCTCTGTGTGCTTCTTCAAGCTCTAGATAAATTAATATCCTTGAGATGTCATCAGCATCAACTAAATGAAATGTCGAAGTTTCTAGGTTTTCCTGTTCTGGCTGTTATTTTATATTTGTGCTTGTCTAGTGTCGATTTTGGCACAGACTGATCACTTGGAAGAGACTATATGTAGCTTGTTACTTGTTAATTTGTTAGTCACTTAAATGCTGGATAAATTATAAACTATTACTGAAAGAATTAAATAAAACAAGTAAGATTTGTTTTCAGAATTAGGAAGAATTTAGGAAAAAGAAACATAAACCAAACCAAAAAAAGCCACCATCTTTTGCATAAAAAAAAATAAAAATGGTCAGTGTCGTAAAGTGAATGGTTAAATTTGAATAGAAAATATTATGAAAATTCCTTGAGGTATTTTTCTACTGACTTTCTGTTTCTTACAAATACTTATTCCTCTTTATCAAAGTCACATGTTTGCATGTATCATATATCTGTCACACATTTTAATTACTGTAGGTAAAAGAATTAATTCAGTTGTTACAAATGGACTTCTCACTTAAGAATGATTGCATATGCAAGTAAACATTTTCAGAAACTACAAAAACTTCCAAGTCTTACTGCTGAAATTATTACAATTTAAATAATATATGAATTCATGTTTTGTAAGAACATAATTGGGTTACAAAATTATAACATTAATCTGATACATATCTACTCGGAAGAAGAATTTACAATTGATTTTGGGCTGTAATGTACATAATATTTTATAGCTTGTATAAAAGACAGGAATTAAGAGACAATGCTGCCAAAAAAGGCATGTGGGATTTTCCCAAAATGTCTTAGATATTAATACAATCCACTTTTACCTCTTCTTTTTTTGCCCCTTCTTCCTTTACCCTTCTTTCTGCTTGGCACCCTGCTTTTCATTTATATGACATGTTGAGCTGATGGCATCTATCAGAGGTGGCAATCATAGGTAGTAATGGCACATCATCAGAGGCTGAACCACACTAAAAGATTTCTGAAACCACAAGTCTCCTTCTCTTTTGAAAATTATTGTCTTTTCTGAAGCTCAGTGTACTCAGTGTTTTGAAGCTGAGTGTAAATTTTCACGGTAATTCTAGATGACCTTCAATTCTACATTATTTTTTTTAGATCTCAGACTGTTAATGCTTATGTCTTTGCTAAAGTAAATTACAGAACACACTGTTTTTAACACCTACTGGAATTTTGTTGCATTCTGGTCTCTATTGGAGCCTATTGTCTAGATGCTAGAACTGTCTCTAACTCAGCTGGAAATCTTGACTTCTCACAACACTGTGTAACAACATCTAAACAAACTATGGTGTAAAGTTTTACACCCTAATCAGATGTCCATTTGCTTCTTCTTGCTTTCCACTTTCATAGTTGAAATATTCTAGTTTTGTGGTGGAAATGCTTCTTGGCTTCTTGCTAGAAGTGGCAAACCATTTTAAGGTTTTTTGTGTTTGAGGCTTCCCTTCATCACACAGAGGTGTCCTCTGATTTGATCCATATTCAGTTTGAATTTTTTCCCTTGATGTCTGTATTTTTAAAATGCTTGAAATGACTGGTGATAACTTGACTTCCTGTTGCTATTGAAACAGAAGTTGCGTAGCATATTTGTGAAACAGCTACTCCTGTGTAGTTCAACAGAGGCCAAGAGAGGGATCTGCATGATAAAAAGAAGTTGTCTGAAAAACATCTGTATACAGTAGTTTTTAAATATATCTTCTATACATAGAATTTAATGCACGATCTCTAATGCTATGCTTTAAATAAACAATTGTGCAGATAATTCAGTTTCAAGCATTTTTTATATTTTTCTGAACTAATTTAAGCTCTCTCTTAGGTGTCAGTGAATATTTTCAGACCATAATGTAATCCAGATGGTTCTTTTTTCCCCTGTTATGCTTCTGATGTAGTTAACTCTTTCTTATTATGGATAATAAACCTTTCCCACATACTGGCACAATTTCTTTAGGCTGATGGTTCATTCTATGCTTTCTTCTTAACCCTTTGATGATAGCAGTAAGTTTTCTCATAAAATGCATTTATGGGCACAAAATTCTAAAATCCAGAATTAATATAAACTTAAGAGTCAGATGAAAGGACTTGTGCTTCCAATACGATGTTCTGGATGTAAGACCTTTTGAAGGGTGCCTTGAAGAAATATTGCTTGGTTACGTTTAACAGTAACTTTTAAGGGAATATCTAAGATTCAGTTGCAGTTTGGTTTTTCAAAATAATTTCATGTTGATATTTACATTCTTAGTACCTCTGTTTTTAGACAGATAAATTATTAGAATCATGTGGGAATTGCCAGAGGGCACTGAGTGCTGATGCGTGTTTCTCACTCTCCCTGCCCGCCTTACCCAAAATCACCCAGTACCACTGCTTTCCCTTTGCACAGCTGTGCAGCACAGCTTAAAGACATACCTAAAGCTAAGGGACTCTGCAGGATGGGTTAAAGAGAAGCCTTTGCACTCCTGTGATGAAGTGTGGCCATGTATGTTGTGTGTCTGACTGCTGGGGCAGAAGGATGTGCTGCTGGTCAGCAATACAGCTGTATAGGTAACAGTACCTTCCTTAACGCTGAGACTCATTGATCTGCTGCAGTCACTTGTGCCAATTCAATTCTCTCAATTCACTAAGGCAGAAATCTGTGTTGGCTGGCTGCCTTATTTGTTTGAGTACTTAAATTATTAATTTCTTGGCTATGAACTGTATGTGCTTCACACAACATAGCAAAAATTCTGCCATTTTTCTGCCATGTTGTCACTATTGCTAACTATTTGTTATGAAATGAGATCTTTATAAATTTTTAGATTTGAAAAAATAGCACATACATAAACATACTATAGAAGGCAGTGCCTTTGTATTGAAGGAATGCATTTTTCTTGAGTTTGTGGAAAGAAGTTGGTTGGTTGGTTGATCATCATAAACATCATAATTACAGTACAAATTCTTTCAGACATGATTACTTCTATAAGCTCTTCAAATTCCTCAGTTTTGTGCAATATGAGACATCACTATGTTTCAGCCTGTGTTTATGCTTAATCTTAAACCTTGGATTTAATATAACTTTATGTTTTGATAATGGAAATTAGTTCAGTAAGGAATGCATGTATTTGTTATTAATTCTGTCTGAAAGGTGTGTGAAAGATGAATACAGAGGTTGAATCTGCAAAGTTATCTCCATTGCTTCATGAAGTTCTGTAGAAGATTTCTTCTTTGCTTGAGGAAAGTTCTGCTCTTCTGCTGGAAACTATTTCCCCTTTCCTTTTCATTACTTCCAGGTTCAAGGAGATAAAAAAATAATTTCCAGTTAAGGAAAAAAAAAACAAAAAACAACAAATGTTGTTAAGTTTATCCAAAAGGACTAAACTGAGAAGGACTGCTTTGAACATCTTATTTTTAATTTTTTTTCTGTTTTCATGATTTAAATTTATTCCAGGTCTGTTCTGTCTCAGCCAAAAATTATTGAGGTTTGAGATGAGCTTTTTAAACCATTTCCATTGGAAATTGACTGAGTTCTGAAATGTGTCTGGCACTGGTTTAATTTCTTTTTCTCCCATCTTCACTGTTATGGTATTGTAGTGAAAATGTGTCTCTCTCTGATTTAGCTTACTTTTTGATGCTGCCACTCTGGAGATTTTTGACTTGGCAAGTATTATTTTTTCAAAAATAATTAGTTGCCTTTTATGAACAATCCAGGTTCCATGATAGAGCAAAGTTTTCACATTTATATTCCTTACCAGCAACTTCTCTTTCATGACTGTGTTGGTCCTTTGGAACTACAACTTAAACAAATACCACGTTTTCTTTGCTAATTATTAAAGTAGCCTCTTCCTCCGTGACTGAATTAAGCTCAACAGCTTCTCATATTTTAGAAAACAATAAGAATATCATCACTGTGCTTCTGGTATCTTTTTTCTAATGTGATGTGTTGAGGGGAAGATGGAATAATACATAAAATACAAGGTGATCTTTTCCACATAGTTTAGGTATTTCATATATCACAGCAATTGATTGACAGGCACATGATTTAGACTTTCTTATCTCTATGAAAAATGCTGATAAGTTTATATGACCTTTGAAGTTCAGTATGGTATTTCTTCTCTCCTCCTCTGATATCAATTCATTGATATGCAGCAGAGTGGCCCTTCTCTTGTTTAGAAGTAATAATATTTTCACTTTACAGTGTGCTGCTTCCTGTATATATCGTAATTCTTTGGATAAAAAATAATCTGTTGAGATTTCCATTTATCGTTTTGCATAATACTGTAATGTGAATCCTGCTGTTCTGCAGGGAAAATAAACACACAATAATATGCATATATATGTACATTTCTTGTGTTGGAAAGCTCCATAAATCTTTTATAAATCATTGTCCTAACCTCTTCTGATCTGTGAATAATAGTAGGAAACAAGTAGAGTATCATGCACTGTCAAACTTTTTTCTACTCACTTCAAACTTTTTACTTTCCTTATATATGTATAGCAATAGCAATACCAGAAAATGTGGTGATGTGTTCTTTGGAAGACATTGATTGAGAACTACCTGTTTTGACAAGTCTTAAGGAAACTTTTGGCAGCACTGAATTAAGCACACTTATTTTGCTGCAAAAATAGGAGAACTTTATGCAAATGATTTTTTTCTTAGTGGAAGAGAGAGGTTGTGTTTCTACTATACAGGTATGTGTGGTAGTTAACATGACTTCTGAAGTAATGAAGTAAAGATTTCCTAAAAATGTGGCTCAGTGGGATGAAATATTTTAATGTTATCTACTCTGCTGCTGAATGGCTGAGTGGCTGTATTGTAGATCTCGAGAGAAGAGTTCAGATCCTGGCTGTGTGTATGTAACACATTGACTGCATCCCCACTTTCTACCAAGACAGGAATTCTTGAATTGAAACATATAGAAAAGCAAAATTGAAAGATGCTAACAAAAAGAAATGAAAATAATTATTCCTTTATCATATAAAATGCTTTCCTCCTCCAAGAATAAAATAATCAAAATAAATGTATTTTCTATTTTGATGAAGCTGTTTTTATAGAAGTTCAGTAGAGCATTTTGACTTTTCCTGATTAGCAAATAAATGGTCATTAGAGAAAATTCATCAGTTCCATGTCTTTGGTGGGAGATAAGAGAACGTACATAGAAAAGTTTGCTTACTATTTTAACACTTTAAACAGTTGCTTATTACACACATGCATATGGTTGGACATACCCTCTTAAACTTTCCAATTCTGTCATTTTCTCTTAGAAACTAGTTTGTCAGGGTGGCACACAGGAGATTACTGTAGCATGCTTAAATGAAAGAGTTAGAACAAGGCTGTGCTTTGAGACACAGGCAGAGTGTTGCATTAACTTATTCTGCCTCAACCTGCAGCTTTTCCATGTATGTTCCTTAGCTTTGTGACAGGGGTGATCATTTTGATACTTGTGTAGGAGGGAAGTTCAGTATGTCTCAGCTACTCTACAAAAGAGGTTGGTGGGTGTGTGGGGTGTTCAGGGGTGTGAATACAAAAGAAAGAAAACTTTTTGCAGTGTTGAAAGTCGCTTCTAATTTTATTTTCTGCTTAGCTGTGACTTGGACATAGGAATGCATAATGTAGGAGCAAGACTGAAGAAGAGTAATTAAAATGTTGGCAGGTTCTTTCAAAGGTTTATGACACTGTTGGTGGATCTTCTTTCATTTTTCATGGCCCTGTTAATACAAATAAAAAAAAAAGAACACTGTAACAATAGACCACCATCAAAGCTTTATGTGGTGAAAGGTGCCTTGATGTCCTGCTCCACGTATTTTTTTTCTTTTTTTTTTTTTCTTTTCTGAACATCTGCTTTGTTGCCGTGGGACAATAACATCATTTTTTTATTTCTTTCCTGAACTCAAAATATTTTTATACTTTTCAGAACACTATACATCCATGGCCATTCAAAGCTGGATTTCATGGTCTGGTATACTGCAATTGAAAAAGCAGCAGGTACAGATGGTAATGCATTACAAGATCAGCAGCTCAGCAAAAATGATGTTCCTATTATAGTGAACAGCTGCATAGCGTTTGTTACACAGTATGGTAAGTAGAGTGGATTTTATTCAAGCTATGATCATTTGTATAATACCTAAGTGCCCCCAGTACCAGATCCTATTGAATGAGTTTATAAATTACTTAAAGTAAAGCCATGCCACTCATTAGCCTTTCCATTCTTTAATGAGATGGTGTAGTACACTACCACACATCTGAGAATGGCCAGTTTGGGGAAATACAACTTAGTAAATGCCCTTTATAGACACTTTTCTATTTTAAAGACTGGCTTTTTTGCCTTATGAAAGTGAGCCCAGAAAATAAACTCTGCAAACCTGGAAAAATCTTGGAAGCTGGATTAACTGTGGAGTTGAGTTCAGTCTTAGGCTGTTTTTTCACTGAAATAATCTGAGGATGTATAGTTGATTACCATGTATTTAGGTAAATTTTGCCAGCATAAGTTTCTGTGGCATTAGGTTATATACAGATGATGTTTGTGACCTTTCACTACTGCAAATTCATGAGTTTTCTTGTGAGATTGCTGCATGCATACTAACCCTGTACAAATCTGTCTTTGGTATAAATGTGTCTGTAACATCTGTCAGTTTGAGAGCACCTAATTTCTATTTGAGTCATTGAGGTTTAACTAAATAACCTTTGGATATGGCAACACAGCATTATTGTAAATAGCTGTATGGGGTTACACCTAGAGCCTAAAAATAAGAAAAAAAACTTCTGGTAAATTAGTTTTAATCATTAACAATAGAAATTATTTCAAGTATAGTTTACACCATTTCATCCACTAAACTGTTAAAGCAGGGTAATTATGTTGACCACTTAGAACAATTTATGTAGTCTCAATTAAAATTCAGTTTCCTAATGCCTTTTAAATCAATTAAATCTTTATCAAAAATATGCTTTTCAGGATCAGCATTAGTAGCTGTTAAAATGCTCAGTTGAAAGCTGAAGGAATTATTTGTATGCATTACTTGCATGTGTACATCTTCCGTATCATCATTGTAAAGATTCTGTCTTCAGCTGTAGTCTACAGAACACAGATGCTGTTGTGGTCCAGGGCTGTTCCTGACAGGAACACCACAGAGGCTACACCAAATGGAAGTACTTGTGGGCATTAAGGAAAGGTGAACTGTAAACATTAGACATGATTTCACAGGTTTTGAGAGGTTTTTTTGTTGTTTTTTTTTCATTTGGCAGGTATATAAGAAAAGCAGGCTTTTTCATAAAGTACCATCCTCTTTCTAGATACGTGAAAATCATCTCTACAAAGATGAACAGCACTGCCCACCTATGGCAAACTTAGGCAGGTTTTAAAGAGCAAAAGTTTTGACTACAATAATATATGCAGTGATTGAAGATAATCATGACTTTGCTTTAATCTATAAATTTTCCTATTAAGTTTAGTGGTTTTTGTTTATGCATAAGAGCAGTAGCTGGCTGATATCTTCCGGAACATGAGCAAAATCAGAAAGAAGGGTATTTTCTACCAATCTTGAGGCTTTTAAGAATAAAATATTTTAGGTTGGATGGATGCAATAATACTTTGAGTCTTAAGCTGAGTTCATCCATAGAGTAATAAAATAAAAGGAAATGAAAGCATCTGTGTTTTATGTGTGACATAATACCCATCATCAAAACTTCTTCTCTTTACTGTGCCTTTTGAAAGTACTGTTTTAGGAAATCCTGAAGAGATTTGGGGATTTGAAATGCCTGTAAAATACTCTTGAAATAGTGATCCTAGGCTTGCTTACTATTATGATGAGTATTTTTGCAAAGAAGTCTCGTTGGGTGTAAGAAGACTTGGTAGTATTTTTACTAACAAAGTGAATGTATATCAAAGATCAGAAAGATTTGGTTAGGAAGTGCAACAAGTTTTGCAGCCACATATAACTTTAATATAATAATGTCTGGAAGTTTTAGAAGAATACTTAATTTTACATTCTTTTATTTTTCTCTCCTGTATTTTTGTGCCTTAGGTTTGGGTAGCAAGCAAATCTATCTTAAGGATGGTGATTTTTCCAATGTGGCTGAACTGCTGGAAAGCTTCAAAAAAGATGCAAGAAGGGTTAAGCTAAGAGCAGGAAAACATCAACTTGAAGATGTGACTGATGTACTGAAAAGTTTTCTTTCTCAAATAGATGATGCACTTCTCACTAAAGAACTTTATCCATTCTGGATCTCTGCATTAGGTAATGTATTCAATACAATAAAGGCTATATCTACATTTTCAGTATCAAATTTGAGGGGGTTGTTGATTTATTTACCCTGTGTCAACTTATTTCATAACTGGCAAAACAATGTAATGAGGAAAAAAATATTTTGGACATGGTTGCAATAGATGCATGTTAATCAGAGACAATTTTTATAATGTTCTCTTAAAATATTAGTTTCTATATTGCAATATTTGTAAACGGCAAGAACCAAGTGGTTTTCCTGCTAAAATGGGCTATAAAATTGCAGGCACAGCAGTAAGAAATGCATGGGAAATGCTGACAGAACATTAATTTCTGTCTTAATGCATAGGAGTCACATATTTGTGGCACGTTTTGTCTTTAAAAAAGATATTAAAAACATACTCCTCTCTGATTTTATTTAAGTTCAATTATATGGATGTTGCTTTAATATAAGCCAGTAGACTTTCGGGAAATTGAAATATTATCAATATTGCACATTTTAGACCTGTAAACTAAATTTCAAAAACTAGAGGAAAAAATATTAAGAGTTTATTCACTTACCACATGATTAATTTCATCAGAAGCCAGAAAACATTTTGAGGCAGTTTAGATTTAAATCAGCTCTTTTTAATGTTGTTACACTGATTCCCCTTCCTGATATATAAATATGGCTAAAATTCTACTTCAGCTTTACAACAGAGAATCCTTTCCTGTTAGATGATACAGAAGGTACTTCTTGGAAGACAAAAACATTTAAGAAAATAGATTATAATAAGTATAAGAGTGTATAAGTTTATAATAAGTATAAAACTGTTGTTTTGGTATTTACTTTTTCTTCCAATTACCAAAGAAACCAAAACATAGTTAGTGGAGAGTACCATCAATCAGCCAGAAGAGTTCTGCGCTTTCTTTTAAGAAACTTGGGAGAAGCAAGGGCCTGAGAGGGAAAAAGCTAACTAACTAAATAAAATCTACATTAACTCTGTTTATGCTCTGAGCATAAGGGGGAATAAGCATTACAAGGAGGCAGACTTAAACTAGAGAGCTGTGGTTGTGTTTCAGATGGCTGTCATTCCCAAAACTGGAATTCCTGCCATCGGCCTTGCTATTGTTCTGCTTTATGTAACTTGGTGCAATTTGCTTACCAGTCCTTGCCCCCTTGCTCTCCTCTAATCAATCTTGTATGTACTTAGATCCTTAAACTACTTTGTGCCTTCAGACACTTTTTCAGTAAATATTTTAAATATGAAAAGATCTTTTCCTTTCTCATTGCTGGGAACTCTTGGAAGTACATTTGCACTTGTGCATACACAGTTGCACTCTCACATGTGCACGCACAAACTACAGATTAAATATACTTTGAGAGAAAATGCAATTGCTGTTCTGGACTTTAGTCTTAAGTGGTGGCAAATGGTGCTTGAATATAGAACTGTCCCTCTTTATTGGTGTTTCCCTGAGTGTACAATAAAAGACTTTTAATAGTATATTTTCAGCATTGCCTTTCTGAAGAGGTTGATTTTGTAAATAGTACTTTTAAAAGACCAGATGATGCTGATATAGTTAATGAGAACTGCTGTTGGTTTTTAGTGTGCATTGTTATTAATGCTCAATGACTATTTTTTTCTGGCAGATACACAGAATGAAAAGGAACGTGTGAGGAAGTACAGAGCTTTTATTCAGAGTCTTCCACCAGTCAATAGAGCAACTTTGGCTGCTTTAATTGAACATCTTTACAGGTCATTGCAAGTAATGTATTGTAGCAGAGAAATTCTTATAATGTGTTCTCAGTATAGCTCTACAATATATGAAATGTGGCTTGTTTCATTAACTAGTAATCACAAAAGCTTATCTAGTTGCAGCAATTAATTACATTTGAATTCTTTTAATAGATAATGTGTTTTTCTTTTGGTTGTATTTTTAGCAGTAAGTATCTATAAAAATCAATGGATTGGAACAGCCTTAAAGGGAGAGAGGGCTGCCAGTGTATGTGTCCAAGTAGGGTAATTTTTGATGTAACTTCTTTATGCAATTTCATTTTACTCCAGTCTGCTAGTCTTCCAGAGGATTGTTGCAAATGGTTCTTGAAATTAAAATATTTTTTTCTGTGAAAATATCCTTCTCCACAATCTGTTTTGCACATAATGACTTTGAGAATTACCTACCCTTTTCTGTTTTTCATCAGTGCTTCATTTTACAACTGAGGTAATGGTAGAGAATATCCAAAATACAAATTTTTTGAAGCGGCAAAGGTGGTCATGACTTATTCCAGGATCAAATAAGGGGCAGAAAATATGTAAAAAATATGTGACAAAATGACCCTGAGGTGTCATGGTTAAATAGTACTGGTTTATATTATATCTGTCGAACAAGTCAAGTTATATTATTTGTGAATTGCAGTGAGTATAGACTGTGTAAAAACTTCTATTTACAAGATGTTGTCTTTAGAAATTGTTACATAGAGAGTACATAGCAGATGTCATTTAAAAATATTTCTGTGATTATGCAATTGATTGGTGCCATTATTTAGATAAAGATTGTTCTAAATATTGTGTTTGAGAATTTTCTAAGCATATCCAGTTAGAGATATTAATATGATGTTGCATCTGTTCTGAAAACAGTATGAGTTCATGCATTTAATGGCCAAAATTCTGTAGTAGTTTAAAGCGATTGCCTCTAGAAGAGGACATGTTACGTGAAGAACAGGACTGATATGAAAACTTTACCGTAGGGATAGGAACTAAGAAGGACCCAATTTCTTTCCTCATTTTGTTTGATCTTTGATGTCAAGTTTGTAGGATATACTTATAGTGCAACTGTATTTAGCATTGGCTTGGCCTCACCTGGAGCACTGTGTGCAGTTCTGGGGTCTGCAATTGAAGGGTGTTAAGGTGTTTGAATGCATCCAAAGGAAGACAGCAATGCTGCTGAAAGGGTTGGAAGGAATTGCCTCTGGGGAGTGGCAATTCTGGGCTTTTCTCCTTTGGAGACAGGGAGGCTGAGGGGTGACCTCATTGCTCTGTACAGCTTCCTGAGGGAGGTGCTGATCTCTTCTCCCTGGTCTCTGGTGGTAGGGTGCACGGAAATGGTTCAAAACTGCACCCAGACAAGTACCAGCTTGTCATTAGGAAGGACTTCCATACTAAAAGGGAGGTCAAACATTGTAACAGGCTTTTTGGAGGGCTGGTGGATGACCCAAGCCTGTCAGTGCTGATGGACAGGGCCCTTAGCAACATGCTTTAGCTTTTGGTCAGCCCTTAAGTGATCCAGCAGTTGGACTAGATGATGTATAGGTCCCTTCTAACCCAAGCATTCTATTCTGGTTTTATTGTTTTCTATTCTAAATAGTTTTGATAACACTTGAAAAATGCAGTTAGAAAGTTTTCATTTCTGTAATGAGAAATAAAGAATATAAAGAAGTATTAAACAAATAAGTAATAGTACATGCATTTAATGTAGTTACTTTTTCTGAAATGCTCTCCATGTTCTGTAAAGAAGCCTCAGACAATCAAAGGAACAATGAAACTGTCTAAATATGTTTATTTTTCCTTCAACAGGGTGCAGAAATGTTCTGAAATTAATCAAATGAACCCTCATAATTTAGCCATGGTGTTTTCCTCATGCTTATTTCAAACTAAAGGCCAAACTAGTGAGGAAGTCAATGTAATTGAAGATCTAATTAAAAATTACGTGCAACTTTTTCACGTAGGTATCTTTTTATGTATCCTAACTGCTCCCATGTTAGAGATCCAGAAATACAAAAATCTGCTTTAAAATGGTCTTCCTACTCGTTCAACAGTCTTAAGATTTACAGGGTTTTTGAACTCTTAATTTGGTGGATATTTTTCTTGGCCTGCTTTAAATTTTATTTCCCAGTTAGTTTAAACCTGTGTAGGAAAGACTATTTATGGGATACTGTGAGCTACTGTTTTCTAAAATGTTGGTCATTCTCCTTGCCATCAAAATCTTTCTAAATTTAAGAAAATTTTATGATTATGACTATTAAAAATAATGTTTCTAATCAAATTTTATGGGCCTAGTCAGGACTGAAGCATGGCAGGATTTTGTGGTTTTAGTCTCTGAACTGTGATTAAAATTTTTGTTCCTTAGACCCAGAAATAATGTTAAATCCAATTGGATAGAAAAGGTGGTACTAGCAGCCATTCATATTAGCTATTTTGATTTGGAGTTGACTGTGCTGCTATAACGTTGTTCTGCAGTTTTTTTTTGATTCCTCTCTCTTTCAGTATGTATTCCATGAAGTTTATAACAATGAGTCCCATCAATGAGGAGCTGTTTCTGACTGATAGGATATTTTGCATACCTGCTTCTCTGAGAACGTGATTGACAGTATTGGCAATTGTTAGAAGAATTATTATTAATTGCTCCAAAATTATTTTTTTATACAGATAAATGAAGACCAAGTCAAACAAATGGACATAGAGAACAGTTTTATTACAAGGTGGAAAGACACTCAGGTAAGTGTCCAGTTAGGGAAGGATAAAAGGGAGTGAGGCCTTAACACTCTGTGCTTGGATGTGGGTGCTCTTCTGTTCATCACTGAGACAGCATCACCCCAGGCACTGCACAGTTGCTAAGTCATGCTTGAACCAGGTGTGAGATAAAGTGGCTCAGCTCACATTCTTGCTCAACCACCCTCATCAGTTCTCCACAGCAGTTTTCCCCAGACTTCCAGTTATGGTTAAAATTAATGATGTGGTGCAATAGGCTGGTGTAACAGCAGCACTGTAGTCAGGTAAGCATTGTGGGTAATTGGGAACTTAGGCCTGAAGCAGCTACAATTAAGAATTCTAAGAGTTCTTTACATTTAACAACTGATAGTCTGACATCATTGCATCAAAGTATGTACATATATATGGGAAAATCAGTGATGTAGCTACTTAATATTTTGGAATGTATAGGTTGCCACAGTACTATTATCTCTGATGATGCAGAATGTTCAGAGAACTGAACTGAAATCAATTTCTGCTGAATTACTCAAAGTTTACATGTCTGAAATGTCACTGAAGTTTTGTTCCAGGTGGCACTTCATTAATGGCTTTTCATTTTATGTCCACCATATACTTATACCAGCTGTTGCAGTAATTTACAACACATTTTCTCTCCATACGGTTGTTTATATGAGCCCAGTGGAAATCATGTGTCAACTTCATTCTTATTTCCAACTTTTTTCTGTAATATCATCTGAAAAGCAAATTTTATAACTTAATGAGTATTTTTGAGTCTGTGCCACCATAATTAAGCAGCTTTCTTCAAAGTAGCTTTGTAATGTTTTTCCTCACAAATGTTTCCATTAGTTTTCTATTCTCAAAGGCTAAACTAACTTTAAAGTTGCTCTTTTTCATAATGCTCTTGAAAATTCAGCCCTGTCAGTTATTTTTCTATAGAAATGTAATCTTAACTTCTGTAAATTGGTCAAAATGTATCCCAAAGCTCAACTGCTTATATATATGTGTGTATATATATATTGCTATATACTTTTCTTAACCTTTTCCTCTGTTTGTAGTAATACATAAATAAGTAGCATCACTATCAATATCTTTCTGGAAAATGAAGACACAAATTGTTATCTTAGTGTTAATTTGATTATTAATTCTTTATATTTGCCTATTAGTAGAATGGTGCACCTTCTGTTAGGTCCCTGTTTCTGCCTTAATTTTCCTTCCTATACTCTGATCATCTGTTTTATTTAAGAAATATTTTTTGGTACTGGAATTACAATCTTTTAAAGATGCTTATGACTATAGAAAACGGGAATTAGACCAGGAAAAATGTGAGACATTTTAACTTCAGAAAAGTAAAATACTTTCTCATCCATGAAGATAATTTTATTGCCATAGATGAGCAAACCTAGTTTCAATGGAAAATATTACATCTCTTCTCATAAATCATACTTTTCTTCATGATCATAAAATGTTGGATTTACTGCCTTTCTAATTTCTTTTTGAGTTTTATGTTGTTAGTCATTCTTAAACAACATTTGTTGGTATTGAGTTTATGAAACAATTATATATGTCATAAATTTTCTTTGTCTGATTATTCCACATTAGCATTGTGTGTAAAGTGTAGCCTTCTGTCCAATAAATTTGATAGAGCTGTATTTAACAGAAGTTGATATTAAGTGCCTTTGTTTTAATTCCTTTTTTAATTAAGTAATAACAAATTTTCATTGTGATTAAGAATCATAAATACAATATTTGTAGTAATGAATTTTTATTTGCTATGTACATATGGCTATGTGGCTAAGGTAGTTAAAAGTGAGATGAAAAATTACAAATAACAGACTAAGTCATTTTGGGGTTACATTCCTTTTTCATTATTTTAAATTCTATTCATCTGTTTTGATTCTGAAGTGAACCTGACTAACCTCCAGATCAGAGTTAGGGTTCTGGTAGTTTAAGATACTGACATACACTCATGTTTTAGATTTTATAGTCTTAAATGCAAATTTAAGATTTCCATTTATGCCATGTCACCCTTACTTTTCCTGCTCTTGAATGTTTATGTGTAAATTAATGTCAATTTTGTTTGATATGATTCTGTTGGATTTATTCAAGGTTTGGATTTTTCTCCTGAATCGATGTATTGGTATTGTTTTCCTTACAGTAGTTAAAAAATTGTACTTTCCTTATTTAAAATGTTAAATTTTAACAATTAATTTTTTTTTTAAATTCTTTCTTTTTAGGTTTCCCAGGCTGGAGATTTGCTTATTGAAGTTTATGTGGAAAGAAAGGAGCCAGACTGTAGTATTATAATCAGGGTTAGTGTATAAAAATGATATAGTGATTTTATGAAGCACTTTGTCTTGAAGTATATCAGATTTAATATGTTTTTGTATAAGCAAGCAATGAAAGTATGAATTTATATTTATCATTATTCTTTTAGATATTCTGTTTTAGAATTTGCTGTGTTGCCTAAATTATGTAAAGACTAATTATTAAGCATTTTTACATTTTTGAGGAAAAATATAAGAAAAATTATACAATTTTAAAGCAGAGATATCCTGCTTTAGTTTTAATGTAATGTAACAGTATAAATTCTCCCAACTCTATATGTGCAACACATGAGAACATTAATAAGTGCACAATGAATGTTTGTTTCATTTGATAGTTCAGGCCATTAAAATGACATTCCTCCTTTTTTTTTGTCTGTGGCTTTCTTCTTTCTTTGGTTAAAAAACAAAGCTTAACTACAATAGAGATTTTTGAGCTTTCTATTTAATAGTGTATTTAAACACCTGCATCTCCATGTTGTAGTGTTCTGTTGTTTTTTGTTACACCTCTCTGGTTTTGTTTCCTTTTTTTTCTGTTCAGCATGTGACTCTCAAACACTTTTTTTTGTACATATATGAGATATGTGGTGTACATAGATGTACGTACATAAGACATGCTTTTTAAAATAGGAATAAAAATGGGACTATGCATCACTAAGATTAAAAAAAAAAAGGTGCTTCTTTGGTATTTATCTTCTCACACCCAAGAAAATATGTCAAAACTTTTTTTATCCAAATTTTTTCTAAGGTAGAGAAAAGGAATTTAAAGCTACCAAGTTAACAGTCATATTAAAAATATAACTTCAGTCTCATGGAACAAAAGAAGGAAAGCCTGCTGCAATCTGATAGATACTTTATGGATTTCCAGCTAACAAATATTTACTGCTATCTTTTCTTTTTTTCCCTTAGGGCAATTGCAGGGAAGAAGGCTTTGAAAAAATATATCGGAAATCAGTAATTGAAATTTATTATAAACTGACTCAATTTGTATTACAGGTATCACCTTTGATGGAAGCCGAGGAATTAACTAATGATGTTTTAGGAATCAAAAACATTATTCCCAACAAAGATGATGTCTGGTCTACTTTTGAAGTACTTGAAAATGGAGAATTAGGTTAGTGACACTTAAATTTATGCACGTCAATCAGCTTTTATTATTTTAATTTTTTCAATACTTAATATCATCAAAAGCTTAGTTAAATGCTTTATGGAAACAAAAAAATAGCCTTCATGCCAATGCTTTGCATTTGGTTTATGTGGCATCTGCCTGATTTCTTTCTTCACTTTGCCTGATATAATGTGATGAATTGTTGTAAACTGCTTATAAATTAGAGGCTGAAAAGATGTTCTTTATATTACAGTGCTTCGCAGTTCATTCATCATCAGCTATACTAAAGTAGCTCTTATCAATAAGTCTTAGAGGAAAACCCTATTTTCATGAGAATTTCAGCACTTAATTTATAAGCAATAATGCTTTTCAAAAAATTGAGAAAATACATTGATGATATAAGAGAAATACATGAGAAAATATCCTTTCTCATACTTAGGAGAAAGGATCTTTTCTATTTTGTTTGTTGAAATATTTAATGTACGTAGGTGAAAAAAGGAGGTATAAAGGGTGTAATTCTTTACATACTTTAAAGTGTGTTTTTGGCAAGTGGCATTAAGGTATATCTAGCAGAATCTTGAAAATTTTGTTTTAAACATGTTTCTGCTGCCAACAAAAGCAAATGTCACATGGCCACAATATTCATGAATGGTAAAGAGGTTTTAACAGTGGGAATGCTTCATACATGCTAGAGCATGTTTAAGGTGCTGGAGAATTTTATTGTTAGTGATACTTAAAATAATGTAAAGTAATAGGGATTTTTTTTTAAATAAAACATATTTTGATGAATATTCCCCAGTATAATCTTAGGGAATTTTTGAAGAATATATGGGGACAGAAATATGCACTATCTATTTACATTTCCTAGTAAGTTGCTGCTCTTAACTATTCTCATGTTACAGAGGAGGATTTGTTTATTTCTGTGGTGAAGATACCTATTTTCAAGTCAAGAAAAAAAAAGTGGATGAAATAAGATTACTGAATATTGTTCTAATAGTTTTTTAAAATTTTGTTGTACTTGATTTTCAGATGTGCTTACAATAATTCCTTCAGTTTTACTAATATTACATACTCAGTTTTGAGCCTGGCAGTATAAAAAACTAGAATAGAAGTGTATTCTCCCTGTCAACTTCAAATACATTTTCCTGAACCCTCTTCATGTCTTACAGTCTGTAGGTGATGCTGTATAGAGTATTATACAGAGTTCATTTCCAGATTCACAGATGAGGCTGACAACTGACAAAGAAAGCTAGTGTCTGTTATCTTTAGAAGAGTTCTGATAACTCCTACATGTGCACTACAAATCATATTTCTTTAGACTGAATAATGGAAAAAAAAAAAAATTTCTTAAACTTGATATGACACTTAGAGGAACATGAAAAATAAACCAGATATGGTCAAGAGAACATAAAAGTAAATAGATCCCATAACAACTTCTTGAGGTATTTAGGTACAACAACTAATATCTTCGTGGGGTATCAAAATGTTGTCTGAGCTAATGACTGTGGAAGACAAACAAAAACAAGCTAAGAGTGAGACACTAGAGACCCTACATAACACAATAAATATGGATAAGACATTAGAGTGTATCCTACTGAACAAAGAGTTTCTAACACAAAGTGGAAATGGCACACCAGCTTCTTAAATCCAAAACGACCAACCAGAAAGCAAACTAAATTAAGTCCTAATTCACCAGCTGACTGCTGTCAGTAGAGGCTGTGTTGATGAAATGTCTTCATGGATCCCTTTCTGGAAGAATCAGTACATGAGATCAAGTGCATTATTGTTTCTAAATAAAAATAATAATGTACTGAAGAGTTACTCAGGTAGACTCCTGTGTTCCAGTGGCTGAACCTAACAGGTTTGCAGAGAGTGGGAACACAGCAGAAATTAGTTCTGTAAAGTCTTTGGTCTAAATGTGACACTGAAGAACTGAAGGATTGCTTGAGTCTTTGTTACTGCAAGGTGATTCTACTAGTGTCATTTGATAATTACCATCTGAGGCATTTACAAATCAGTTGAGATTCTGACTTAATGACAGAAAAAAAGTTTGAATATTTGTTTCAAATATACATCACTAATCACAGTGCCTTTCTGATAAAAATTATTTTTCTGCTTTATTTCCTGCTGTGGTCTGTTACCAGTCCAGTGCATGGTGGTATTCTGCTTGTTGCACTCAACCCTGAATTTAACTTTTTCAGTTTTTATTTTACTTTTTAATATGTACTGTCAGGAAAACAACCCCAGAGAAAGCAAGAAAATTAGAATCATATTTTCTAGAAAGTAATTTTCTACTAATAGTAATGTTTTTTAAGGGGAAAATGACTGGTTTAGGATATTTTCTAGCATATGATGACCTAAGTGAAAAAACAGGTAATTGAATGTGTGTCTTGACTGCTTGCCATTCAAAATACTAGAACTGCAATATTAAAAAAATCAGCTAAATTATTTGCATATAGAAAAGTTGCAATAATTGATGATTTTATCAACCTAATGCAGAATATTTAATACCATATGCTTTTACAAAATAGGGTGTATATAATTTTTTTAAAATAATGTATGATTGATGGATAGTTTGTAAATGAGGTGTGTTACCAGTAAAATAGCTAATGGTTTTCAGCATGATGATTTATGTACCATGTAATCCATGATGACAAATAGTCTTAAATGTAACTATAAATAAAAGAGTAGGTGTTTACTGTGGGAGTGCTGGTGTAATAGGAAGATGTGATGATTTGCCAGTCTCCTGCCTTTGATTTGTAAAGTTCTTCTTAAAGTGGATTTTCTCTCTTGTACTAAGGCAAGTGTCTAAGCTTTGTCACATCAGAGTCCACAGTTTCCCAAAAACTTGCAAGTTTGACCATTTAAAACAAAAGGGACAGAAGAAGTGGTGTTAATAAAGTTGGGGTTGAGCTGCCATCTACAGAATGGTATTCTTGTTGGGATGCTTTGGTGTCATGTCTGAATAATGAAATCTTTATATAGGGGCTATCACAGCTCTACAGGTACCATAGGTATTTTTGCATCCTGAAACAGTGGTGTTTTTTTCTGTCACTTAAGCTTGTTATTTGTGGCTGCTGCTTTCTGAGGCTGTAGTGTTCAGGTGTTCTAGAAAATATGTTCTGCTAGTCTGTAGTGCTGGAGAGTCCCAAAGCAGCTGTTGACATTTCATATTCATCTACCATAGCAGGAATGAAAAATGAGATTATGGCTGCATACTTTGCCCTTTAGTACTCAAGGGACATGGCTAGACTGTGTGACCCAACATGACAGTGTCACAGGGGTTTGACTTTTCAGAAGCCATACCCAGCTCTCCTCAAGGCTTGACCCACATAAATTGATATGCAAATGGGAACACAGATATTTTTGGAAAAATCTCTCTTTGGAGATAAAATGACATTTGAACCCACAAAGCCATTGTTAAGGCTTCTGTGGGTTCATGGATTACAGCTGCTGAGCAGGTGAAAGCCTTCAGGGATGTGAGTGTGTCCTCCCCCACTCACATCAGTGTTGCACCAGGCTATGCTGTTCCTGTAACATGCAGATTTCTGCTGGATCTGGTAATGCAGATTTAGGGACTATTTGGAAGATCCTTTCTCCCTTCATTTGGTAGGTGAACTGGGGTTTGTGTGGAGTACTGGCTGAGCTTTCATATCACTGCAGTTTTTCAATTCTGTGCTAGGTCTCAGAGTTTCTCTTCTAGGATGGATGGCAGCATGCCTATCAAAAAATGTGTCTTTGAGATACCGATGTGCACACATACAGTCTAGTCATGCCTTCAGTGGTATTTTAATCTTGCTGCACTTTTTGTGCAAGATTGAAATAAACCAGTGCAAGTTTGGATATTTCCTAACCACAGCAGCAGGGACAAGACCTAGTAAGACCCCATGCTTCTCCCCTCCAGTAAAAAGAATCTAATGAAACCAGGAGTCTGTTTCAGTGTCAGTAACAGACAGTATAATCTATACCAGTTGGAGGCATTTTTTTTCACTGTGATCACTCCAAATTATTTGTTTTTTTGTTTGCAGAGAATTGGTAGCTATGATATTTCTTTTTCATATTAAGCATAGGCCAATAAGGCACAGTATAGCTGAAGGCCTTAATTCTGTTTGATAATATTTAAGCATGCCCTGTAATAGGCCCTAACTTTTGTATTTAGTTTGAAAGCAGAGCTTTAGTGTCTTTACATTAGAAATGTAACAATACAAAAGAGTCACTGAACATTTGGGCTACTGGTTGTTTAATTTTATATTTATTACCTGTGCAAACACTGCCAGCAACGGTATTGTCAATGAAGTGCCTAATTATCTTATTTTGAAAGCAGTATTTTCCCTCTATAGCTCAAAGTCAATGACACCTTGTTGTCTACAGGCAGCTGTAACTTGTGAGTGCCTTCAACATTGTTGGGTTTTCTCTTTTATTTTAATTCTAGTTTTTTGTGTCTTGTTTCTTTGGCATTTTTCAGAACGTCCTCTGCATTATACAGAGAATGTACTGGAACAAGTTCTTCACTGGAGCTCACTACCAGAGCCTGGCACTGCATATCTAATAATAAAGAGATTTCTAACAGCAGATATGGTGAATCTCTACAGTGGTATGTAATTTTTTTTTAGCTTTTTTATTTGACATGGAAATACAAGGATGCCAATTGTTTTCAGTGGAGCAAAGTGTCCCAGAACAACTACATTGTTGCTGCTTCATAAAAATTACAGATTTACAGAGTGTTGTGGTGACTCCCTATGAAAACACAGAGATTATGGATGTTTGTTTCTACAATCTATAAGCTCTCCCATTGAAATATAAAGGTGTACAGAAATTCTGCAGTCAGTTCACACTTTGTGTAATTCTTCTGTGAAGCTTGAAACTGTACTTATCTAAGACATATTGTTTGAATATATTTATATAACTATGGTATGCTAATAGAAATTTCTATTATCTAATTTGATGCCTCCAAATTACAAAGCTAATTTCACAGAATTCACAAAATATTCTGAGTTGGAAGGGACCCAAAGATCATCAAAGTCCAACTCCTTGCCTTACACAGGACAGCCCCAGAATAACACTGTGTGCCTGACAGCATTGTCCAAATGCTTCTTGAACTCTCGGGCTTTGTACTGTGGCCACTTCCCCGGGGAGCCAGTTCCAGAGCCCAAACACCCTCTGGGGGAAGCTTTCCTGATATCCAGCCTAAACTTCCCTTATAAACTTCAGACCATTCCATTACCCTGACACTGGTCACCTCAGAGAAAAGATCAATGTTTGCCCCTCTACTTCCCCTCACAAGGAAGTTTCTGACTTTGACTGTGATGAGGTCTTCTCTCAGTCTCCTCCAGGCTGAACAGACTAAGTGACTTCAGCCACTCCTTACACTTGAGGGCTTCCTCTCAAGGCCCTTCACCATCTTTGTTGCCCTCCTTTGGACACTCTCTAACAGCTTTGTAGTGCCCAAAACTGGAGACAATATTCAAGCTGAGGCCACCCCAGCTCAGAGCAGAGCAGGACAATCCCCTCCTTCCCTGGCTGTGATGCTGTGCCTGATGCCCCCAGGACAGGGCTGGCCCTCCTGGCTGCCAGGGCACTGCTGGCACATGTTCAACTTGTCATGGACAGGACCCCCAGGTCCCTTTCCATGTCACTGCTTTCTAGCATCTCATTCCCAGTCTGTACATCCAGGGTTGTCCCATCCCAGGTGACATACATACTCAAGCATGAATGACATACTCAAGCAACTGAATAATATGGAGAATATGTGGCCTTTAAAAGGGAGCTGACTCTTAATGATCAAGTATGTAGTGAAAATATGGGATTTACACATTGCCCCAGTCTACCTTTTTTTTTTTTCCCCACATAATACCTGGCTTTAAATCTCCTATGTAATTTGTGAGAAGTGGAAATTTAGGTGTTCAAAAATAATATCCTGTTTTCAAGCAATTGAAATCCTGTGTGCTGTCACTATATAAGGTATGATGGTAACAGCTGATGCCTGGCTTAATGTTCATCTTGCTTTATTTAATGACTCATTCAAATATATCTATCTTTTCCTCTCATCTTGATTTCAAGAAGTAAAATTTATGTTCTTGTGCTTATTCTTCTGAAAGTAATGGCCTGCTTCCACCATGCTTTAGTCCTGTAAAAGCATATTTCACAAATGTGAATGAAACTGAACAAATGTTCATGAGTTTTCTGGTTGGGTTTCACTGTCAATAAATATGTGATAGCAGATCATGAATAGAGAGAAATGGCCTACTTCATTAAAAGCTTTATATATGAACTCCCATCACCTCACTAAGTATGTATTGAGATATAATCAGAAAAGGGAATGGGTCATAAGGATTGTGTGAATCACTGCTCTAAGAGGCAGAGAAAGAAAAGAGTAATGTCAATTTACAAAATGTAGTAAAGGAGAGATCTACTGCTATTTGCACTCCTTCCTGTCTCCTAGATTTTACATCCATTTGTTCTCCCAGCCTATCAAAATAATTGTTTGCATCACTTTCATTCAGTTTGATCTTAGTGTAGACACACTGTCTTTTGGCTATTTACATTTATTGATGATTTTATGTTTGTTTTAAAATAATTAAAACCTTATCAAATAACTTGCATTGGTTTTCTCAGTGGTTCAAAAAGGAGAATTTCTGCCACGTTGCAGACTTGCAATGTTGATGTTTGCAAACTCCATGGCGGAGTAATCTTGTGAATCCATCACCACATAGTGTCAGAATGAGAAAATATGCAGAACAGTCATTGGGGAAGGGATGTTCCAGTGTTTAGGATACAAGGCACTTACAGTTATGATGGGGCTTTCCATCTCAAAGTGCACAAGAAATAACTGTTAGCTTGAAGGAAGAAGGGGAGACCTCAGCCTTTTCTGTCTTACCCTCTGTATGTGGATAAGTCCTTGTCACTGAATAATAGGGCTGAGGCCTCATGTCCAGCCACTATGATTTGAAGTATGTTTTTTAAGAGTGGATTCAGCCCATACCAGTGGGCAACTGGGTGGATGTATGTCCTCCTACTTTGCAGTAAAATTAATAGGACTGTGATTATATAATGTTTGTGATTTAATTCCATGAATATTCCTTGCTCTCTGATTTATCTTAAAATCTTAAAGACTAATTATTATATTCCTGACTTTTTTTATTTTTGTTAATATTACCTGAGAGATTTTTGTTCCCAGCACTTTTCTCTTTTTTCTTCCTGAGTCTATAATGTTTTTTGAAATAATGTTGGTTCGATACTGAGCCTAAGGAATAACTCTTTTAGCCTCTTTTCATTTTGGCAACTTATCATAGTCTTCTCTGTCAGTGCAGCTTTTCCTATGTTCCTTATATGTAGTAAATTCTTAATTTGGATACTTACTCTCATCTTGTCCATTTTAAACTATTTTCTCATGCTCTGGAACTGAGGTGAGCTCAGTTCTTTAGGGCAGGGTGCTAATAACACCAGGGCTGTGGGTGCAATCCCCGTGTGGGGCATTCACCCAAGAGCTGAACTCAGAGACCCTGGTGGGTCCCTTCCAACTCAGACTATTCTGTGTTTCTATGATCCAGACCTTGTGCTGAGGTATAGATGTATGTTTTCTCTTGTATAGAAACCAACTTTCCTTTTCGAAGAAAAAAGAGTTAATTTATTTGTATTGATATGTTTCAGCAAATTTGTAATGGGTTTTCTACTTTATTCCAGCTCTTTAGTTACTTGTTCCTGACAATTTATTCCATAGCTTTTCATGCTTGTTGTAGGAGCACTCTTTCAAGCACTATTCAGTAGGGCAAGGTATGCACTGTATTTAAAGAGATAAGATATAAATTTAACGATATAAGATATAAAAAGATTTATATCTTTTAATAAGGTATAAATTAAATGTAATGTGTAAGAGATACTCAGGACAGCTTAATTCTGTTTAAAGACCCTTTTTCTTCTCCTTATCTAAAAATTTCTCATATGAAAGTTTTATTTCTTAGAAAACCAAATATTATTTATTTGGTAAATTTACTATAAAGTCTGTGTTTATAGGTCCTTGAAATGTTTCCAGTACAGTGTTGTAAAATTTGAGTGGTAAGTATTGATTTTTGAGAACAGGGACTGTTATTCAGAGTATTCTTTGAAATGCCAGCTTCTAAACCATAGGTGGATCAATCCTGCCTGGATTAAGTGTACCTACCTCCTAGCTGCAAAGTTCTAGCAAGTTCAGCATGTTTTGTAAGGTGTGTATGTGAAAAATACATTCTGATTCGGACATATCCATATTGTTTTAGGTTTACTTAGTGAAATACTAGCTTCTAAAGTCTATGGAATATCATCAGTTTAGAAAACTATTTTTTTACTCCTTCAAACTATTCTAATGTCTTTGGAAGTATCAAGTGTTGGACAGATTTGCTGCCATAGGAGTGCTGTGAAGTTTAGAATGAGTTTCTGTCACGTTGTGAATCAGAAATTTCATATCTTCCAGCTTGGTACAGATGTGGAAGTATCCTCCTACTCTCATTAAGTACTCTGCCACTCTCATTTTGTACAGTTTTTAAGAAAAAGGAAAAAAAAACAGTGCTTGTGATTGTGTGGATAAGGATTCATATTCTATTCTGTACATGAAATAAATACTGGCAAAGAGAGAATGCATTAGTGTTTTTTTTTTAACTGTGCATATATATTTGCACTTACAACTGAGGACTTCTAAGTAATTTCTGATTTTAATTGTTGAAATGTGTTGATTCTGGATTTAGATATTAATTTTTGATATTTTATCATGAGCTGCTTCTTAATAATAGAGTTTTGATATTGGATGCTCAAAGTCTAAGTGGAGTTTTAATGAGAAAAGCCAGTTGAGTACTTGGGTAAGGATGAGGTTTTCAATACACCATATACCCCTTCTACATCACAGTTTTGTTTCTTATCCTGAAACTAATATAGTATAAAAGCTAGTGGAATCATTCTGTGACTCCTAAACAAGTTGGTTCAGTATTTCCTAAATAAATGAATGACTTACAGGAAAATCTACACTTAGCTAAAAATAGTAGGTGGTGTAAGCCAACATATGGCATAAGTAGTAGGCTTGTAGTGTTTGGGGATAAAGGAATTATTAGCCCTGTTAATCTGACTCCCTCTTCAAGGTGACATGGTATTGAGTGGAATGGAGGAGAAGGCAGTCTGCTTCCAGCACTATTTACCTCAGGGAGAAAAGAATACTTAAGAATTCTGCTGAATTCTGTGTTCTGTCATAAAGACAGTTCCTTTGTTCTTCCTCACTTTAACTCTTACAGTGCCATTTTAGTTTGAATTTCAGTTTATATGCATGAGTCATAGCAGCATGGCAATGACTGTAATTAGTGTTCAGAAGGTTTTGCTAGGGAAGGGTAATTACTGGGAAAAGCTGATAGTGAAAAAATATACAAGTATTGAGCAGAATAGAAAACCTAAAAATACCTAGAAGTGTTCGTGCAGTAGTTTATATGTACTAGCAATATTTGTTTACATTATTTTATTTAGAATTTTTAATTGCTGAGAATGTCCTGAGAAATCTGATCTTTAACATTGAAAGCCTTTGATCGCTCTGGTATTATCCTTTTTTAATTAAAAATGTTCTCAGTACAAAGTTAAATGCTTTACAAAGCTGACTGCAAAGTTACTGTTTGGGTTTGTGTGGGAGGTGCTATTTTGTTTGAGTTTTTTATTAATTTTACCAAATATGTGTGAGTTTGTGTATATTTTAACACAAACAAAAAAATCCAGACAGACTCCTGACAAAATCAGATCTTTATTGAAATGTTTTGCCTCTCTTAAGCACAGAGATTAAAAGTATCCATGTCATACTCTTGAGTTTAACTACACATCATCTGCTGAAAAAATTCTTTGAATTAAAGTTTGTTGGTAAATGTTATCATAGAAGTGGAACAGAGAAGACTTTTTTCCCACCGATAATTAAAGTAATAATGATGTGTATATTTAAGAATGCCTTCCTTATGAATATAGAATATATTATTATGCAATATGTATTGAAATGTACTATAGAGTGTGTGTATTTATATAATATAATTAATATCATTATTTTATATATATTAGCATAATACCAAATCAATTTTACCAATGTAATTTTAGGTTTTTGATGTGTGGTAACACTTAAAAACTTGGAGCTTCCACTGTTGTAAAATCTTCTAACAAAATGCTTTTCTTTTCTTGGTAGAGAAAAATGAGAAAGGTAGTGTGAAAGCAGGCATTCTGAAGTGCAAGGAAGAACCATCAAAACTGCTGTCTGGAAACAAATTTCAAGACCGTTATTTTGTGTTACGGGAAGGAAACTTGCTCCTCTATAAGGATATGAAGGTACAGCAGACAAACTCTCCAACAAACTTTGCATTAAGCTTTCTTTTTTTGTATGAAAAAGAAAAGGAAGGCAAACAGATCAACATTTCTCATATTAAATGGCAGCTTCTAGAATCTGGGGTTGGCGTATAAGATTCTTGTCTTGCGTGTTTGTAAAAGGAGTTTGTGCTTGTCATTTAGATATTGTAGTTATGTATTACTATAAGCTTTAGAAATTAAAAATAGAACAACGTTTGCATGCTTTGTGCTGACACTAAATTATTTGAAAACCTGCTGTAGAGAGCTGCAGCAGAAGCAATATGGAACTTAAATGAGTGCAAGCCATTTTTTTCTTGGTATTTCACACAAAGCCCTAAAAATTCAAGCAATAGGGTTCTTACATGTCTCATGATAGAAGAGATTATAGGAAACAATAGCTCTGAATACACTAGGAAATTATTTCCCTGCTTCTCAACAACAATTTTTAGCTGTATTCTCACTCCTCTACAAACTAGTATAATTAGGTTAGGTGTACCCCAGAATTCCATAGAAGTGAATTTAGTCATGATTAGCAGGAAGGTGTTTTTAATATTTCATGGGAGTTTTCTTGAAACAGTGGGTTTGAGTAAATGCAGCTGGTATTTAAGTCTAAACCAAATAATATTAATCACGAACTATATTTTCATTTTAGTTCTAATAATTAATATTTTTTAAAAAAAAAATCAAAGTTTCATGTGCTTTTATTTTTGCTGACTACTGGGTTTTTTTTTCCCATCCAAAATATATAGATGTATATTGCTGACCTTCCTAAAGTACTTTTATTTAGACAAATCCCTTGCTCACATAAGCTCACTGTGTCTTCTTGTGAAGATGTGGATACAATCTTAATTAGAATGATCCCAGAATGTCAAAAATAGTGTCTTATAATTCGGTGTTAAAACTCAAAGTGGCACATATGTGAGAATAAATTAATATGCCTATAAAACCTTAATTAGTATCTTGGAAAGAATTTATGACAGGATGGTTGTACCACTTTATAATCTCCTTTTTTAAGCCATTCTAGTTTATAAAACACTGAATTCCCCAACTCGGGAGACTCTTTGAATACTTATTTTTAAATGGCTTTACTTTTTTTTTTTATTGAAAATGGCAATATCATTCTGATCAAATGGTATATGAGTTTGTTTTACTTTCTTTTGAGAGATAATAATTTATCATGAATAATCTTGGTTTAATTTTATTTATATTTAGAAATTAATAGTAGGAGAGCTTGACATTGCAGATGGAATATTTTACTTAATAAGACCACATGTACTAATTAATTTATAAATTCTCATTAACAGCAAATTAACTTTGTATATGCAGGTGGAGATACATTCTGTTCAGTGTTTCTGTTCAGGAGCAATTATCAAAAACATAGAAAGTTTCCATGAATACTGTATGCTAAATTACTATATTGTGGTAATTGACTGAAATAATTTACCCCTTTAATGTTCTGTTGCTAAGAGATAAGCTCACAGACAAAGAAATGGCTCCCCTAAGGTGCATTATTATGAGAAGTATGCAGTTGTTTAACTTAATGGTATATTTTGCAGGGGTATTTTTTCATCCTGGCAGTACCCTTCTTTTGAGCAGGAAGTTACACAAGAATACCAACCATAAAACTGTTGTGTGCTTTGTTGTTTTCTTGAGTTCTCTTGAGCGTCTCTTTTTTCCTACACTGGAGTGCTAGAAATCGTAAGCTGCAGAATGGGAAATTGAGAATCCAGGGACAGTAAACACTAGGGAGTAGCTTTGTGTACTAGGATTGCAAGATTTGTTAACTTGTTGGATACATTTTTTTCTAAATTGAAAGCTAAAATACTTGACCTAGAAGTACTAAACTTTATGTTGTGTTAAATATTAGGTTTTTTTTCTGTAACAGTGTGTACTTATTGTTTCCTTTCAGCACTTTGTCTTCCAGTCACATTCAATTCTCATACCTAGTGTGGGTGTACGTCTGCTTGACTAAAGGTAGTTTGTTCAAGAAGGAGTGAGCAAGGAACCTCAGGAGATTCTTCTCCCATTTCCTGTGCACAGCAGGGATAGCAGCTGAGATCAGGGCATGTTGTACATGGCTTTAATCAGTTTAAGTCCTCAAAAACCCTGAGGACAGATTGCACAACCTTTTGGGGGAGCCTGTTGCAGTACCTGACTTTCCTTATAGAAGGAAGTTTGTCTGTCCTTAGATGTAGTTTCACAATATAAAAAGCCTCATTGGTCTGCTTCATAGCTTCCCTGTGGGAGCTGAGGGGCTGCTGTTAGGTCAGCCTCTCCTCCAGGGCAAGTGCTCCTAGATGGCTTGGTGGACCCCTGCTGAGCCCTCTCCAGATTATTGATTCTTTTTTTTCTCTCAAGGACCCAAAAATCCAGTCACACAAGTATGGGGAAAGGGGGAGAATCACTCTCCATCACCTATTCACTATGCTTCTGCTAGCTCAGGAAAATGAGACCAGCTTTGCTGTTAGGATGCTCTGCTGGTTTGGTACCTACAAGCATGCTCAGGTCCCTGTCAGCAGAATTGCCTCTCGCTCTCTGTCACTGAAGTCCTGTGTCCCATTTCTTTGTCCTGTATAGGTTCCTCTGAAAGTCCCAATACTGGTTTTCTTCAGAAACCAGGTGGATTCCTTCTGTCTCACTGGGCTAGCCTTTCTGAAGATACCAGGAAGAACAATGCCTTGCCTGTCCCATAAGAGTCAGGATGTGTCATCCAGAGACTTGCATAGGTTGTTTGAAGACATCATTTGCTATTATTTCATCCTGATTTAGCAGCCCCAGTGGCCTAATGGATGAAGCACTAGCTAAACCAGGGATTGTGGGTTTGAGTCAGTCAGCACAGCTTCACTGCCTGACCAACCTAGTGGTCTTCTATGATGAATTGACTATGTCAGTGGAAAAGGGAAGAGTTGCAGGTGCCATTTATCTGAAATTCCATAAGGCCTTTGACACAGTTCCTCACAGTATTCTTTTCTCTAAATTGGAGAGGGATGAACTGATGAGTGGACTGTTGGACAGGAAAGTGGTTGGATGGTCACATCCAGAAGATAGTGATCAATGGCTCAGAGTACTGATGGACGTCAGTGACATGTGATGTCCCTCAGAGGTCCAAACTGGGACTAGTGCTACTTATATACATTAATGACACAGAAAGAGGGATTGAGTGCATCTTCAGCAAATTTGCAGATGATACCAAGCTGGGGGTGTGGTTGATACACCTGGGAGGCAAGATGCCATCCAGAAGGGCCTGGACAAGCATGAAAAGTAAGCCCATGGGAATCTCAGAAGGTTTAACAAGATCAAGGTGTTTGTTGTACCTCGTTTGGGTCAACTCATGATACCAACACAGGCTGGGGATAAACAGATCAAGAGCAGCCCTGCCAAAAAGGGGCAGGGCAGAGAGGCTGGGTGTCGCTCTGACTTTTCAGTTTTTCTGATGCACTTTCTAACTTGATGTTTTTCATAGTTTGCAGCTCTTTCTCACACATGAGTGTTATAATTAGAATATGTTTTTGTTAAGACGAGGTTGTTTACATACTTTCTCTTGGTGTGAAAAACAACTAATGGACAGTTGTCTTGACCAACAGGATGGGAGAGGTGTCAGCCTTCCCCTCCAATCCCTGGTCTGTGTGGAAATACTATACATTTAGAGTCAGATGTTTTAATAAATAGCTTTTTAGCCCTCTCATCAAAGAGTGTCTGTGTGTGTCCCACAGCGACAGCTGGGTATGACCCAGCCATAGCATTCACAGCCCAGAAAGCCAAACGAGTCCTGCCTGAGCTGCATGCAGAGCCCCGTGGGGAGGGGGGGGATTCTGCCCCTCTGCTCTGCTCTGGTGACCTGGAACCCTGCACCCAGCTCTGGGGTCCCAGCACAGGAAGGACATGGACCTGTTGGAGCAAGTCCAAGGGAGGCTATCAGGTCCCTTATCTGTGAAGGAAGCCTGAGAGAACTGGGTTTGTTCAGCCTGGAAAATAGACCTACTTGTGGCCTTCTAGTACCTGAAAGGAGCCAAGAAGAAAAATGGAAAGGGGTCTTTCAGAAGAATGTAATGCAAAAGGACAACAGGGAATGCCTTCAAACTGAGAGTAGATTTAGATTGGATGTTAGGAAAAATTCTTTCCTGTGAGGGTGGTGAGGCACTAGAACAGGTTGCCCAGAGTAGCTGTGCATGTCCCATCACTGGAAGTGTTCAAGGCCAGGCTGGTAGGGGCTCTGAGCAACCTGGTCTCATGAAGGATGTTCCTGTTAATGCAGGGGGGTTGGAAGTAGATAATCTTTAAAGTCCCTTCCAACCCAAACCACTCCGATCTGAAGAAAATTCTCACAATCCCATTTCCCATCTTCCTGTCTCTCTTGAAGAGTTTGTGTTCATATATAGTGCCACATCTTCATTATTCTATTTGTTATAGTTTGTGATTTCATGTAAACCTTAAGTTTTTAATCATTCTGCTTCCTGTGATAGTGATAGGTGCACTTTGTTAATGGCAAAGAAAGAGACAAAATATTTTGATGATCTGCTACAAAAGAGGGATGCACTCCATGAAAGACATTAAACTACCAAATCAGTAGTGGCATTTTCTCTTTGGCACATTCCTGATGCAGTAATTAGAATCTTTCTTTATTTGCAGGCTAGCAAACCTGAAAAAGTGTTGCCTGTCAACTCTCTGAAGCTTTATCTTGGAGTGAAAAAGAAAATGAAGCCACCAACAAAGTAAGAATAGAAAAGAAAATAAACATTGTGTAAAAAGTATTGTATTATCAATAAAGGGTAGCATAGAACATGGTGGAACAAGGAAAAGTCAAGAAGCCTAAAGCAGTATGTTGAATTAAATTATCCCCTGTAATATTATTTCTTCTGTTCCTGTATCTGTTTTCATGTTCCATGTTAACTAATCTGTGCTAGGAAATTACTTTATTGATTGGCTTTTCATAATCTAAAGAGCATTTATTATCTCTTGTGGATATGATTGCTCCTAGTTCACTTTGTTTTGTGGTATATATTCTGCATGTCATGGTGGGCACACTTTCCTTGCACCAAATAAAAAGGAAGAGAAAACCCGCTAGTCATAGCCCTTACTGGCAGCTCCTGTTGTTCAGCAGAGGATTTTCCTTTTTCATGATCTTTGTTATTTCGATGTTTCTGCTAGCTGAAGACTACAGTGCCCTTTACGAACATCAGTGACTATCTCTCAGGAAAAGAGAAGTGAAAAATGACACCTGTTTTTCTCAGATGTTTCCAGTTCTTGTTCGGTCAAAGCTTTGAGATACTGAGACAATGCACATAGGATCTTATCCCAGAGGGAGTCTAGGTTGGCTGTAGCCTTTAAACAGATCTGCTTGAACTTTTCCTTTACAGTTGGCAAATCAAAACACCCCAAAAAGGTCTGTGAATTTCAAAGCTTAGGCATGTTAAAGGAAATGTTGGTGGCTTTTTTGCGCTTTTTTTTTTTAATTCAAGTGCAGAATGAGTAGGAGATTAGTCCAAAATGGAAGTAAAAAGATTATGTAAATGAGTCTTTGCAGATTTTTTTTTTTTACCTTGAGGTTTATTTTTAGTCTACTTTCAAAAGCAGAGTTTACCAAGTGTCTTCTGGATCTCCAGAAATGTCTGTTTGTTTCACCTCAGAGGCTTCATTATGCACCCACTCCCTTTTTGTTTTCCTAGCAATTATTAAATCCCTATAAAATCATGTGATTCCTTTTGTTTATAGTCCACGCATAGCTCTTTTCTCTCTGTGACTTCCACACTGTAGTGGACTCTTTACCAGATAGTTCTGTTTCCAGCACCTTTTAGAAAGTGCAACCACAGCAAAAATGAGGGAAGTAGTCAGCTGTCATCTGCAGTGCTTTGCTATAACCCTTTGTCTGGAACAAAAGGTTCATTAGCTGTGAATCAATTGTGAGAAAATGAGCAAGATCCATCTTCAGACCCACAACTTTATTCTGGATTTGCAGTACATGTTTAGACTTTACAGCTTAATTTTATTTTTTCAGATTAAAAGGACTATATAAAAGTAGTTAATCTCTGAAGTTTGATCTCTGAGGAATGTCCCTATTTATGGAACTAATTTTTAAAAATATTCTTTCTTTCAGCTGGGGACTTGCTGTGTTTTCTGAAAAACACCAGTGGTAGGTAAACATAAAACACACTTGGTTTAACTTCACTGTCTAATATTTGTTGACCTATTAAATTACAAAATAAGACTGAAAACTAATGAACATTGTTTTGCTTTCACACTGAGTTTTAAGTAAAGAAACTTTCTTAATTGATATGTTTGGTTTATCTTTTGGATTTAGGTCTCTGGCTTCCTTCTGTGACTAGAGAGCAAACAATAGTCATGAAATTAGAATGATAGATTTTAATCCTGTGCACATGCTTAAAATGAAGCACAGGCATTGTCTTCAAAGTAGGTAAAGTGATAATTTGAAGTATTTATATATGTCTATTTTTTCTGGGAGTGTTAATAATAAATATAGACAGCATGAATGAATGTAAGCACTACTTTAAGTAGTTTAGAAGCCTGTTCTTTAATCTGTTTAACTGTAACAGGAGTCTCCATTGTTTTTCATATTAATTATGTATTGGTTCTAGGTATATATGTTGTGATGGACAAGACGTGCAGATGGAGTGGATGATAAGCATTTTTATGGCACAGGTACTAATCTGATTAAAAAAATGTAACTTATTCTGCTGTTATGAAAATTCCATTAAGTATTTATGTGTTACATGTAAGGTTCAGTGCCAGAGTTTCTGGAATACTTCATGCGATAAAACTGCCAAAATATGTGTCTTAGTCCGTGTAGACTATGAGTGCTTTGAGTGTGAGTAAGAACATTAGATTCTGGCATCATCTCCCCACTTTGTTATAGAGAAGCTTGGTAAAGAAGGACAGTTATGTCCTTTGCAGAATGCTCTTGTGGGTGAAATTCTGGCCGTTGACCTAAGGGTTGTGTCTGTGTGCCACACACCTGAGTGCTATTGCTCTGCTCGCTATTTTGGATGCTGCTAAAGTAGTCATTAAAGAAGGGTGTGGTGTTTAAAAGCGTGGTGGTGTGAACTAGCCTGTTGAAGAGCTGTGCCAATATGGCTTTATTTCTCTAGTATACAGGTTAGCTTAGTTAACACTGACAATTCATTCTGTTGGGTAGGCTTTATCCTAAATTAAGTACTCTTCTG
Source organism: Thryothorus ludovicianus (assembly GCA_013397245.1). Taxonomy (NCBI): domain Eukaryota; kingdom Metazoa; phylum Chordata; class Aves; order Passeriformes; family Certhiidae; genus Thryothorus; species Thryothorus ludovicianus. The sequence goes on along the minus strand of VZTB01000827.1, from coordinate 370,723 downwards.
CTTGCCATAAGATTGTAAGGAGGGTATATGTTGGAGTGACATATAACACATTCTTGTAAATGGAGTCTATTATTTACACTGGAGAAGTGGAAGTAAGTGAGAAGGAAAGAATTCAGCCTGACAGGAGACTGGAACATAGTTTAAGGTTTTAACAGGATTTTGTATCTGTGTCAGATTTTTCTTTTTCCCATGATGTTCAAGGAGCTTTGCAGGATACCACTGTGAATAAACATCGCTAGATTTATGATTACCTGGGAGCTTTGTGTTGCATAAAGTAGGCTGAGCACAAGACTGTTGAAATACAGACTTCTTAGCAGCTTTCTAACACAGAATTTGACTTTCATAGATAGTAGTGCTTGAAGTATAATGCATGCCTTGAAAGTAAGACTTCCAAATTCTTGTCTTACTCGGTTCCCTTAACTGAAGTGACTATTGTTGTTTCTATGGAAACAACTGGCATACGTCTCGTGGGCATAACATGAGCAGTGTCACAGCAAATAGGCTCAGAGGTTATTGATATAGGAAACTTAGAAGTAACTCATGCAATCTTGGTAACTATTGAAGTCCTTTTGACATAAAATCACAATGAAGGACAGCCTGTTAGGATTCTGCTCAGGCAGATGTAGACAATATAGATTAAAAAACTGTGAGCCATTGCTCAATGTCAAGGATAATTTTTCCTAACAGAAAAAAAATAAATATTTCATGTACATTAAAAAAATTGCTATGAATTCATACTATTATTTTTAAAACTTTATTGGAATGAATGAACAGTGCAATGAATTAGCAGTACTACATTGAAAGGGTTTTTAGGATTGGCTTGATTTTTTTGTGGAAATTGTTGACTTCTTTTTTTAACCAGCATTCTGGACATAAGTAACGTTGTTGGTCTATAAGCTACATGAGAAGTGATGTGCTAGTGATGCAGACTGAGTGTATTGTTCTCATGGCAATCCACTACTTTGCTACAGAGAAAATCTCCTTAAGAATGCAATGCTTCACATTGCTAAAGCTTGCCATAAGATCTCTAAAAAGTTTTGTATCATACATCAGTGGACAATGATTACTACATTATCCCATTTCTAAACCAGAAAACTAAATGTCAGCTGAGGTTATTTCTTGTTAGAATTTTAAATTTGAAACCATCTTTAGGGAAATCAGCTTGATTTTTTACTGTACATGTTGTCACTGTATTTGACCACACACATTAGAGAGACTGCAAGCAGTGCATCTTCTTTACCAGTGGAATAACTTAGATTGGAAATTGAAAAATACTGTAAAATTGGTGTTGAAGTAGTAAGACATTGACATTTAATGTTCTTGTGCATTTAAGAGGGACATAAACCAATATTATTGTGCTCGGTGCTTGAGCAGAGTAAAGCTTTGTTAGTAATTAATATCAGTAAGATTGTAGTACTATTGCTATTTTTTTTCCTGTTGTCTGATAATGTTTATTCCTGTTGTATAAATAGTGCAGAGTATATGAATAGCAAAGTGTAGGTCCCACTGTAATCTAGTGACGAGAGTACTTTGATACAGATGATCAAGTTAACCCAGAGGTTATTAATCTTCCATTTCAAGCTGCTACTTGCTAAGTTTTTGAAGTAGGGCCAATGTTTCTTTCAGTCCTGTGCAAAACCATCCTGAAAAGCCTGATTTTTGAATTCTAGAATAGTTCTGTACAAAATGTCTGAAGAGCATGCATAGCATGCAGTTGGAAGTAATTTATTGGTGTCCATGAAGATGGTCACAATAGTATTTTTTCAGTTTTCTTGCCTTTGATCAGCTGGAGGCACATTATACTACCATGAGGTGCAGTTGAACAGAGGGGTCAAAACTATGAATAAATACATTTTTTATGTGGCCTAATACATGGCCAGTATTTCTCATACACTTTCTCAGAATTCTATTTTAAGAAATGTTACAGGCACAAAAGGGAAATCAGGCTGCTTAACTGACAGGCATGGTTTCCTTAGGCTTGCTGGGAATTAAGAGAGACAATTTTCTTCAGCAGCTGATTACAGTTTCTCCATCACTTTCTGGATTGTGTTTGTTTATTGTATCTTGATCCATAATAAACTGATTTTGGTTGGCAAGAGCTGCTCTTTCAGATAATACTTTTTCATTTCATTGGTAGAAAATGTTCTTGATGGTCACTGGAGAGAACTCTTATCACAGACTTTTGTGTCACCCTGGTCACACCATGTGTGAGAATGTTTTACTCCATCAAGATACGAGTCTATAAAGTACATTTTTAAATCTGGGACCAAGGCTTCCAATTTCTAGTCAGTCATCATGAGTCAATAATCACTGATTCTGATGGCTTTTTAATGATAATGCTGTTTTTACTTGCAAACCATCTGCAGGTATGATCATAGCTCCACAACAATTTTTTAAAATACAGTCTTGAAGACACTTACTTCATGGATTTGCAATCCTGGCTTGCCAGTTTCCTTTGAAGCTGTACTGATTTAGCTGTAGGCCTTGGACATGCTCTTTGATTCACAGAATCTCATGTTGATTTTTCAGTAAAATAGTCTTTAAATACCTGGTCCTCAAATCTGTCTTTCTGATTTTCATTAACATTACCTGAGGAGTGTGACCTCATGTGCTCAAGTTTGAAATGTTCAGTAAGTAATTTTTGTTTTTTTTACTTCCCTTTTCTTCCCAGTCTTGTTTTTCACTCAGAGTGAAACTTCACATTTTTCCCCAAAACTGGCCTATTTCAGTTGAGCTAAAGCAAAGACTACTGTTGAAATCAGATCTGCGTATTGTAGGTTGTATTTTGGATAACACATGTTGTTATAAGTTAAGCAATTATTTTCTCTAAATGATTAGCACAAATTTTCACAGAATCGCAGGATCGATTAGTTTGGAAAGGACTTTTGAGGTCATTGAGTAAAAGCTATGACCTAACACCACATTGTCAGCCAGACCATGGCACTGAGTGACACATATAGTTTTAAACACCTCCAGGAATCGTGACTGGTGACATTCCAATGTCTTATCACCCTTTTTGGGATAAAGCTGGAATCAACCAGCTCCTTTGCCCTTCTCTGGACAGGCTGCAGCACCTCAACATCTTTCTTGTGGTGAGGGGCCCAGAACTGGACACAGAACTTGAACAGTGGCCTCACAGGTGCTGGGCACAGGAGGAACAGTCTCTGCCCTGGTCCTGCTGGCCACACCATTGCTGACACAGGCCAGGATGCCAGTGGCCTCCTTGGCCACCTGGACACACCCTGGCTCATGTTCAGCTGCTGTGGACCAGCACCCCCAGGTCCTTTTCTGCTGGGCAGCTTTGCAGTCACTCTGCCCCAGCCTGCACTGCCCGGGGCTGGTGTGACCTGAGTGTTGTACCCTGCACTTTGGTCTTCAAGCTCAACAAGAAACACATTTTGAGGTGCTTGCATATTGAGGTAGTTTTATCTTATTTCAGAAACTTTATTGGGGACTTCTGAAATCATGCTTCTGTGGAATTTTGAAATTGTGAAACAAGTCAATTTGTGTGTTGCATTTGATGATATTTTCTATTTTTTGGGGATGATGACAATAATATTAAGGGAGGAAGATGTTTGATACATGACAATTATGTAGCGACATTTTGGTCCTTTTCACTCAACGTTGTGCAGCAGTTAAAAAAAATTAACATAATTTTAAGTATCATAGTATTTTTCCCTTTCTCCCACAAGAGGAGGGCATGGTATTGTGTGGTATATAGCTTTTTTCAAGGGACTTTTACATACCTAAACAATTTTGTGTATTTATGAAATTCTACATGGAAAATAAGGAATAATTTTGTTCTTTAGCATGCAGATGTATGGCCACCTGCTGGAAAAGCAAGAAAACAGTCCATAACTAAAAGTCCAAAGATCAGAGGCTTACCGCTAATTCCCATTCATCAGGAGAAGAACACTTGTAAAATCAGAGGGAATACAGAAGTAAGTGAGGTTTAAACTTGATGTAGAACTTCTAAACACAATATGTAATATGTAGTCCAGTAATAAAGAACTCCCTAGAGCTGGATAAACATAAAATGCAAATGCTCTTATTATCAATGTTACTTCCAATATCTTGTCATTAAAGGAACATTTAGGACAATTTAATGTAAAAAAGCTATTACAGTTTCAACTTGCATTACCTCTCTGGCTGTTCAGTAAATCATAATGGACTTTTATTTGTACTTGTTTTTTTTAATTTTTTTTTTTAGTAGAGATTGTTCATTAGGAGTAAATAAGACTTTTAGCTGGAATTATTTTGCCTATTATTACAGTATGGGTTTTATTTTTAATAAGATCCTTGAAAACTATCCTGCATGAGTATCTTACAGTATCTTTTCTTCTGTCTAAAATAATGTACTATTTTAGTTATCTACTCTGAATATAATGGAAAAACTCAGATGGAACTACCTTTAATACATTTAGCTTGTACTATTATTAGTCTCAAAGAATAAGAAGCTTTAGTTAAAACTCTTGGAATAGACTGAGCTTTATTGCTAGATTGGGTGTACTAGTGATATATCTGAACCTTATCATAGTAGCTTGAGATCACCTTCTGGTATCCACATAGAGGTACTGATGCCTGTGGGGAGAACTTGCTTGCCTTATTTCCAGCTGAGATGAAGCAGTGGAGGCACTGTTCTGCTGGGGAATAGCAGTGGTAAAACTAGCCTGACTGCAGCAGTGAATAACTGTTGATACAGCAGCTGGGCCCTTTGACTGCATCAGTATCATTTTTTGCACATTTTAGATTATAGAAAGGAGGTGGTTATTATGTATTACTGCCACTAACAGAGATGGTGGTTCAGGTACAGAGTGGTGAAGTTGTCTTCTTCCAAAGTAAACCAAAAGCAAAAGGCCAGCAGCATAGTGCTTTATGTAAAAGACAACTCCATCTTGTGTTACACTTTCTTCCAGAAAGTATTTCTGCTCTGCCTATCTACAAGAGTATAAAATCATGTGAAAATAAGTATTTTGTAATTCTTTTTACAAACTTTTGTATTTTGTTTAATTTGTCCTTTATAGCCTTCTCTTGAAAAGTATTTTTGCAGTTTTTTAATAAGTTCTTTCTGATGCTTGTACTTTTGAACTTCTTTGATGAAAGTGAATCTTAAGTCTTGTCAGTCAGAAAACTTCATAACCCTTAGATATGTCTCTTACCTGTTCTTCGTGCAAGTACACTTGAAACCTCTAGTACGTTCTTTGAGATGGCTACAAACTCAGACATTCTAGGATGAAAGTTTTATTGGATTTTGAGCTTCATGATTAAAAAACTTTAATGCCTTGTAGTACTGTATGTATTTTTTTTTTGAGGATAATTTGCTTTATTAGGGAGGCCTCTAATATTTTGTACACTGCAACTTTGAGGAGGTCTGCATTTAGACTTAAAATCAAAAATCCACATTCTTCATTATTTATGCCGTGACTAGACCTAGAGAATTTTTATGCAAAAGGTATTTGCCTACTTTAGGAAGATTAATACAAAAATACGTAATGGAAAATAAAAACTAATGCCTTTTTTTTACATGGAAAGCTAAAACTGGAATGAACAGTAAAATGGTGGTCAAAAGTATATCTATGATACAGTTTTTTAAGAAAAAATATTGTATAGCAGTGGAGTCAGTTAAAAAAAAACAATGCACCATTGGGAGACCATGCCTTCAGTCTTTCTATGAATTTGAGTACTCCTCCATCAAGCAAGAATATCTCCGTTCTAAACCATTAAAAAGTAATACCAGGAACAAGAATTTTCTGAGAGATGCTGGTTTATGGAAAATAGAGGTCTATTCACATGTCAGTGTGTAAACTTGTAGTAGAAATGTCATCAATTTATACAGGCAGGAAAAGAGACTGAAAGTTTTCTGAACAGTGAAAAAAGTGATATGATTGTGAGAAAAAGATGACTGGGAGGGGACAAGCCCAAACCACTATAAGCTCAAAGATACCCAGAAACTAAGTTTAATATTAATATTGTTTTGCTAGAATGCCTATATTGAATGTCTGATTTTTCCCCACTGTTGGAAGCAGTTTTATTGTATGTTAGTGAGATAAAGTGTAAAACCAAAGGTTTGAAAGACTCAGTAACTAGGTTATTATAGAAATAACTTGGTTATTTCTACACCACTTGTTGCACATGTAGATAGTGCATTTAAAATATGCATATTTCTCATATCGAATAATTGAATTGAAATAGAAATATATTACTGTGTATCTGCAGTAAGTATTTTATTTTAGTTCAAAATATAGGGAGACTGAGGAATGAGAAAAAAACCTTTTCTTTCAAGCACGATCAAATAGCATACTGACTTACAATAGATCATACAAGAGAGGCCTACAAGAAGGCCCAAACCATTCTATAATTCTGTGTATCTCAACTTGCTCCTCCCTAGTGTTGGAGTAGTTTTTAATGTTTGTTTCAACATATAGGAAGTATTAAGATTCCAAGGAATTCCAAGGAACAAGTTGCCCATATGCTGTGGATAAATAACTCTATGAAAAATGCAGTCAAACTGAACAAATTCCACACAGGAAATAAAAAGAGCCCCAAAGTCTCCCTCAGCTTTTTCTACGTTTCGGTTGTCAAGAAAGATGCCACAAATGACAGAAGTATTCCAGGACCTAATTTTCCTTTAGAACTGCTGGGCTTTTCCACAAAAGGAATGTTCTGCCTACTGCCACACCAACTGTGTAGCCAGAATACAATAATGCAAATTTAGATGCAGCATCTGGTTTACCTTTAATTTTCTACAGCTTAAGAACTTGAAAACAGCCCACCAACATGCAAATTGAAAAAGAAGCCAGTCATTATAACATATCAGTTATTAGTATTTATATAGTAATATCAGTATATTAGTATTTAATAGCTGCTGAAAATGTGATTGTTTAAAATTTTCTCTCATATATTCATGCTGCTCAGTCATTTTATTATCAAAACTGCAATATACACAGTTGTATTCATTCCATCAAAAAATTTTAAGTTTTTAAGAGTACATGGATCTGCTGTAAAATGCTAAATTTAGTATACTGTGCTAGATTAAAAAATCAAATTGTGATTATATAATGTCTTAATGTCTATAATAATATATATATTATATATAATATAATATATATAATGTCTATAATAAATGTGTTCATTGGCATGACGCATGATTTATGTAAATTTCAGAAGTATCACTAATTAGAATTTACTTAGTAAAAATGCTTACTAAATGATCATAGGATAGTTGTGGTAATTTAAAACCGACTGCTGTCTCAGCTCTTGAGTAAAATTAATTTTTTCTTTAAAACTTATGTGAAACTAACGAACAAAAATTGCAATCTAAACATTTTTTGATATGGTGTGAATGAACTTACTTTTCTTTGCTTGTTTGGCAAGAATATAGAACTACAAACTGGAAAATCAAGATTTGGTGAATATGATAATGAACTTCTGGAAGAAAGAAAAAACTTGAAAGAAAAAGCATCTATTGTGGCACAATGTTTGGAAAGAAAGGAGGAGAAAGTGCGAAACCAAGCAAAAACACATCGAAACTTGATTTCTGAGGATAATGCAGGCTCAGGGATGACTGATTTACACCAAAGAACTCATAAGATATTGAAGAAAAATAAAAACAAAACAAACAAAACTACTTTGGAACTAGATAGTAAATTGCCATCAAATGTGATTCAGGAACTAAATACAGTTCTGCAGAAGAACAGAGCACTTCATGAAACCTCCAGCTGATTTCCTGAGCCTGAAGTGTAATACTTATATATATATTTCTTGTGTTGTTTGTATATTTGTGTGTGTATTTTCTAGTCAAAAGAAGTCTGTTTTGATGTGTGTAGTTTGTACAGTGCAGAGGAGATAAGGAAATATAGTTTGTTTATATGCAGCTATTGATTTTGTATATGTGTATGCCTCGTGTTATAATTTAAGACTGAACTGGGAGAACTGATTATGTAAAGCTCCTGAAGTTTGGAAGTTGTTCTGTGCAGTGCAAGGACATCCAGGGTTTTGTCTACTTTGTTGTTGTTACTTGTTTCTGATTTTGTTTGTTACAAGGATTCCAAGAACTGTCAAAAGCTTTTGCTCTGTTTATACTCTGTACCACCATGTAAATACTGGAGAGATATTTTTAAAAGACAAGATATACTCTGAAATTCATACTGTTGGTCTGCAATATTTTTTAATTGTCTAACACTATGAAAATTAGTAATATCTGATTTGAAATGAATTTTTTTGTTGTTTTTGTTCTTGTGTTTTTATTTGTGCGGGATTTTTTTGTTGTTTTTATTTAAGGAGAAAATTAGTATTTGCTTGCATAGAATTTTCCTCTGTCAAGGCACATTGGGAAAGAATCAAAAGGGAGAGAAATGTAGTAGATGAGACAATGTATTAATTCTTGTATCTTGAAACTGTGTCTCTAGGGTGTACCTCTGATTATGACATCTGAGTAATTTGACTATTGAGGAGGACAAAAAAGTCTTCAAAGCAACATCTAATGGGTTGGTGAATTGGAAGAACAGTGCCATCTCACTGGGCTGAAATACTTTTCTAAATAGGCCTTGCTCAGCTCAGGGCGACAAAGACAGGGTTTTCTATTGCTCTTTGGGTAGAGCTTGCTTGGTGCTAACAAAGTTGCTGACCTCCCATGAATATTTAGTATTTAAATGAGAAATTAATTCTTTTAAGAAAAAATGTTCCCCATGTCGACAAATCAGAATGGTACCAACACACTCAATTAAGAAGTACCAAATCCTAAATGGAGGGAGGAGTTGTACCCCTCTCTTTACCATGAGGACAAAGGTAAATAGTATTATGTTTGCAGGGATTAGGCAATGCTTGTTCTACAGCTTTACCACTGCTCTTCTCAGTGTGAGAGCTGGTCCCAGGGTTGAGAAAGCCTCATTTACTAGCTTCTGAGTATGTAGGTGGCAGTTCCTGAAGATAGTGATGTAGCACAGTACAGTTATTTTGATTTTTAGGCCCAGAGTTCCTTACATTTAAAATTCGGTTGCTCTTTTAAACAAAACCTATTAAAGGAATGAAATTATTTTCAGTTGTTTTGTAGATTTTATCTTCCCTTATCCCTTGGTGTTGCTGAGTTTACTTTGTTCCATAGCACCTGGGTGGGCCCAAAGGCACTGCTGTGCTGAGGCTGTTTTCAGGCACTGTAGATGCTGTCTGGTTAAGCAGCAGGACCGACAGACCAGAGCTCTAATGAGCTCACATGGCACCTTTGCTTCAAGGGAGGCATTAGTAAGAGCATCTGCTCGTTTTTGCTGCTGTCCCTTTTGTGGTCTGACTAGTCACACTGCCACAGATTTTCACCAGCCTTTTAGGAAGTTACTGATGCCTTTAGTGTTTGATTGGAATTGGCCAGATCTCTTAGAGCAGGAGAGAGGAAGCACAGAAGCAGTATGCTCACTTACTCTCTTCTATTTTTGGTAGTCACAGGTGCCGTAACATTTCTCACATAATTTACTTCTATTCTTGATTACATTGAGCAGCTTAATTGGAAAAATAATTTGTTTGATTGAAGAAATTAGACAAGTGACTCAAATAATGTATCTGGCAACTCTGCTAGAAAGCACAGGGAAAATGAGATCAAACTCAAATATTTTATAGTAGTATTTATTAGTCTGGAATGTAGCACTGACAAAGCAAGTCTGGTCTTTCAGCCTTTGCACCTACCTTATTTGACCAGTTGTAAAAACTGAAACAATTTTGTCGATTTTAATTTTGTCCATGCATTATTGACTGTTTGCTACCTTCACTTTGTAATTGAGCCTCTTCTAATCATTGAGGACCTGTCCCAAGAAAGCATATCAGCCTGAACTCAAATTTTATTGATTAAAGCTGGTGCTTAATGTTAATAAACACATTCTTAAATGCTGATATGAATTGAGGCCTAATGCTAGCAGGAGAAAATGCTTTGTTTTCTGTCAGACTGGAATTGAATGTGCTATTTACATTTGTACTTCTATTTGCAGCTATTTCTCAGTATTGAGTTATGGTTCTTATATTGTTTATCTTTTTATTGGGACCTTAAGAATGACATTCACTTCACTGCTTGAAAGCCTCATGCATCATTTAAGCCACTACACTAATGGAATAAATGGAGCAGTGGAAGGGTTTTGTGCATTGAAGTGAATATATCCATGAAGAAAATAGTTTGTGTATTTTTATTGGTTCTAAGCATTGCAGAAACACTTGTTCCATTTCAAAACCATGTCACAGGTAAAATATCTGTATAACTGCTGCTAACAGGCCATAAAAATCAAGATGTTTAATAAAATATGTTTAAATTTGGCATTGTATGTATACATGCACAAACACATATGTGCACAAATTTATGTGCACATTCACAGAGGCACACTGAATGGTGACAGTGTTAACACAAGTAAAATTTATTTGGGGAAGTAGAAATTAAATTTGCAATCAATTATTTTAAATAGATATCAAAGTTTTGAACTAAACATCTGACACATTATTGTTGCACTACACGTTTCAGACTGATCTAAGACCTTCTGAATAAATGTGGTTTGTTGCAATATCTTAATGGCTGCTGATTTTTTGTTGTTCCTATGCCATGTTGAGAAGTGGTAAAGTGTAATTTTTAAAGAATTGTAATTGAATAAATGCTATTTCTCAGAACTAGGTGATGGATTTTTTTCAGAATAAAATCAGTAAAAATGTTAAAAATAAATTGCGTCTGCCCATATGGAAGCTATTGAATAATCTGGTAAGACCTTATTTCTCATCTGCAGAATGAAGTTAAATGGGAGACTGGTATTTTATGTATGGGCAAATAACAGTGAAAAGACTAAGATAAATATCTTAATAAAACTTAGTAAATCTCAGGTTCATCATTACCTTGTTAGACTTCTGCAGTCATGATAGGTAGGTGTAAAGTTGGCATGTAACCTTTGTTTTTGTTTTTTAACATAATGCCTGTGTTCTGTGTGAGGCTTTTTTCACATTTATTCGGATGGGTGAGAAAAGCAAGTGAAAACCCAAGAAATATGAGCTAGATTCTTTGTTTTCTTTTTCTTTACTTGAGCTGGATATTGTCTGCTATTTTAAAATATTTCTTCAAAACAGATCTAGTTTTGAGGTACTATTTTGGGATCCCAGTTCAAAAGAGCAGTTCGACTAATGGGTTCTGTGCCTCAGGACTGCTTTCGTGTGGGGTCGATTTCACCAGCTGGGATTACGAGTGTCTTCATGCAGGCCTTACCTCTGCTGTGTGACTTGTGTTGAGATGCAATTTTTGCATTAAAAGATTTTGCAAATGTTATCCGAGAATCTGTCCAGTGGGGAAAGGATATCCCCAAAGATTTCTTCAGTTAATTGGGAAGGCTTGGCCAAAACGTTGATTTTTGTTTCTTCCTTGGGAAGAGCTCTGGGCTGTTCTGCCTAAGGCAAGTTGTTAGGACGCCTCCAGCTCTGTCTGCCAGAGGCACCCCTGGGGTGCCTTTTGCTGTCGTGGATTGGGGTAGTTTTAGACTGCTCTGGAGATACAGGTTTATATGTGAGTAAAAGTTAAAGGAATTTTATCTCACTGCTATGATTTTTCTCTCCCCTGATACAGTGCTGGCACAGTTGGTCTTCCTATGAGTGCTGCCAGGTTACCATCATCTCCACAGCTCAAATTCCAGATTAACAAATCTAAGAAAAAATTTACATGCTCTTCTGGGGATGGGGTTGGTGCCTGCAGGAGTAAGGAAGTAAGGCGTGAATCTCTCACTGGCTATGACTGGCCTACCCTGTAATATCACCTTTCTGATTTTTATATCCTGTTGTCCCCTGCAGTCTGTTTCAGAGGAGATTTAGCTATTGGACTTTGTTTCATTTTGAACTAGAACAGCATCAGTTCTGCTTGAGTCCAAATGGAAACTGAAAAAAAAAATAGAAATAAAAATTACTGACTCAAATCAGTGTCTGGAGCATTGAATGCTCTAAAAAATTCTTTTGATTTAGGCTACTTAAGAGAAATTTGTGGATTCAGTAAGTTGGGAAAGCTGAACTCTGTATGGGTGGGGTAGAAGCAGACTACCTTGATAGATGGATAAATGTATTCCAAGTTGAATTGTTTGCAAAAACATGTACGAATTTGCGAAACTGAGCCTGTTGTGGCAAAATTGCCTGGGAAGATTTAGGATTTTTCAGTACAGTATTCTTGCTTCTGAACCACTGGAAAGATTCTCTGTGCTGTCAAAAAATGAAGTATTTGTCAAACTCACTGTTTCTTGAGACTAGACTGTTCTATGTAAAAAGGCAGAAAACCTCGCAAAGTTTTTTCAGTGGTTCACAGTCAGTTTGGAGATTGCCCTGCTTTACTTGTGGCTCTGCTGAAAATGGGATCCATCTGCAGCTCAGTTAAGGGGGAAAATAATCCTGCTATTTTAGCTCTTACCACTGCTGTAGCCTAATGGTTTAGTTACTGTCTTTGCTGAAATTTCTTTGTGAATATTCCTGTTATGCTTTGCCACTCATTTTTCACTAGAAATTCATGATGATCTGTGATGCAGATAAGGAAGAAGGATGTGAATGCCAAATAGACAACTGTATCTTCCTGCTTGCCTGTACTTTCACTGCAGTTCAAAATTTTGCTTACTCTACCTGACCTTTCTTGAGCCCTGCCTCTTTTTGCTTTAGACCCTTTTCTGTGTTTTAGACTCTGGAATATCCTAATCTTTAAGGTATCTTATACACACTCCCACTCTGTTCTAACTTATGGTTCAAACTTTAGCCATGATTTCTGTTTAGATCCCATGACATCACTTTTTTTGCCTCTGTTTGCAGATTGTTTTTGCATTACAAGACCATTATGTAAAGGTTGCCTTAACCTTTTTCTCAAGTCCTGATAGAGATCTTCTCAATGCTACCAAAGAGAAAGGGATATCAGTGAAGTCATCAGGAGAGATTTAGATGTTGGCCCATAGGTATTCCGAAGTTTTGTAACCCATTCCTATAAATGCCTCTGAAGATCTTTTACATACTTACATTTTTAGTCCTCAACAAATCAGAAGGCAAACTAAAGCAAATGTACTCTCTTTGCCTTTTTAAGTTATTTTAGTTCAGTTCCTTAATGATCCTATAATAATTGCTTGTACCTGGTAATAACACAGTTTCTTGCAAATTATATCTTGTTTACATAAAGTATTTTCTCTCAAAATTTAATTAACATTGGTTCGTCCAGTACTGTAGACAGTTTCAGAACTAATAGGTTGAGGTTTGCTCTATGTATGTGTTTTACTACATTGTTTCCTCCCCATCCACATTTACAATATTTCATTTAAAAAGCAAATTATTTCTTTTTATTTGAATATTTAGCTCTATGTTTCTATTTAAATTGCAAGGTCATTGAAATATCATTTCTTCAAATAGATTGTAGCCATTAGCCTTTAGTTTATTGTGTCTTTGTAGTTTATGCTTGTGATGGGTGTCCAGCACTTTTGTTTGCTTTCAGTGTCTCTTTTTCCCAGTGTTTACTCATTCATCCTGCATACTGAGACTGTTAAATCTCATTAGATGATAAATATTTTAAACTGCATATGCGAATCCTGAGGTTTTCTCCGGCTGTTACAGGTAGAATATTTTTCACATGAGAATCCTTACAGGCATTCCTTCCAGGGGAAATCAGGTTTTGTAGGACATTACAGAACTTTCACGTAGGAGAATGTGTCTTTGAAAATGTTTGCATAGGATCTGTTCTAAGAACTAGAACACAGAAAACCAAATATGAATAGTTTCTAAATTAGCAATAAATCTGGCCGTTAGTTTAAGAAAGTTTCTGGGTTTACTCATTAAATAGCAAATGTGTTTTCACTGTTTTTTCCTTCCAGATTTTAGACAAAAATTCTCACTAGCTTGAGCTTTCTATGGATTTTCAGTATTAGTAACCAAGTTTAATTTAGAAAGCTTTTTTTTCAAAATATAAATCTTGATACAAAAAAGGTACTGGAGGTATTTTTTTAAAAAAGACCTTTTGTAAAGGTTTTCTTTCCTTTATACAAGCCACATCATAGCAGCATTAATTTTTTTAGTTCTCTCTGAATAGTATTTCTGGGATAAATACATATCTTGTGATGATTATTGATCTTTTTGAATGTCAGTTACAAAAAAAAATTTAAAGGTTTTTCCATCTGTGACTGAATTAATAAAAAATGGAAGTTTACGTTATTTACCATTTACTCTTGAGGTTTGTAAAAATAACCTGACAGTATTACATAAAGTATTGGTATCGAGATTCAACAGCCCTGAATATGTTGTTTACTTAAATAATGCAGCCTTGATTGTTATGGACAGTGATGAGAAATTAGTTACAGAAAATCTAATGTTTCCTCAGTTAGGAGTTAATTTTTCTCTAGTTGAGTCTCTTGCAGCCATCTCCTCTTTCTCCAGACTACTTCAGTTTCAAGAAAAGATATTAGCTTGGAATTCAAAATGTACAGTCAGAAATTAATCTTGAAAATTCTATTACAAAAAAAAAACCAAACAACAAAACACCCAAACAACCAACAATAAATAACCTTCCTCTTTAACCTGTTTGCAAAAGCTTCCTTTATTGAATTATTTTTGAAAGCCGTTTAACAAAACAGAGGGAGGACACCCACGCTGAAATTCAAATCAGTTTTGTGGTAGATGGATGTTATTTGCCTTAGAATAATTCTTTTTCCAAAAGGTGGGTTATGGTGATCAAACAGGTATTTCAAAGTATGTGACTTGAGGTCAGAATTCAGTGCTAAGAGTTGCACCTGTGTCTTGCTGAGGACTTCAAAGGTGAATGTCATGTATATAATGATGTCTTCATCAAATTTTTATTTCAGTTATTGTAGATATCCTGAGGCAGTTCAAGATAGTAGAATTTAGGGCTTCTGTAATTCTCTTCCAGCTTGTGGGCACTGTAGTTCTGTAAAGAACACAGTGATTTTCCACTTTTTCCACAATGTGCTCTGACCTGTACCTGAGGCTTGCCCTCCTGAGGCATATCAAAAGCATATCTTATTAGTAAGTAGATTTTTTTACAGTTTTTGAGTTTATTGCCACTCTGGACGCATCTAGAGAGACTAATGAAATCTCTAGCCAAATAATAGTTTTTTGTGGAACTAACCTAATTTATTTTCTTGATATATTCAGAAATTAGCAGCCAAGTTTTAAATGGAAAAAGTTTTTTTCTCAAGATTTTTGTCCAGATTTTCATTAACTATAACAGTTATGAAATCTCCTTTTGAATGTTTACCTTAAGTAGAACCTCCATCCTCACAGATACTGGAGGTTTGGTTGTTTTGCCTAATCAGGTATATCATACAGCCAAATACTGGCTCTCTGGTAGATGTAACCTGATATGTTGGAAGGTGTGTAACAAACAAGAAAATGTTGAATCATCTCATGTATTACCTGTTGGTAACCTTTTTTGATTGTGCTCTTGCATCACTTTGGTTTTCATAGTAAAATTTCCATTACAATTAAAAAGTAATTCAAAGGTATTTTACAAATCAGCTAGCATTATGTAATAAAGTTTTACTTTCAAGTTTTTTGTTAGGGCTTTTTAAGCAGACATTTTAATAGATGGGCATAGCACTCTTTTTTTATTTTTTTCCTGATTGCTCTAAGCAAAAGTAATGAGTAGATAAAAAATGTTGCATATACCTTATTTCACCCCAACACCTCCATTTTCAATACCCTTAAATATATTTTTAAAATTAATAAAAAAAAAATGGTCAGATTGTTTTGTGGTGCACTCATGCTCCTTGTTAATGAAAAATAAGTAGTAAAAATTAAAGACAGATCTGTTGCTCCCAGAAGTACAGCTGCTCCTTTTTATAAATATTTTCAGCTTCTTAGCTCTTGATATTCACCTTTATATTCCCTAATGTATCATTAGGGAGATGAACACATAAAAGTGGATCCTTCCCTCATGGCCTTACAGGACCCTATCATAAAATTGCAAACTCACCATTCAAGTTATCTCTTTGCAATTAATGAACTGTGAAAAGAAATTGCACAGTAAAAGAATTTAACTGTATTTATGATTAGGTCTTGAACAGAAGGCCAGTTTATGTGCTACTTGGATTGAAAAAATTACTTACTTTCTCCCACTATATTATCAAGATAAAATGTCTAGTAGGCCAATAGGAGTAAAAATTCTGAATGCAAGCAAAATTATATAGGCTTTATTCTGAGTGAAACAATGCCTCATGAACGTTGCTATTTATATATTCCATTTTCAGATGGTAACTGTAGTTTATGAAGAAGCTAGAGTTCACATCATCATCTGCTTTCAATAACAACTTTTGAACTAATTTGTACACTATATGTGTTTTCTTCTAAAAAGGTCTTCTAAATAAGAACTTTTTGCCATGGATTTCTAGAAAGAAACTGCATTTATATTTTAAAAGTATATTTTTTTTCACAATCAGCTAACTCAATTGACAATTAACTGAGAAAGCTTTCCCATGAAGGCTGACACCTAGCCCATTCAGCATGCCATATATTTTACACAATTGAAGAAAGAGACATACTGCCATTTTTTATGTTCCTTTTTAAGACCAAATACTTGTTCTTTTGTTCCCTAATATTTGTTTCTTCTTTATTTTGTGGAACTCCAAAATCCAGTGGAAGAGAAAAATTTCTCATCAATTTACCTGGTGTTGCCCTAAACATTTACAGGTGAAAGAGATGTGTTGCTTTAAAGAGTTTTCAGAATATGGTGATCAACTGGTTTGGCAGCAATAAAAGTTCCCCGGGAAGCTGCATCTGCATCTTCAAGGAACAGGTAAGGTCATCTGATCTACAGTTTGCTTCAGGCCCCCAAAGGCTAATGTCCAGCACATTAGGCGTGTTATAATTGAACTGTTGAGAAGCAAAATATTAATGAACTGCCTTCCCTTTGGAAGTAATCTAGGTTTCTCATTACTAGCCCTGCCAGCATTCTTGTTCCTAGTGCCTAATTGATGCTTAATGACTCTCTCTTGGTGTCTCTAATTTTCCATAATTAATGTGCATATAAAATGAATCTTGTAAATAATGTGTGCTTATATACCACATGCTGAATAATGTAAGCAAGCTATTATAGGTTGCTTATTTTTGCCCCTTGTGGTCTCTGGATCTCACAACTTTGCATTAACTTGGAGCTGTGAGGGAAAAAATCTCCCAGGCATCTCACCTCATTGAAGCATATAACCCAGAAACAATGAAAAAATTCTACAGAGCAAAGAGATCAAGTAGGTTCTTGTTTGTTTGTTTGTTTGTTTGTCTGTACCAAACCAATCTAGAGAATAAGANCTGATTATGTTCTTAATATCTAAATGACTTGCAGATGGTCCTTGTGGCTACTTACCAGGACAAAATTTATGCACAACTGTAATATCTCGTGAAATTATGAAGTACAAATATGAAGTTTTTTATCTTGTTGAAATTATATTGAGGGACTCTACCAAGCGGATTTTTTTTTTCCCTAATTTTAAGTATGAGCTGATTTTCCAGAAAATTAAATGCCAGGTTCACTAGCCAGAAATTTGTTTTAGATTAGAGAATCAAAAATTTCTTTTTATTTTTTATAATCTTTTGTACCAGTGTCTACTCTGCAGTGGGGAATTCTGGCTTAGTATTATTATATTTGATAACTGTGATTAAAGAAATATTTTCTCACTTTATTATTTTGCTGCTGTTATTTTGTATTTAATCCATCTTCCTTTGTAAGCTTTACTGAGTTTAAAGAACTTTCAGTGAAACAGGTCAGGGAGTCTCAGGCCTCACAGAAAATAGATACCATAAGAGTGTCATCTTTTAACGGTTACGTTTTTAATAAGCTCTTTTCCAGCTGCTGCTTATAATATACAGTCTGTTTCATGGAAATCAAATAGAGTTTTCATTTTTTCTGATTGAAGTTAGAAAGGGCTCACTCATCAGAATTCTGTGCCAGTTCTCTTTTTTCATCTCTTCATTTATCACCTGCCACTGGAAATTACATGAAGGTTGAATCTAGGTCCATGCAGCAATCTGGCAGCCAGGATGCCTTATTCTGATACATTTTTCCATACAGATTCAAATAAAAATGAATTTTTAAGTAGAGGAAAAAAAAATGTATTCGGCATAATTGGAAGAAAACTTATGGGGTCCTGACTACAACAAAGCTGTCTGTAAGTGTAAATAAATGTCTGTCCACTATTGCATGTGTGTTATATCTTGAAGAAAATGGTTTTCCAGCTGACTGGTGGCACATACACTTTTGTGCTTTTATGTGTACATTTTGAGTGAAAAGATTTAGTCATGGCACTTCTCTTTGAGTTTCATCAATTAT
The DNA here is from genome assembly GCA_013397245.1 of Thryothorus ludovicianus. Taxonomy (NCBI): domain Eukaryota; kingdom Metazoa; phylum Chordata; class Aves; order Passeriformes; family Certhiidae; genus Thryothorus; species Thryothorus ludovicianus. Next base: position 352,431 of record VZTB01000827.1, on the reverse strand, counting down.
TTCTCTAATGCTATTGCCCCTTCTGCTGCTGTGAGTTGCTATGCTATGCATGTGTATATTAAATGTATTTCGAAGCTGCTTTGGCTGCCTTGTGGTTGAGCTAATAGCAGGTGTGCTGTGCAAGCAAAGCAGATTGCATTGTCCAGGAATGCCAACCTGACCTTTACTACTGGCACCATTTTTCCCTTTCTTCAGGCTTCCCCTTGCCATGCTTCCTAGAATTACAGGGAGAGAGGTTCCTTCAGTCCCACTGATGCATTTCTAGTGGCAGATTAAATTAGGACCTCTCTGTTCTACCCAGACTGGGAAATGGTCACACACCTCAGTTACCAAAACATTGGTGGGAACACTATGGGTGGTAAACACTAGTAGTGATATTTTTAAAACAGCAATGCAGATATGAGAGACAAGTGCCTTCACTTCTTTTTATAGTTTCTTGAAGTTCTTCATCATAAAATGAGTCAAGAATGCAACCCATGTTTTTCATGCCACAGAGGTTTTTTTTTATTTCTGGGTGACAGGGTGATAGAAAAAGAATGTTAACCATCATTAATGCAATAATGGAAAAGAACGACATATATTAATTCAAACACCACCACCCCCACACAAATTCCACCTCTTGTAAAAGGCAGTGGTTGTTTCTGAAATATTTTTAAAAATTTTGTCTCAGTTCTCTAGGAGTGTTATGCCTTGTCTTAAAGTACTATAGAAGAACCATTAATCAGTCAATGGTTGAACCTAGAATTATTTCAGTAGTCTTTGAATTAAATTTTAATATTTAAAGTTTAATGAAAAAAATATTTAAGTAATTTGCTAAAAAGTAGCATTTTCCATCTGTTTCCTTCTGAAAGTTAAATTCGCACAGATAAAACCTTAAATCAAAATGAAAGTATTAATCCCATGTAACACAGTGAAATCACATTTTTTATATACATATGTGTTAAATTCAAGTTAAAACATTTGTATTTTAACTTACAGAAAATTACTAGCGTCCTATTAAAATCAGGTCAAGGGAAAAATGGAATGGAACTCTTAGATAAACCTTTTTTCTTAATTCCTGCCATGTAATTTGGAGACCTGGTGATAAATATTTGAAGATGAAATGTTGATATAATTTTTTAACTTTATTATAGTTGCCTTATGGGACATTCATCCCATGTGCCTTGCAGTGAGCTAATACGAGTGAGGTCTGAATGTGGAATAATCTAGATAGAAAATACCACTTCAGGAGGGAAAAAATAATGACTTAGCTTTTGGAAGGCATTACAGAGAATGACTAAAGCTGATGCATGTTGCTCTGTGCTGCTTATCTGATGTATATTTTCTACTCTGCAAATTCATAACCTTAAAGAAAGTCTTATGTAAAGTTATGAAAAGCTGTTTCCACTGTACGTAGTTACTGCCAAGAATCAATTTATTTTATGGTGAAGGGCTATTTTAAAACATATTTTCTCAACTCTCTCAACAGATAGTTCAGGATAATTGAGTCACTTGGAAATTTAGGCTTTCAAACAGTTCCTTTCTTTTATGCTGTATGTCCTGATCTTACCTTTAGCTAAGAAAGATTATCTAGACTTGGAATACTGGCAATCTGCTCCTGTAGAGCAGAAGATAATTTTATTTCCTAGATTTCTCTGCTCTTATTTATACAATAACAGATGCAGAGAAGTGGAGGTCATCCACTGCTAATATGAGCAATGTAGAATTTATCCATTTTCCATAGCTAATCTGGACACTAAACAGAGTTAGTATTTTCTTTTTCTGTTTTTTTTCCTTTAATACTGCACCACTGTTACAAGGAAATGCCTTTCCCAGCTACTGAATTTCTCCACCACAAAATGGATGGTTAATGGACAAGATGATTCTGCTAGGTTTTAAACTGGAGGCCATTCAGCTACTGCAAAACTAAGTAATGTTATCCTGCTCCATTCCCCCTTGACAACATCAGTAGGTACAGTAAGTATAAAAACAGTGTAATACTCTATATTAAAATTGATAGAACAGGTGTTTATAATATTTTAGAAAAAATATGCTTAGACATTATTTATCTTAACATCCTATTGCTTCACATGTAATTTCACCATTCCACATGCATTAGGCAAATAATCTTGAAGAGCAGAGAAGGTCTACAAACTATGAGAAAAAGTGGTATAAAATATTTTGAGGCAATTATAGTGCAAATTTCCAATTGCAGATTGCAATATACATTCAGGCTATGGTCATATTTAATACATCACAGGCATAAAATTTGTGTTTTGCTAAGTCTTACATGCAAAGAGGTTTTCATCTAGTTTTACTTTATAAATAATGAATGAAGGTGAGATAATGATGTCCTCCCATGATTAGGTGTGCTGGCAAGGGTGACTCATCAATCCTAGCTCACCCCTGTGGAAAATAGCTTCTTGGATAACTTCACAGTCAAAGAGAAACATTACACTATGTACAGTATTTCAGCACACTTCCAACTTAATGTTACTTTCAATTCAAATTAGAAAAGGAGAACTTTTTGGCAAATGAACAGTTTTTCCTTATTAATGCTGAGTGGAAAAGAGAGGAAAACCAGCTATCGACAAGTGAAGATACATATCCCACCATATGGATTCTAACACTTTAATTATATTGTTCTCTTTCTTTTTATGGCAACTTTTAGTGATAATAATTTTTCAACTAATTAAAGACCAGCTGCTACTTAGCAAGCTAGGCACCCAATTAGGAATCCAAAACCTGGTAAACAACCTTTACTGCCAGACAGTTAGTTGAATCACCTCCTGTCATGGGCATGGAAGTTTTTTGTATTTTTTATAACTGCACATTTTGGTGGTATTGACTGACTCTGCTGAATGCTCTTCATTGAGACTAGCAAAAGAATCCAACATCATGTACACTTTTTTTTTCAGGACAGCCTGCAATAACGTGGTTTTATATTTTTTCTTTTTTAAGTTGTCAAAAATTAAAACTTCTTTTTAAAAAAAGGTTTACTAAGCAGAAAACCAGATATATTTCCTGGATGCAGACAGCAATTTGCCTGCAGCAGCTTCCAGCTATTTAATCATATTTAGAGAAATTATCTTATTTCAGATTGAAGTCTAGTTTTTCCATGTTGTGTACCATCCATATGAATGCAACCCATGTTTTTTTCTGTCTAGTGCTTGGAGTTAAGAAAATAATCCATATATATATATTGCATTGACTTTGTTTATAAAATATTATCACTCTCAAATTCTTTAGGACCAGCAGTCATGGAAGAAAAGTCTTTGAAAATTGTCCTGACTCTTTTTCTTCACTGGTCACTTTGATATATATGTTTACTTCTGAATTTAGTGGCAGAGACAATGGGAAAAAGGAAGGAGTTCTGCAGATGACAGAACATGAATGTAAATTCAGGTGCACAGTTTTGGAAAAATATAAGATGACTCATATGGAAATTGAATGATTTATTTGTATGCCAGCAAACCATCTTTGGCATTGTTGTAAAAATAATAAACTTCTATTTTATATACACCCTTGTTCAAAAAGACAAAAAAATTAGCATCTATCAACATAAAATGCAAAAGGTAGTAGCTACAAAGTGTAGTTGTGAACTTTTCCATTAATCTAGTGATTACTTAGCTAGTAGTGAGGAAATAAACACATCATTAACAGACCTAACAGGAATTTTAAAAGCATGAGAGAAAAAATTGAGAAGTCTTGAGTTTCTAGGTTAAAAATGAAGTGAAAAAATTTGTAAAGGAACAATAAAAAAATAAAATTGTAAACTTGATATGTGATGATTTATATTTCATAGTTGTAGTGATGAGAAATCAGTCATGTTTTCACAACAGACTGACAGCTTCACGTGGGAGAAAGTTTCCTGTGCAAATGATAGCCAGTTCCTGTGGCAGCCATTGCTTTATTGCTGTGCTCTGGCTTTGGAGGTCTGTCAGCACAGAAGGTAAACTTCACAGAATGAAAAGTAGATCTCTCAATTGAAATACAACACAGTAAACTTTGAAATTATAAAAGGGGAAAAAAAAGTTCTCAAAACAGTGTGGTAACTCTGTCAAAAGGAATGGACTCAGATGAAGATATTAGAAAAAATAGATGCTTTTATGAAATATTCAAACATCAATTTTTTCTTAAAAGAGAGAGAATTGAGTTATTTTGGAGAAAAATATAGATACACTTCTGTGTTTTTACTGGCAAATGTAGTTTCTAGCATCAAGATTAAGAAATGTCACAGATTGCCAGTCACGAGGATCAAGTAAGTTCCCCAGGCTCAGATTTTCAGCTAAATGCCTTTCTTGCCATCATCTTATGCTGCACTTTGCATTCTGACTTACTCAGGAAGAATCAAGATCATCTGCTGTATTATTTTCTCCCTGTTCCTGCCACGTGTAAATGGTTAATTTTACATGGCTCTGCCCACTTCTTCTGCTAGTCTTGATCAAAGTGACAGAATTGCAAGCAGAGTAAGTCCATTTGTCCTTCCCAGAATCAGCCTGGAACCAAGGACTCTCTTTTGCTGCATACGAGAATTGGGTTGTCAGCACCCTGCAACAGCCAGTTCCCTACTCCCTGCACTGGTTGAGCTGGTGAGTGTTTTAGCCTATAGCTCTGCTGAAAGCTCAAGGTTTTCTTATGCTGCTGAGACTTTTTTTTAACCTTGTCCCATAACAACGGACGTAAGGAAAACAAAATGACAAAACACACACACACACACACACCAAAAACTGGTAGAAAACTGATGTTGGGATTGTAGTTTTCCCTGTGTGGATGAAGTTGTTTTCATGGATCTGGGGCAGCAGAGATGGTGATATTAACAGTGGAGTATACCTCAAGCAATGCACTAACTTCCTGAGGTTGCACTGAAAATCAGCTAGTAAACAAATTTTTCTTACTTAGGATTAAATTAAAACTGAAATCAAGGTATATCCATCAGAGCTGGGTTGAAGCTTCTCAAAGATGTTTTGAACAGCATGCTTTTCTGAACTGCCTTTGCAAATCATTTTCATTTTCTTTTGACCCAAAATAGAAGTATTCTGAGCTTTTGTGAGATATTCATAGTATTAATGTTACTGAGTATTGTGAATGCTAAGCAGCTGTTCTGCAAAGTTAAATAACTTGGCCATTTCTCAGTAAATTTTTGTGAAGAATAGATAAGCTTAGTGTACTTTATGGATTGTCTACTTGTTATATTTAATTTTGTCCCTTTTCCTTCTCTTAAGCCTAATGAAAATAAATTTAAAACTGCATCCAAGTAGTATGTTCTTACTTTGTATAGGTTGTAAAAAGAACTTCTCAGCATTAGATATTTCAATGTAGTGTTGACTTATTTGATTAGAATTAGAGTTTGGTTATCTTTTCCCATCTATTCAAATTGACCATATGTTATAATCTGATTAGTGAGAGATATCTCTGTTTGAATTAACGTGCAAATGAAACCATATGCCAAAGTCAATACTGTGGATTATATTTGAAGTTCTTTAAAGTCATCACCTCTATACAGTCCAGGTTCCAAGTATCCACAGAGTGGTTACAGATGTTCCTGTAAGTTAGGGTAGCATATGTATAAGCAGTTCCTTTTCCATAGTTCACCACAGTGGGGATTTTTGTCCAGATGCTTTAACCAGGATGTTTTGACCAGACCTTACCTCTGCTAGGCCTGGAATCAGCACCTTCCTCTTGTGCTTATTGCAAGTACTCACTGTGGAGGCTTAAATATGGCAAGTTCCTTCTATGGCTTTGACAGTGTTTTGAGACAGACAATTATGCTCTGTAAGTCCTTTCACCTTATAAAATTGGGACTATACAGTTACTTGCTTTTTATACTCAGTGTTTAAGTTTGTAACTTTATCTATGGGTAGCTTTTATATTTAGAAGTGGATTTTATTTTATTTTTTTTAAGAATTCGTTTCACTGTGGCTTTACCCAGAAATTTCAGTCTTGGTGCTCTAGAACACTATGTATAGTATATGTAGAAATTCATGGCACGGAGATGGAGGTGATGGTGGTGGCAGAAAAATCAGTAATGATGTATATTGAACGGTGAATTCAGCATTACAGTAATGCTACAGTTGCTCTCTAGTAGGAGGAGAGTTATTCAAGTCAAATGCAATCATTTTACTGCTTCTAAAACAGTTAAATCTTAGGGATTTTTAAATACTTTAGCACAAGGCTGTAGAACTGGAAGGGGCCTGAGGCAACATTGTGTCCAGCCTTCTAAAATTGCTTGTGCAAAAAAACCCTACAAAACAAACAGAACCCCAAATCCAGAACAGAATATTTTTGTCTTCCCTGACACTCACAGTAGAGGTCCCACACTGGCCACACTAAAGGGGAAAGCAAAGACTGGTGCTGCTTAACCTGAAGTAGCACTATGATGGGAACAGGGAGGAGAAAGAAAATGAAATGGATTACCAGTGGGTCACTGGTAATTGTGGGAGGTATTGTGTGTCATGTTTGACCAAGAGATATTTTAAAATCCTTATTTTTCTGAGAGAAAGGAAAAAAAAAAATCCAGACTAAAATTTTAAATGATCAAGAAATTTCAGTAATGACCTAGAGATCCTAAAACCCCAGCATAACCATGCATTGTGACCTGCCTTTAGATACAGGCAATCTCCAGTGTTTCATAAGAGTTTTTTTCTTGAAGGGGAGCAAGAAGAGGAGGGGAATCCTCCTTCAATGCAATCAGCTAGGTTCTGGAAATACACAAAAAAGAGATTAATCCTCATACTGCAAAAAACAAATGAGACAGCACAACTTTCCTCGGGTGATTTCAGCCTTCCTCCATTATTTCAAATATGCATGTACAGGGATTTATGTCTGTGTGCAGATTAGTGTGGAAACAGAGGTTTGTGGTCGCACTGCAAGTACAGCTTGCACAGCTTTGGTTTTGTCTTCATGAGTCTGACAGCAATCATTATACAAATTATAGGAGCTGTATTTCATTTGTGGAACAGAAGAAAATAATACATAAGAGTATTTGTCCAGAGATTTGCATTAATTTCCTGTTCAATATATTTTCATAATTTTTTTCTTTACGTGGCAAGTGCGATTGGCATCTTTTTACCTTTTATAAAAATATCTTATTATTTTGAATTTTTTAATCCCTGTAAAATAGGAGGTCTACCCAGGATGGGAATGTAGAGGCTGCAGTTTCATTAGGAGCCCAAAACACTAATTACTCATCAACATTTTTAATATTTGCTTTGTTCTTTTAGACCTTGATGAATACACAAGCACTTTTATTTCTTACTTTTCCAGAAGAGAGCAGGGATTATCAGACTGCAGCAGGTAAGGAAGACAGGCTGTGTAAAATTCTGGAACACTGCAAATGTGTTACCAATGCTTGATTTTTTCTTGAAAGAAGCAGGATATGAGTTTGACTTCTGACCCTCAGAGGCAATGCTTAAAAATATCAGTTATTTTAGTGCCCACTTTTTTGACTTACTGAATGCTTCTCTATGGCTTGTTAGGCACTCCTTATTGAAAGAGGTCTTAACCTGAACTGCAGTTTGTTTATTACAGCTCTGGCTGATAAGCTCTCCTTCTTTCTACCAGAATTCTGAAGAGTGCTTGCAAAGTATATGATACTGTTTTTTTGCTCAAGCACAACTGCTATTATTATTTTCAGAATTTAAATATCTTCACATATTTTGGGCATCTTAGTTTGGATGATGTAATTTTCATTCTTACTATGTTTCAATAAGAACAAGGCAAGTCAGGATTCAGCATTGTATGGTGCATCTCCCAAAATTAGAATAGCCTGCAGGTGATTTAGGGCAAAATAATAGAATAAAAAAAAATTTATATATGGGAATTCAAGGATAATTCTTAAATATCTTTATAGTTTTTATATGGTCACATTATTTTTGTCACATACGGTATTTTTCCACAGAATGAAAATATATTTTATTTCTTTATTATAACAGTGACAATCTATTAATCTTTATTTTTCTAATAATCAAATGGAAAATATTCTTTTTATTTTTGAAGAAAATTTTACATTTTACTTTTCTTAAAAATGCAACAGCAATGACAACAAATTCTCTAAAGACTGTTAAATCATTAGGAAAATGAAAGAAGCGTACCAAGAAGTTGTTCTCTTTTTGCAAAATATGTCTATCCCAGAAAAATTAAAGACCGTGAAGTTCTAACTTAAGGTTTGGTTGAACCTCAGCATTTGCACTTTGTTAGGAATATTTTAGCAAGTATTTTTTTCCATTCTGAGGTCAGAAACTCTGCATTTTGATAGAAGGATAGAATAAAGGTGTACCAGGCTTCCTGGAATTCAGAAAGATGTAGCAATACATTTGTCATTATTCTTCCACATATGAGTAGTGCTAGACATTCATAACGGTGCAAAGCAATCAAACCACACAAAGAAATTACTGAACAAAAAAAGAATTCTTTTGCTTTGACATGTATTAGGAGAAATTACCTCTTTATAATTGTTGCTCTTTTAACATACGCAAGTGACGGGTGTTTAGTACATCTGTTCAGCTGACAAAGAGCTTCACATTTTAGTACTTCTGACTTGTCTCTACAAGGCAGACAAATTGGAAATAATAATTCCTTCTGAAGCCACCACTGTAGAATAAGATGGAAAAATCCCTCTCACTGAAGTGTCACTTACAGCAGGTAAACCCAAGGAAACATCCTTGTGTTATTAACTAAATCCACAGGAGACAGCAGGGCTTGTAAGATGTATGACCTTAGTACCTTGCTGGAGCACAGGAACTCTACAATGCTGTTGAGTGCAATACCTTCAATTTTTTTCTTTTCTCTCCTGAAATGCTATAGCACATTTAGCTGTGAAAGGGTAGATGTTGCAATCAGTGTAAGATTCTTCCAGATTTCAGGTCTTTAGAATTATATAGGAGGCTTTAATTTGGATTTTTTTACAAAGTGCAGCAAACAGTGTTATAGTGATTCGCTTGTTTTCTTATTACTTTTCATGTAACATACATTGACTACTTTATAGTCTGAATTTTATGTAGTACCATAATATACAAAATTAAGTGGTATACAAGTTCAGTGGTAACCTGAATGTCTGATGGATGATTTCCTAAGCACTCAGCTATCACTAAAAAGATTAACATGACAACCAAAAAGTGAATTATGTGACACAGGATCTGAAGACAAAAGAGGAAAGATGTATTTAAGAAGCATGAAGTCTTCTCTTAAACCAAATTATAGCAAACATCTGTGGAAATAAACCTGGCAGTTTTCAACTGTAGTGAAAACTGTGAAATATCTCCTTGAGCACTCCAAAGATGCTCAGATGAGACAGAAGAACTAAACACAAGTCAGGAATTTTCATCTGCTGGCCTTACTCACTGTCAAATTCTATCTGCAGAAACCCACAGACTTGTCAGACATTAAGACAGTAAAAATTGCAGACTATCGAAACAAAAATCAAATCAGAGATTCAAGAAGTGATACTTTTCATTGTTTAAAAAGCCAAGCCCACTAAGGTCAACTAGCCTCAGCAACAGAAGTACAATGAATTCCTATTTCCAGTTCTCTGCCATGTGCACACTTTTATTAAGTACCAGCATTTTTATAAAATAGAAGCATTTTTGTCAAATTAGCAGCATTTTTGCCTCTTACTACAGTGCAGTTGGTCTTTCAACAATATGCTATAATTGCTCATCTGTCTGTCCAAACTGTCATGCATGGTAGAATATGCAAGCATCATAACCATGGTTGTGTTCATGTAGCAGTGCTGCCTGCACAAGCACTGCATGCAGGAAATGCCTCCAGAGGATTCCTGAGCTATTTAGAGACCCTATTACTTTTCCTTAAAAGGTTATTTTCCCCTAACCATGTGTTTCTTATGAGCTTCATCTTTCCCTTCCTTTTTTTATTCTTGATTGCCACCATTTTTATCTCTCATTAAATGTTTTCGTGCCTATTCGTGTACTTTCCATTAAAATTCCATCCTTTTTTGTTGCTTCCTTTCTGACTCCTTTTGAATATACATCTAAACTTCAGCTCTACTGTCATTTTCTTAAAAGCAAAATCCGAGACCTTTTTGTTCCTGTGTGAAAATCAGTGGGGATGTCTTGCTCCATGACAGAGTTTTAAACTGTGAATTCAAGGTTTCCCTTGAGCCCTAAATCATCAGCATCAAGAAAGGCAGTATGTCACACATACCCCTATCCTTTGTATGTCTTGTTCTTTGCTGGCAGTTTTAGTTTCTTTATAATGCCTGGTGAGTTAAATTATGATCCTTATTGGAACTAATTTCTTAGGCTTCCAAAATTATAGCTTTCAATGTCTTGCACTTTCCCTGCACTGAGTCTCCCTGTAGTCAGTGGGCAGTGTGAACTGGTCCTTCAAATTACAGCTTCAAAGAAATTGACACTTATGCTGGCATTGGTGTTTGTGGGGAGGAGGAAAGGTTGAGAATCTGTGATTTGATGCAAACCAGGAATATTCTTTTGTTTTCCTGCAAGATGTAATCTGTATATTTGTAGTAACCAGTGTTGTATCAACCACAGAGGTAGAACACCACGCTGAGAAAATACAAGTGTTGTCTGCATTCCTCTTAAGAAACAGAATAAATGAAAATAAATAAAACAAAATAAAAAGAATTATTTACTTTTTTGGAACCTGCTTGTTTTCAGACATGAATGGCAGCTGAAGTCTGAATATGGTTCTTTGGGATGAAACTCTGGTTTCCCCAAAGGTGGCTGAAGTATACACACCGGCCTTGCCAGGAACCTGATTTTGACTTCCATGTTGTATGTGTCCAGGAGGGGTATGGTGAGAGTAAAAAAAATTGTTTCCTTTTAATCTGTGCCACCAGGAAGTGTGCTGTATTTTCTACACTTAGAATAAACCACAAGTAGAAAGAAAGTGTGAAAGGACTAAACAGTAGTGTAAGAATGAATACAGGATGTGTCATGGCACAATATGAATATATAATTTATGTGAATGTATGGTATGAGCAAAAGCCACAAAGAGCCCTTTTTCAGTTGCTCCTTCAGCTGTATCAGAAGGAAATACCTAAGAACAAAGAAAGTGTCTTGGTGGAGCTTTGCTGAAGCCTCTTTGATATCCACATGAAGAGTGTGGCAAAGCGGTTGGCCACCAGTATTGAATGTTGATAATGAGAAAATTGAATTAAACTCAAAGTTTATTAGCACAATTGTACATCTGCAGTTATTTATTCTATGTAATATATATGCACATACATACATATATACACATTTTTATATGTATGCATACATATATATACATATACACGCACTGCTAAAAAAACCTCAACCAACAACAAGAACACAAACAAATGAAAGCCAAGAAGAAAAAATAGGCCTTTGTGGTGCCAAAGTCACCTCTGTAAAGCAAAGCACATGGTTATGTTGGCATTGTAAAACCCCTCATGAAAGAATTTAAAACAGAATTGCTTATTTTGTCATTCTTAAATTCATGTTATTGGGATAGTCTTAATCTGAGGGAAATTACGGATTTTTTTAATTTTCAGGTTTGGAAAGCAAGACAATTGTATTGAGTATAAACACTTGCCTTAAGAGATGAAAATGGTTACTGTATTGACCAAGAAAGCAAAGGGAATGAAATTTACTATTATTCTTTCAAGTGAGTGATGTGAAGAGTAGCAGGAAGGACTGCACATCACAGTACGATGTTTCCCCCTTTTACAGGCCACTGCATTGTCACAGTGACACTGACTTATATTAAGCTTATTATCCAATGTAATTCCCCCATTCTTTTCTATGGCATGTTTTTTTGTCTAGTGATTTCACATATTGGTGAGAAAGATTTAAAAATATAAGCACTATTTAATTTCAGGAGAGCAGGTTATTAACTGTCTCAAAATACCAACACAGATACTTAAAAGTAATAAAAAAATCTCTGTTATTTTCATTTATGACTGAACATGAAAAATTGGGCTGAAGTACCTATTATTGAGTTCAGATGTCAGGAAATTTCACAGATGCCCGTGAGGCGCTGCATGTTGTCTAAGGAGTTAATGGAGTCTCAGAGTACATGACTAACATGGTCTGTCAGGAATGAAATAGCTGAGAGGGATCCTGCATTGGAGAGGCACCAGGTTATCTTTCCAGCTCCATTCTGCTGCCATGCATGAAGATAATATTTCTATAATATGCCGTGGCCTAAAGATGAACAGAGGACTTCAGTGGTGCTCAAATCCATGCAGCAAAAAACAGGTGCCTATTTACTTGGACTTTTGACTCCATTCCATATAATTTTTAGAAGAAGAATGAGGTAAAGAGAAAGAATGAGGTAAAGAGAAAGAATTGTCAAAACAAATAATTAGTTTTAAGTGTAGAACACAGGCAAAACCAGATGCATAATAAATAAATACATAAAACCAATATATTTTTTTATTTGATAAAAAGTATTGTATTAGTTTTTCCTGCTTTTAAAATGATTCCTTTAATAATTTTTATGCACAATTAATGAGATAAAATTTTTCTAGTGTTCAAAATTTCAGAGCTTCTGGCTTGCTTTCCTGGGGCATGTAGGTCATATATTCTCTTTTATCCAGAATTTGAATCATATTGCTTAACTTTAAGAATCAGCATGATTTTCCTGTCATCTATGGTATGTTCAATGAAATTTTTAACATAATGTCCATGGCAAAGTTTTTGTCAATGATTTTTTAATTTATGTGTAAAATTACCTATCCTTAACTAATACTGCTGTGAACTTGCTTATATGGGCCAAGATTAGCAATATAAAGTAATTTTTTATTTAATTCAATGAAAATGTATATGAAAATTTTTTCATATGTATTTAGGTGCTTAAAAAAGTACATGATTTCTTTTTTTCACTAAAACTTGCTGCGCTTGAACAGTTGAAATTGGCTTCCAGTTAAAAGGAAGGAACTTTATTGCTTTTTTGGTAATTTTAGGTCATGATCTTCTCATGTATTATCTCAAAGCTTCTAGAAAACATGATAATTTGAAATAATGGTAATTCAGGATTTCAAAATTGGCTAACTTGCTTTTAGAAATTTTATTATTATGAGCAAGGAGAGGTTTATTTTCATGTGTCATATATTCCTGCAGAGTGGCAAAACAGAAAATGAAAATGTCAAGGTAAACACAGGTTTGAGAGAGAAAGTAAAATATTTAAACTTTCCCTGTTACTCATTCTGCCTCACGCTGTTTCCCTGCAACAGCGTGGGGCTCATCCCACAGGCTGCTGTCTTCCACTAACGTTGCCAATGTCCTTCCTGTGGGCTGCAGTTCTTCACAAACTGCTCAAGCACGGGTCACTTCCATGAGATGCAGTCCATGTGCTCCAGTGGTGGATCCTCCAGGGGCTGGAGGAGGGTATCTGCTCCACTGTGGTTCTCTGAGGGCTGAGGGGAATCCCTGCTCCCCTGCCTTGAGAACCTCTTGCTCCTCCTTCTTCACGGACTCCACCTAGGTGTCTGCAGGGCTGTGTCTGGCTTCCCTCACTCCTCTCTCTCACAGCTGCCATGCAGCATTTTTGCCCTCTCTCAAATATGTTTTCCCAGAGGTGCTGCCGTCTTGCTTGAGGGACTCCACTGTGCCCCGTGGTGGGTCCACTGGAACTGGCTGGAGCCAGCAGTGTCCACTCATCCCACAGCTCCTCCTGCCAGTGCCTGGACCAGGACATCAGAACACCTGTGGTCTAGGCTGAGGCCAACCACCAGCGTGAACATCCTTCCTTGGAAGAAATGGGAGTGTATCCTACATGAGTGTATCTTACATGAAAAGTTCCTCTGTTGAACAGGTAAACATACAGATAAGTTTATTAGTATGGTTTATTCTTGTGTAATCTCTTGTTTTCATTGGGGCTACTTGAATATTTAATGTTAAAATATATTTATTGTGCCAGAGTGGGGACCTTTTTTTTCCTCTGTTGCTCAGTACCATATGATGCCAGGAGCAGCAGGAGGGCTGCCATGGCCTCACCAGCATGGTTCCTCCTGTCCTTGTGGTTTGTTCCCTGATCAAACCTTAGCTAGGTGCTAAAACACCAAGTTGCAAACCTGGCTGAGTGCAGCCTCTGAGAAAGGAGAGGTTGTGGAGTGCTTTTCTAACACCTGAGTTATTCTGTTCCCACTGATTTGAGATTTTACTCAGTATTCTATTGTTTCATGATAATTTCATATCAAATGGTTTACAGGTTCAGCACAGCATTACCAGGACATGCTGAAAAATGGTGCTTCCAATTCATAATTAGAAAAAAATTGGGACATACAGACAGAGATTTAAATAAATTATTTGGAAACTGCTCCATTGCAATGTCTGTGAAATTGCTTCCAGGCTTTTAAAAAGCAGCTTTTTCACTTGAGTTTCTGTTTGGATTTCATGCAAAGCATGTTCATTTATCTACAAATGAATCCTAATGAGGAGCCTTTCAGGTTTCATGATGTGCAAAAGATTCCTGCAGAAACTGAAGCCACTTGCATACAAATTCTTTCTTACCTTGTTTCAGGCGGATCCTCTGATACCAGAAATGAATTTTTCACATCTGACTCCTCAAAGCAGTTGGTAGCTCAGTAATAACATTTCAGCACCTGCAAATGCCATATTAGAAACACTTTCATGATTCCCCCGCACCCCTGCACCAGGACTCACTTGCTGCAAAAATCTTCGGGATTTTCTCTGCAGTCAATTTTACACTTTGTAACCCAATCTATCAAGAATATTCCCATTTGTATGGCAATATATCCCTGGACTTTCTGTAAATTTTAAAGTATCTATAGGGATTAAAGTAAAATTATATTTTTGCTGTGACAGAAAATAATATTCCCAAGTGTATTTAACCAACAGAATAATTTCTTTCAATAGCAGTGAGCATATTTATTTTGATTGTTGCTGTATTTGCACCTACTGTTGTGTTTTTGAAAAGGTTGTGTGTGTTTTATTTAATAGTTCAATGGCAATATAAAAATTAAGATGAATAGGAAAATAGATGAAATCTATTGATTTAATTGATACTTTAATTCAAGTTTAATAATTTATTATGGTTTATACCAGATTTATTTCCATCGTAATCCAAACATTTGTATGATTCTTTATATATTTTTCACGTGTTGATTCCACCTTGAGAAATTTGACTCATGTTTCCTTAAATGCACGACTAACAATATCCCCTGGTTTCTACCAAGTAAAACAACAAAGAGAAATGAATAAAAGATACATAACCCAAACAAAAAAACATATTCATGAATGTCATCCCCTTTCCCTACAGACACAACCCAGCAATCTAAGTGCTAAAATACTGTAATATAAATCCTAGTGTAGGTATATAATTCCTGCTAAAGAAATTTCATGTTGTAAACAGCAGTCTCAAAACAGAATGTTGTAAAAGTACATATCTCAAAACAGAATTTTATGTCTGCTTAAACTAACTTGAAAAGAAAAGACATAATTTTTGAGTGAGATATGGATCAAAAATGTTTTATTCTGTGCTGTTTAGGTACATTTTTTCTGTATTTGCTTGATAAAATATTTTACTGAAAAAAAAATTTAAATAGAATTCTATCATATACAAAGCAGAGAAGTCAAGGAGCCCTAAAGTATCTGTCATCTTAATGAAAATTTTTAGGGTTTTTTTAGTGTAAGAGAGTAAATATGTCAGTACTTGTGTAATCTGGAACACATAAAGTCCACTTTCCATTAAAAATCTACTCAAATGCTTTTCTATATTGAGTTCTAATTATCTTTGCCCTTTTGTTATTGCTGTCAACGTTGTTTACCTTTAGGTAGAAGGTTTGACTCCCTCTAGGGTGAAGAGCAATTTGTATTATCCTCTTTTCAGGCAAAAGTGAATGGTAAATAAAATTATTTGTATCACCATCTCTTCCAGACCTTAATTGTGATACCTTTGTACTGCTTTCCTGTGGTGTTGGAGCTACACACAGCATTAGGATTTCTGATGAACAGCTATTTCTATCATTTTAAATTTGGCCAGTAAGAAGTACTTTTTATCAGTGTATAGGTTACTTCAGATTCCAGTTGTGGCATCCAAGGGTTTGCAGAATATTGCTATAGAAAGAATCATTCCCCATTTCCTAATCCCAGCTGCAGCCAGTCTCATAGCTTCATTATATTTTTTTGTCAAGAGACCTCAGCATGTTTAGGCTGCCCACTTCTCTACTTCTACTATGCATCTCAGGGTTTTGTTCCTGAAACTCTCCTAGAGATGGACTGCTGGTTGCTGCACTAACTGGTTTTCTGGCCTTTATGTTATTTCAGGCATCTAATTCTCTGCCATTTGAGTGTACCAAAGATTGTGACACTTAGGAATGCTAACTGAAATTTTGAGAATAACTAGAATCTGAACAAATATCCACTTTGTGTGTGTTATTTGTGCATTTGTGGCAGGTGTTCCATCTCCCCTCACGTTATTGCTGTCTCTCTCTAGATCCACAATATATTTAACTTCTTTACTGATTCCCTCTGCTGTTATCTCCAGATCCTGCTCCTGCTCTTTGGCCCATCCCTCTGAATCACCAGTCACTCGCTGCTCCTTACAGTGCAGGACACAGGAGTTCTCCTTCACCCTCAGGGAAGAGGATGGTGTGCAGCTCTATCCCATGTGGCCAGTGAGTGGCCAGCTGGGCTGTGCTCAGGTATGTAGGTCCTCAAGTTTGGATAAAGCCTCTGAGACCTTGGGTCTCTGCTGTCGATAGAGTCAGACCTGGAAAACAAGATCAAAAATGTGTGCACATGTGAGGGAAAGGAAAGAAACTACGAGATCACAGGAAGTTAATTTCCTGAAGATACTAGTTTAATACACAGATGGAATATCACCTTTGTGTCAGATTTGCTTGATGTTCATAAGATTCATTTTCAAGAAAAGGGTCAAAAAAGAAAAGTAGGGCTGAAAAGTTTCTGTGTGAGAGCTTTTTCAAAGACTGTTCCTTAAACATTTATGAACAGAAACCAAGAGACTCCACAGAAAATTAAAACTGTGAAATTCTACATCAACAGACTATTTTGGAGGAAAAGTCTCAGTTACACTCCTTTCAGAATATGATGTCCTTTTCATAATCGCTGTCAGGGTCCCCCATAATACTTATTTCAGGCTTTTTCTGGAGAATATCACAAGGCATATAACAAAGTATAGTATTTATACATAATAAATTACTTGATGAGGTATTCCTTTGGGCAGTGATCCAAAAGGAATGAGATCCAAAAGTGAGATGCTACAGTAAGTAGACAACTTAGTAATAAGTACAGTGAGTAGAAAAGTTAGCTTTTACTATCTTCAGATACTTTAAACCTCTTTTTTTTTTTGTTTTTTTTATGGAGTGGGGAAGAAAAAAGACTGATATTCATTTTCATATTTACAAAACTAGATAATGTCCTCTCTATCTCTACAATAGTAGTTGATTTGCAATTAAAGTTTCCTTAGTCTATACAGTAGAAAGTAATTTACCAATATCAACTTGAGGTTTCAATAACAGATATTAAAAACACAGACATAGCACAATAGCATTTTATATTGTATGAAACCATTCCTATCTGATCAATAATGTATTTCTTCTTAATTATTCAATATTATTTAGTGAAAATTTTATGCCTACTGGAATATTAATATCATATAATAACTGTAAATACTCCCATTTAAATTAAAATACTTTAGCAAAAGTTTTGATGCATTGATAGTCATGACAAAGCAAAGTAATCTATTAAAGTGCAAAACTAAGACAAGGAATGATAAAACTCCTAAAGAATTGCAGGAAAATTATTTTTATAAATCATATACTTGTGTTTTTTGCTTTCAAAAACTATTGTTTATATAAATCATATATCTAAAATATTAATAAATATTCAGTGTTTCTATTTATTTTTCATGCCCTGTATATAACTTTCGTGTTTCTCAGAGCTTTTAGGAACAAAAGATACTCCTATTTAGTGCTGTAGGATGTCAACCTCAGATCTCCAGGAATTTAGATTTTCTTTTAACTGAAAAGGCTCATTCCAAATGGAGAATATACCAGATGATATATTCCTGTGAGAACCATGAAAGTGCTACCAAGGTTCTGGTAGTACATTTATGTAAGGGTGCTAACATCACTGAGCAGACAACCTCCACAGTAAAGAGCTGCTTCAGGTCCTTTGTAGACTTCAGGCTGTGGCTGTGGATTCACTCATCTTGACAGCAGAAGTCTTCTGGAGGGACATCATTTCACAGTCTTGCAGGGAAAAAATCTCATTGCACGTCCCCTCTGCTGAAGGTGTCTGACCACAATTCTCCAGAATATCTGGGCAAATGTGGACCAAGGAAAGGTTGAAGAAAATGGTAAAGAAATTCTGCAGAAGGAGCAATGAAATTGTTCACAGAACTTAAAATTCTATTCATTCTAGTACTATTATGTACTTATTTGGCAAATTAAAAAAACAAACAAACAGAAATATAATAAGCTCTCTCTTCCTAAAAAACTAACTGAATATTGTTGTAGAATAGGAGATAAAGGAAGTTGATGATATACAGAGATCTGAGATTTATGAATACTTTAAACATGTGAACTTTTACTGTCCTTGGAGTAATAATCTCAGACAAACTGGAAATGTGTCTGTTCAAGTGATCCTTTCATTAATGTATTCCCTAAAACATATGGAATCTGCAGCTCCTAGTGCTGAGGCTGTCTCTATGAGGACTACCTAAGGTAGTGCCACATCACATCCAGTCATCCCTCAGTGATGCTGCTGTGCAGGGCTGTTCTCAGGGTTAATGCACATGCTCGAATTACTTTGCTCAATGGGACCTACAGCACTGTGAAATTATGAAAAGAGTAAGAAAGAATTAATTAGAGAAGAGATAACATTGACAGAAGCAAAAGAGGGGTAAAAATGGATTGTACTACATTTCCCTGTTTCACTATCAAATGTATTGCTGTTCCTTTGGTAGAAATGGCTATTTTCACTACAGCAGCACCTTATTGTCACAGCTACATGTTTCAAACTGTCAAAATGTAATAGGCCTTACTAAATGGCTACTGGTGGATAAGACACAATGCTTAAAACAAAGCCAAAAGAACAAAAAATTAAGCCGACAGAAAATGGATATTCCTCTCTCACAGATGCAATATTAGGAATAATGCAAAAGCCTAGACAAAATAAGAGAGGTTATGAATAATGTTGTAAACTGCTCAGAGATATTCTAATTAAAATAGGCTGAGCCATGTCTACTATGGGATGCCCTCTGAAAAGCCACATAACTTGCATAATCCCATGCTTAGGGGTCTGTTGCTGATCCAGATCGGGACTTTAATTTGTTGTAACACTTCATATAATTTCTTTTTAATTTTTACCTCACATATTTTCTGTTCTTCAGTAAATGCATAAACCCAAAGTACTGGAAAAACACAATAAGCTATAAGAGGTTAGCTATACAGGATACCAGCCTTCTAAGGCAGACCAATGAGCCCTCTGGCCTGCATCTTTCAGCTCTTTAGACAGCCAAGACAGTACCCAAAGTCATCCCCATGGGATATCACTTGTGGTTCTTCTCTATCCTAGACAAAAACTATTAAGTCTTAACCCTTTTATTTCTGTCTTTACATCAGCTTTCATCTCATAAAATGTTTCCCACCTTCCAAGACTAAGTTTGTGGTGACTTTGTTCCTGTCTAAGCTTTTAGCGTTCATTCTCAAGCATTTCTGAAAGATCCAAATACTTTATGTCCACTGAATCCTCTTTATCCGTGCATTTAATTACATGCCTGCAAAGTGCTAAGAGATTAACAAGACAGTCTTGTTCTTCACAAAATCCTAGCCCTTCTTGGTTATAGATTCTTCTCGTTTAGCAGAGATGGTAGACAGTCACCAGTTTCCAAAACTTCGTTCAGCTCTTGAGACAGGAACAATTGTTGCAAACAATTCCTTTTCATTTATTAGTTTATTTTCAGGAAAGATTTAACAAATATTTAAGAGTTTGCATCAGTACTTCCGTATGTTGTATGGAAGTCTGTCCAAGGACTCCAGTATTTGAGTTGGAAAGAGAAAAATAGAGCAAGGGAAGAAGGGAAATTCTCTCTTTTACCCTCTGAATGTTCCCCCATTTTTAATACAGTGTTTGAGGAAAACCTAAAAGTGACATCTCAAGTACAAAAGCAGTGGAGCTACTGTGTTTGTTGTCATTAAGGTTTAAATTCATAAATGCTATAATTACAGTTAGCAGTAAGCAATATGAGCAGTAAGCATATCCACTTGTTCAAATCCTGCAGTGTTTGCCTATTTGGGAAACCCTGAGAATTCTAATTTAAGACTTTGAGTCACCTCAAACTAGGATAGGGAAGTAGAGTTGTTTGTTATAAAGGGAGGCACAATACTGTAATTACTTTTTATGCCACTGTCAGCATCTCTAATAAGTATCTGTGCTCTCCTCAACCCGTGTAGTAAACCTTGATCCAGTGGGTATAGAAAAACATTGGCACTTCTTTGTCCTGCTTTGTCCTTTCTATAAAAGTTGTACAGCTAAAACTGAGACAAAGGTACTGTTTTCTAACTAGTGAACTGAAAAGATGCTTATTTTCTTTATTTGTGGCATTATTGCACACTTAACACAGGACATATCAGGAACAGATTTTGGAGTTTGCAAAATGCTCATCATGCACTGTAGGGGAAATATAACCTTTTCTGTTTTTCTTATACTTGGCTAAATCTTGTCTATTCTACAGGTACTGACCTCCTTTTTCCTTTCAAACATAATAAAATATGTTAATAAAAATGAATATCATAATAAATTAGACTCAGAATGACTATTCCTAACTTCAATCTCAGAATGTATCATATCTGTTTCGACTTGTAGATTCATTTATGTTAACCTAATCTTGTCTCCTTAGTCCTGTTTCCCCTTTTCACTTAACCTTTTCAGAAAAATCTCATCTCCTTTTAAGTCTTGCTTTCTCTTGGGTTTTAAGCTGTGACACTACCAGTAGCATTAGAACTTCAATGGCTGTGATAGTTAGCAGATGGCAAAGCCAGTATCTGTTCGAAGGACTTTCTGAATAAGTGATCAGATACATTCAGAGAAATGATTTAGTTTCAGAGTATAGGCGATAGGACATCCTTTACTTTTCATCTGCAATGAAGGAAAACACTGTCATGTTTTTTAAGTTGCCATGAGGAACCTGTGTAACCTGTTCTAATTACTTCCCCTCACAGTTAAAAATGTGTACCTGATTAAAAGGCTGTGTTTGTCCAGCTTCAGCTGCCAGCCATAGGCCTTGCTATGTTGTTCAGCTGCTGCACTGAAAGCTTATTATCAATACCATTATTAATTTAATTCATATTTTGTTGCTGCTTTATGATTAATCTCTTAACTGGTATTTCTAACTATGCTGTAAAGTCTCGTGAAACATTGCTCACTGCAGCCAGTTGTTTGGGGCATGGCTCTCCCCCATCATTTGCTTGCAAAACTGGATGTACCAAAAGAGCAACTGGAATGAGAAGGGGTGAATCAGGTCTGCCAGTGAGTAATTCCTACATTGCTCCTCCTTACATTTACAAATGTAAATGGCTCAGCAAAGTACATGCAGTGGATAATCAGATTTTTTCTGTCTAGATGCTGGAAAGCATAAATTTAAATTCTGAACCACTGCCATGTTTCACCACATTCCTGCCCCTTTTTTATTTACTATTTGCAAATATTCATGTGAATACCTTATTGTTCCAATGGATTTTTGGAGAATAGCTACTCTACTTGTAGAGACATGTATTTGCATGCAAATAAGTATTTCTGCAATAAAAAGATTAATATATTTTTCCATTTAAAAACACTTAACCAAGCAATCAAGGAAGAGAAGCAAACTCTAAGTATTAGATGACCACTGACATGCCCTGAATGGAGAGTAGCAAACAACACAAAATGAAACATAACTTTGCAGAATCCACAAAATGTTTCAGGACTTTTTTTCTTTCTGTCTAGTAGGTCTAAATAATAAGCATTTTCATATAAATAAATCTTTTTTTAGTGAACAGAACTCAGTACAGATTTTGTTTACTATGAATAATTTCCTGTTGTTTGAAAGCAAAAAATTATTTTCATCCACTTCTCATACAGAAAGAATGCTATCAAGCATCAAAAGCTGGTCTTTAGAACAGTCTTGGCTTTCATAATTTCAAAATGTGCTTGCTTGCTTTTGGTGCTCCTGCAGTGTGAAATGTTATCTCATTAGGTCACTGCTTTCATTCACTGAAGTGCTGGAAGTGGAGCAGATGATAGTGCCTGGATAGATAAAACACATTCTCAATACCTCTGTTAAAATATTAGAACTGCTGGTCAGGTGTGCTCAGACTTGTTCAGGAATTTTAGGTTTGCAGTGTTCACAGATGAAAGTACAAACTGTTTGATCTCAATGCACATGGTGACATCTTGGATGGGTACAATGAAATCTTTCTGCTGTGCTTGTGAGTAGCTGCAGGAATGTATTTACAGCTCAGTGACTGAATTTGCAAATCTGTTTCTCTTTTCACTTACAGCAAGAAAAGTGGTATAATATTTGTTTCTGTTTTAAGAAGTCAATGGTCTAATAAACATCTCTTTTGTTTCAAGTGGGAATGGAGAGAGAAGAATATGTTCCCTAAATATCTATTTCAGAGAAAACTAAATTACATCTGATTAGCTTTTTATCAAATTAATAGGAGGCCATCATTTGTGAAGTAGACAAGTTTATAGGCATGTAAAATGTGACAAGATATTTCTCTAATTTGCCCTTTAGCTATTCTTTTGTGGAAATCTATTTTTCATTGCCTGGAGATTTTAAACATTTCCCAGATCTATTTTAGAAACTGGAGAGGCCTCATTTTCTTTCTCTTGAATTTTCTGGTCTGAAACTAGCTCTGATGATGAACAAATGTACTTTGTATGCTCTTGGCACTGGCACTAACAGCTTCAAACTAGAAATTAATTTTTAAACACCAGACTTCTGTGACCACTGCACTGCTATTAAGCTCCCTGGCATGATCTTTAGTTTCACTCAGTCATAGTTGATAACAGCTTGTTCTTCCCTTTTTTTTTTTTTTCCTGTTCTTTTTTTCTTTTTAAGCTCTGTTTTATGGCGCAGGTTACCTTTTCCTGAAAATTAATATTTAACGCAAAGTATGTTGGGAAAGAAATAAACTAAGCATGGTACAGGTACATCCTGGTTGTCTCACAGTTTTCATTCTATCTGAAAATAATAGAATTTCAGTTTGGCTCAGCTGTTTGCACCTTATGGAAAAACATGGTATTGACAGTTTTCTGTTCCTTTCAATGGCTGTTGTGCTGTAAAAAAAGTCTGCAGCATCAGCAGGCCTGGCAATTGAAAACTTTCAAAGGAAATACTTGAGAAGGAAAAGTCAGCTGTCCCTCCAAAAGTTTTCTCCTTGCTGTCTGAAGGAAGGAGAATAAGCTGGAACACCCATTGCCAGCCTGGCTATTTTAGTTCTCTTTTAAAATTGTCCTTGGAGTCATGACTCTCTTGATTGGCATCAAAATACAGATTAAGATCTCTGATATGTTGTAGAAGAAGGATGAAGCTGAAAAAGCTCAGATGAGAATTGAGAAGTGTACACTTCAAATGTACATCTCTCCACTCCTCTGGGACCAGTGCTGAATAGGTGTCAGAACACTTGAGAATGAAAATTAAAATCCATCTTGCAACTTAAATTCATCTTGTCAGAGGAAGAATCTAACACTTCCCTTAAGATTCCAGAGGGCAAAAGTTTAAGGCTTATAGCAAGCAAAGCATTCATGCCAATAATTTGATCTTTTTTTTTTTTTTAAAGTGTGGTACTATTTCAAATTCTGCAATGAATGAACTAGAATGAATGTACATGATGTAATAGAAGATTTAAATATGAGCTTATGCTGATTAAACTGCGTGTTTATGCGAAAAGCACAGGTGCTCTCGGTAACATGTTGAAGCTCCTTAATTAATTTTTTTTTCTGAACTTCGTGGTATACAAGCCAACAAGAACTGTGCTGTTACTAAAAATATTAATCTCTCTCAGGCTTCTTGATTTTATCTTCTGGAGTTTGGGTGTTCTCTGTTAGTTATAGCTTGCTTTAAAAGTCCAGCGATTGTTGATATTTTGTGTAAATATGCAGACAAAAACTCCTTGCAACCTGAAACACTAAGGGACGGATAAAATTCTGTCCTTGCTGAAATCAACAGCTTTTCTGTTTCTGAGACTAGTCTAGGTCAGATTTCAACCTTGCCAATGAAAACAGAAGATGCTTTCTTTATCTTCATTAGACTCCAAAAAGGAAGAAAGCTTTGTCCAAATTCCTCTCTGCTTTGATTTTGGAGTTTCAGGGCACTTACCTTGCTTAGCATTAGTTTGGATGGGACTATGTCTTTCACAAAAACATGAAATTGGAATGCTTAAGTGAAAATACAGAGCATACAAAATTTTTCTGAATGTGTTTTGTGAGAGCTCAAATATTTCTATTTTTTAGTTTTTCTTCTGAATATGGGCCTTTAGTTGAAGCAAAGACTTTACTACAGGTAAAGCCAGGTACTTCCTGTATGTTATTGTTTCTACTGAAGTGTAAGTAAGCAACAGTATGGCATCGTGTAGCAGCTGTGATATGTTCTAGGTGTTTCATATATATTCTAATTTCCTAAAAGCACCTTTTTTATATCAGTGTGCTAGTAAAAATATTCCTTTGGTGTGATACTAAAATAAAAATTTTACCATCTTGCTGATACAGACTGTCATAGTATTTTTTTATTTTGGTAAGGAATTTATTTGAAATATATATGTCTACTTATATATTGTAATAATAGGCAAGCATGATTTATCTTATGGTATATGTTGATACTAGCTTTAACGCTAAAACAGGTTCCAGAGTTTCTGAGAGCAGATTTTATGGTCTTGAATATTTTATCCCAACACTAACAGTGAGTAAGGTTTAGTTCACACACATCAATGGTTTTAATGCAGCAACCTATTCAACTGCATCTAAGACATAAAAATTCTTTAGCTTGCTTGGGAGGCTTATTCAATGCTGTGAACTTGAGCTCAGCTGAATCACAATGTGGCAATGCAAAGGAGCCTACAGAAAACTAAATTAAAAATATAAATTAAAAATTCAGAGCAGAAGCTATTGTGGAAAGTTTGCTCTATGTAGAAAAAAAATGTTGGAATGCTTGAATAAGTTATTGTTCCATGTAGAATATCAAATTTCTCTCTTCCAATTTATTCTGAAATGTAATGAAAGCTGAAAAATATTGAGCCTACTGGTTTTCTGGGATAAGAGTAAAAAAATGCAATTGTGAGCTATCATTGATTTGCCAGGTGGTCATTCAGTCTCCTGAGTTTGTTCTTTTGTAATGAGGGCATGAGGATTACTATATTTGAGCAGCAATATATTATTCTGTGTTTATTGCTTTTTCTATCTCACTTATAATTTAATGTTGATTGCAACACCTTCCAAACACTGCCTACTTTCTTAAAATCATGTATGTCATAGCATTATTTAAGTCTTCATTTCCAGCCATAAAGTCACTTTTTTTTTTTTTTTTTTCTATTGAAATAGCTACAGGATATGGATTCATTTGGGTAGATGGCTGGAGAAAAATTGTGACTCACCAAGAGGCCAGGAGAGAATTTGCTTGCCCTAAAGTGTAGATAGTTATTACTGGAGTTCTGAAGTGTTCTCTGTAGCTGCCTTTTTGATGCTTGCTTCCCTTGTTCAGAAGGAGGGTTTGGTGTAAGCACTGTGTTTTGTAGTGATGCCAGTACCAGAATGGTGGGGTCTGCTACATGGCTGACAGGCACAGGGAGACATGGTCACAGAGAAAGGGGCCTGCCACTGGATAGCAGCAATGTGTCTGCTCCCAGGGATACTACCTGAGAGGCAGAGACATCAAATAATATTTCATGAAGGACTCTGTCATCTGGCAAAAAATCAACAGGATCTGAGAATTCTTGGTGAGGACTATAAATTTCCTTTAGGTAGTAGACAAAGAACATGTGCACTTAAGCTGAAAACTGAAAGAGGATATAAGGCTAAGATTCATGTGACTTCTCAATTAGAAACTGCATTTTTTTTACTTAATGCATGCCATTCTGAGGTTAATTCTGGTATATAATTTGCTCTCCTGTATCAAACGGGAATGGTTAAACACACTTTATAGTAGTCGTAAAATGTCTAAATTGTGAGTAATTAGATTAGCCAAGAGGGGGATGGAAAATCCAAGATATCTCAGTATATAAGAATGCCTCCCTAAAAATTGTATAAATTAATAGCTATTGTAAAATGAGACTGTGAATGAGCTATTGTAAAATGTGAAATGCATTCCTTGGTCCGGCAGTGAGTTTCTCCCTTGTAGCTGGTGTGGTACTGTGTTAATTTTAAGAACTATTCAGTTCATTAAAAACTTGTCTGCAATAGACATAGCACAAATAACAGTGTATATGAAAATACATGTCCTTGTTGTAAAGAAACATCTTTTCTGAATGGAGTAAACTAATTTCTCCTGATCCTCAAACATTCTCTGATGTCCTTCTTTTGCTGAAACATGGCAAGCATAATATAAGGTCCAGTCACCCCGAACTATCCTGTTGTGGTTGTTTATTACTTTTACATCTTTCTTTCTTCTAAAAGCTAAGAATGAGCCCCATTCATTGTTTGCCATTTATGTTTGTATAAAGTGTAATTTTTCTAATGTGAGTGGTTATGAGCTGAAATGCAAACTTCTTTCTAGTCTGCAGAGGGAATTTGCCTTGGGTGAGTGCTTTGTTTATATCAAATAACACCTAGCCTCTAGATTTTTATTTGCCAGTGATAACGGGGACAACAGTGTTTCTGGGGTGACTGACTATAGCTGTCAAATGTTCTTTTAGAAGAAGTGATCACATTTCTCAGCCATGGAAAACTCTAATATAAGGTCAAGGATATTTCAAAAGGTCATGGATGCTGTTTCATGAGGATACAAAGGAGCTGATAAAGCAGAGTGTTGGTCTGGCAGAGATGAATCCCAGAGGGAAGTGTTAATCAGACTGTCTTTGGCAGGTAGAAGGGCAGTACAGAGAATGCTCAGAGGAGAATGTCTCCTTGGAATGGTAACACCATAAACCCTTTTGTTTCTTAAAGTTTAAGTATGAAAGGAGGAACTAGCCTTTTTGTAGAAATTATTTTGTTATATATATATATATGCAGATTTTTAGAAGTTTTTATTAAAATATCATGTAGAATTTAGTCTTATATCCATGCCATATGATTCTGTCCTTATCTGTCAAGCAGTAATGGATTTTGAGCTCTTGCAGGTAATTTTTGGTTGGAAGAATGTAGAGGTTTTGTTAGGCTGCCTAGATGTATTTGTGTTCCTATTTCTGAAAAGAAGAAATAGAAAATACACAGACGATCCTACTTTTTTTAGAATTCTTAGCCAGAACACTGGAATCTGCTTCATAGAAAGCATTGGTATCTCGAAAACTGTTCTGGAGAGAGACAAGAGGTAGACTGCAAGAGGCAAGAGATCATTTTTCTGGTATTTCAAAACAAAGTTGTCTTAACTAGTTAACATTTGGCACAGGCTACTATACTGTTTTTTTAAAAAAAAGACCAAACAAACAAACCCCCCCCCAAAAAACCAACTATGTGTCTGAATTTGAAAATACAAGTGGAAGAGAATCTTTGAAGGAAAATGTTAGAAAACCTATTGAAAAGCTTTTCTTAGCATCAGTTTAATAATCAAGATATAGTTTGAAAAAAAAAAAAGGGGGGTTGTATATTGGTTGTTTTTTTTTCTGGGGGAAGGTGGTATTCAGTTTTCAAATGCACCTGTATTTTCTAGGAAACCTAATTTATCTGAGGTTTAGACCACCTGCTCTACAGTTTGTGTCTTCCAAGAGCAGCCTTACATGTTTTTTCACCTCAAGTTCTAAGTTTGTGTCCATGTTTTCAAAACTGCAGATTTTCAGTTCCAGTTTTTACCCTTTATCATCAGTGTAACACTACCTAATTGCTTATGAGGGCAGTAACTCAACAAATGCTGTTCAGCAGTCTGAGCAGGATAGTGTTTATCTTATTTGGATAATAAATGACCCAGGGAGAGTAAGACATGTTTATCTATGTATTCGGTGATTTGTGTGTGTGTGTGTATATGTATATATCTCACCAGCTCTGTGGTGAAGAAGTGATTAACTGTCTACAATGAAATAAATAGGTTGTGTTGTCACATAGCAAGTAATACTTCTATCCACAGCATCAGGCAGGAAAAAATCCTCATAATGATTACCCTGAAAGATGAATAATTTAGATATTATTTTTTCCCTCACAAACAATAAGCTAACACCATTTAGTTAAATGTGCCATGGCACATTGAAAAAAATTTAAATATGGATCCTTTTTTTTCCCCTTCTATTTCAGTTAATCCTGCCTACAATCTTAAAACACAGGTTGTGTCTTAAAGAATTTGCAGTCTTTTGTGTTGAATCACTGGCATGATCAGGGCTTAAGAAGAAGCAATATGATTGCAACTATATAGGTAATTCCTTACAGAAATAATGGGTGTGCTTACTTTTAGATAATGGAATATTACTGCATTATTAATATTATGATAATAATATATTATTAATTAACATTAGTATAATATTTTGTCACACGTAAGTGCTGCTTAAACTTACAGGCTTTCACAGTATTATGCCAAGATGCCATTTTGTTTTTATTAATGGCCTAATTTTTCTTTCACAGTGACTTCATCATTCTTCTTTCATATTGGCTGCATGTTATTTTTAGCACTAACTAGTAAAAGTCTGCCTAAAACCTATATAAAACTGACATTTGAAAACATCATGCATTGTATGCTGTTCAGAATATTAAAAGATTTTATTAAAAAAAAAATCCCTACCAAACAATATTTGGCTTAATCCTATTAAATCAGGCTGGCTTATAAGAGTTATTCCTTGCATGTAGAAAGCACATTAGACAGAAGGTCAGGGAAGCTCAGCTCTTTGGAGCCGCATTGCTGTGGCCAAGCATCAGCCACTGGGTGCCACTCTTGATCCACGCGGCTTTATGCAAAATACTTCCTTTGGCAGAACAAATGTTTCTTCCCCCACGAACAGCAGGTGCTCTCTTAACTGTTTGAACATCCCTACAGAGAAGAAGAGGGCCTGATTAAGGAAAAAGACTTTCTTCTTTCCCTTTTTTTTTTTCCTTATTTTTCTCACAAAGATTCTCTCTATCCACCACCTCTGTTATTAGTTAGCCTCACTGAAGACATGCACAAGAATATAAAACTGGAACTAAGTTTAAAACTGGGGTTACTTGGTGCTTTATGTAAGGGTTGCATGGATTTTGATCTGATGAATTTCCAATCTAGCAGAGTCAAAGATAAAAAAGAAAGATACTTCTATGATAAGAATGTTTGCTAAGTTTCGTGTTATTGCAAACACCTGCCCCAATTTTTTCAGGCTTTTTTTTCTTTTGCTGCTGCTGTTTGGAGTGCTATATACAGAAGCTTCACTGGAAAATGAGAAAAAGGAACTTGCTCATATGTGAAATAATATTGCTTTTGTAAAGTCTGTGTAAAAATAGTGAAATATACTCTTCCTTTTTGCCTGGATTTTTTTTGACAGAATGAGTAATTACTTATAGTTATTCTCCCATAAGACTGAAAACAGAAGAAATAGCAAAATGAATGCTGTGAAGTTAGAACAGTGAAAGATGCCAAAATGCTTCCTAATTTGACTTTAGTCAATGACTGACATTTTTTACGTAATCAGACTTTTGGGAAATTTTTATTGTTTGGGTACTATATTTTTCTTCAAGTCAAAATTTTCTCTTTGGGTCCTCAGAATAACTCAAAACATTAATGATTTTTATATTCCTGTGATCTGGAAGATTGTTTTTCAAGGCTCTGTTATAGGATTCAAATGTCATAAATTAATAAAAGGACACACAGCAAACAACTGAATATTCAGTGGCATTCACTCTATTTAGGGCTTTCCATTTCAAATCCTCATCAAGAAAAAATGCAATCATTTCCAGATCAGCCCAGAATTATTGGCATGTAGAAAAAAGACAATGTTTAGAAAGTCAATAAACCAATGCTATAACTATACAACAAATTTGACTTTTAGGAACAATTCAAACAAATTAAATACTTACCTTTCTTGCACCAAGTTATCTGCTTGCTCAAACAGATAAAAAATGCACTATAAGCATACGGAAAGAGGGGACTAATTTTTATGAAATAACTGTTAAATACTTTAAAATGGTAAAAGAAATCTCAGAAACCTATATACATCAACTCTTTGAAGAAGCAATTTTTTTATACGTTTTCTGTTCCTTTCAACTCTATAGAGTGCACTATGCTGGACAATCCTTATATTTTTTTTACAGCATTCTTAATCCTAAGAAGAAATAATAATAAAACTCACGTTTTCCCAGTCTAACAGAACTCTTTTGCTTTTCCCTTTTCCTATTCTTGATCCGCATGCCAGATTATTGCTTTACATTGTGTCATTTTTAAAAGACATGGAAGCCTATACAATTCAATTCAGAATGTGATTTTAAACCCCAAAGAATATATTTTTTTTTTTAGTCTTTCTCTTTCTTTCATTATCCTTCTATCCTATATCTCTCTTTTTCTTCAATAATATTTGGAGCACTGTATAATCAAATACAAACTCACTTCAAATGAATAATGACAGCTAGACCTTTATAAGAGACCATAAGCTCTTACATAGCTAAGGCAGACCATTCTATGTGGTTCTCCCTTTTGTGAGCTAATTTTCAGAGAAATAGTCCAACAAAGTGACATGCCCATGCAAAGGCCTCCTTTCCCCAGTGCTTTCACTGAAGGTTTGTCTGTTCAGTAATGTTAATGTGTAGAGTATCAACAAGTGGGATTTCTAAGGTATAATGAGGGTGTAGCCAAAATGTTCTTTCAATTCAAAACTTGACTTCCGTATTTTTTTTCCTTTTCATCGATCTTTTTCTGTGTCTTTTGAATATCTTGAAAAATGTAGAGGTATTTGTGAAGTGTCAAAAAGACATGTATTTATTTTTATGTACACAGCATAGCTTCTTCTGTTTGGATGAATAATATATCCTCTCTTTGAAAACACAGTGTATCAGATCAGGGTCAACAGTAAACCAAAAAAGCGGCAAATAAAAAAAAAATTCAAGCAGCATATTTGTTTAACAGTGTTTCAAAAGAAGACTAATTTACTGGTGAGAAAGTTCAAAGAGGTACGACCATAAAAAGAAAAAAAATCCTAAAATTGTCCTGGGAAGGTGTAAATGAATTTTTGCCGCAGAAAAAGCCTGAAATAATACAGTGGTTAGAAATCAGTACCAATGCGCTAAAAGAAAGATGAATATGAACTGATAACTTTTACTGACGCTCTCCTTTATGTATGTTGCCTGTGACTAAGCAGATTTTTGGGAAATATTAAAAAAAATTTATTGAGTCTACATAATTTTGTCACTGACAAGTCAAAGAGACGTATTTGTGATAATGTAGTGCTCAAAAAAAGGACCTCACATTTCCAGGAAATGGGTTATGATTTCAGAGTTAGTTGTGATTTAATAGGAGTGCAGTGCTACTGGTGAGACCTGAGTCAATATAAGAGATATTTCTGAAACTGCAGATCTTAGAAAACCATATGGTACCTCAATTTTGCTCATTACTACCTCAGTTTCTAAATATGTTGTGTAGTTTTCTTTTGAAAGAGAGGAGACCAAACAGACTTTTGAAAGAATATCTAGAAAGGAAAAAGTTTATTATACAGTAATTTTATTATTTTGGGAATTCCAAGTCGTACACCATGACACTGTGAGAGAACTGGAGCAGTTCTCATCTTTGGTATGTTTCAGTGTCTCTGGCTGCAAAATTAACAAGGTACCTCAGTGATGATGGCAATATACACACAGGTGTGTCTTTTCAGATAAGAAGAAACTTTGTGGCATAATGAATAACACTGAGAAATTAAGATATAGTTTTATCTTTTAGTTATATGTTGTACAATATCATCCAAGCAGAATATTTTACACATTAAATTATTTTCCTGCAGGACATAATAATTCATAATTTGTACTGAGTCGTGCAATATTGTTTGGCTGAGGACAAAGAGTATATTTAAACTAATACAGACTGAGAAAAATTACTAAAAAGAGGGGAACTTATTTTTTAAAAGTTATTTAAAAAAATCTGAAATTCAATAAATTCATTTAGTGAACAAATTACCAAGTATTAATGGTTTGTTCTTAGGTTACAGTAATTCATATACATTTATGAGTGTGAAGATAACAGAAACGTTGTCACTGCCTATTAAAAAAATAGAACATATACATGATTTAACAGTAAATGTAAAGTAATATTCTTCTATCTTGAAATATGTGATCAGAGAAAAACCTCCTTGAATGATATGATTGTATATTAGATTATGTGTCATAGTTTTATATTCTTTTCTAAATAACTGGTATTGATATCTGCCAGAACAAGTTAATAAGGGCTACAGTGGCAATTCCTCTGAAGAAACAGGACAGGAGAGAAATCAAAGGAGTGGCTTTGATTCATCCAGGTCGTGAACTCCAAACGACAACCTGTCATTGTTTTTATGACAGATGAAGTCACTAAGACACTATCCATCATATTTAAAAAGTCATGACAGCCTGGTGAACTTCTCAGTGACTGCAAAAGAAAACATAGCCCCCAGTTTTAAAAAGGGTTAAAAGGAACATCCAGGGAAATACAGGCTAGTCAGTCCCCCCTCTGTTCCTTGCAAGATCATGGAGAAGATCCTCCTGGAAACTAAGGCACATGGAAAAGTGACAAGTGATTGTTGACAGCCAGCCTGATTTCACTAAGTGCAAATGATGCCTGGCAATCTTGGTGGCCTTTGACAATAGGTTTAAAGCATTGGTGGGTAATAGACTTATGTGCAGCATTTGAAATTGTCCCAGCATTCAACACTCCTGTACAACATCCTTGTCTCAAAACTGGAGAGATGAGGATTTGATACACGAACCACTTGATGGATAAGCAATTGGACTGAATGGTCACACTCAAAGTGTTATGGTCAGTGGCTCAATTTCCAGGCAGAGAGCAGTGAAAAGCATCTCCCTCACAGGTGAACATTGGAACCAGTCTATTTAACATCTTGGTCAGGGATATAGACAGTGGGATTGAGTGCACTTTCAACTGTTTTGTAGAGATGTGATGCCATGCACAGGAATATTGACAGGTGAGAGAGGTCAGCCCATACAAACCTCCTGAAGTTCAACTCAGGCAAGGTTCTGCACCTGGGTCAGGACAGAGGCTGGTCAGTGAGTGGATTGAAAGCAACCCTACAGAAAGGACTTGGGTATGTTGGTAGATAAAAGCCTAAAAATGAGCTGGGAAAGTGCACAATATGCACTCACAGCCCAGAAAGCCAGTCCTATTCTGGACTGCGTCAGAGGTGTGGTGAGCAGTTTGAGAGAGGTGATTTTTCCCCTCTCCCCAACTGTTGTGAGATCCCCATGGAATACTTCATCCAGTTCTGGTGATTCCACCTGAGAAGGATATGGATATTCAAGCAAGTCCAGAGGAGGGTCAAGAGGATGATTGGAGGGATGGAGCATCTCTCCTTTGAGGACTGACTGAGAGAGCTGGGGCTGAAGAAGAGAGGAGCTGAAGAAGAGAAGGATCTGGGACATTTTCTAGCAGCCTTCCAGTACCTAAAGGGGGCTTACTGGAAGGACCCAGAGGGACTTTTTCCAGCTAATATTAAGGGCTTTTAAACTGAAAGAGGATAAGTTTAGATTAGATATTAGGAAGAAATTCTTTCCTTTGGTTGTAGTCAAACACTGAGACATGTTGCCCAAAGTAGTGTGTGCGAAATAGAAAAGCCATGAAACTCTTGGAAAGCTGTGGGAAACCAAATTTCAGAAATGTAAGAAAGTTATAGTAAGCAAGGTCAGGAAATAATGGAGCTATGTGCAATATAAAGTAAGGCCTAGAAAATAGGTTAATTAAGATAGCAGAAATATGAATGCTTAATAATAAACTAATCCATTGTCCTAGACCATTACAAGGAAGTGTTGTTAGAAGAAAGTGTACGTGAGATTTAATAATTGGCTAAAGCAACTGCCTGTAAAGCTTTGACAATCTGCAATTGGCTTAAATGCCTGTAAAATGCACTGTAACCAGGAAATCTTTGGTTGCTATTGAGTGGCTGAAGCTGCTTCCATTTTCTTTGTATAACCTTGTCAAATGAGATGGAAAAGCTTCAAGATAGCCACTGTCTCATTTGTGAACATTGTAATTCCAACATAGTGGATGCCCCATCTCTTTTTGTGTTCAAGTTCAGGCTGGATGGAGATTTGAGCAGCCTGATATAGTGGAAGGTGTCCCTGCCCATGATAAATGGGTTGAAACAAGGTCATCTCTGAAGTTCCCTTCCAAACCAAACTGTTCTATGATACTCTGTTTTCCATATCTTAGGTTTAAGAAATTAAACAACTTGTAAAATGGGCAAAAAGTTTTATTCTCCTTGGAAAATTCATGTGTCAGAGAGATAACAGATAACTAGAAACATGATTCCTATTTCATATGAACCTAATTTACCAGGGTTTGGACTGTGAATTGAAATTTGGCAATGAGATTGTAAGATTCTAATTAGTTTGTTGTTTCTTAGTTTATGCTTCATGCACATGCACAAGATCTTAGGGGAGATATTAAATGGATTAGGGTTTTGGAAGTAGGAAAAATCACATCTGAATACTAAAAAATTACCAGAATTACAAGCAGACTATCCTGTTCAAATATATTATTGGGTTATTTTCTTTTCAAATGATAAATAATATTCTTCTATTTGTCTAATAGATAAAATCCTTGTATTTTTCTCTCTGTTCTTGCATTGCAGGGTAAGGTCTAGAATATAAAAAAGTACATGAAGCAAAAAAAATTAAGAAAAAGATAAAAACTTTAGAATCCTTGAAGTTTATAATTAGAATTATGCTCTGTTTAAATACCTACAGATTATTTGGAAGGTGAAAGAAATTAGATTTAAAATGATGTGAGATTTTAACATTTTACCACTGCAACTAGACTGATACTTGGGGAAGAGGAAAGCTCTGGGATAAGTAAATTCTGCAGTTTCAATCTGAACACTCACAGAAGTTATCTGTTAATGAAAAATAAAGTCTGTACCTCACTTGATGTGAAGGAAAGGAGGTTTTATAGAATGTGAAAAAAAATTGCACAGAAACATACACTGGAAATATTTTTTCTCATCATTAATAGAAGAAAAATTACTGTGTTTCTGCAAGTTAAAACTGTAACAATTGACAAGTTACTAACTAGGTTAGAAAATTTCCAATAGTCTCTCTTTATAGAAAAAAAAGAATTCTCTGTGTTTTAACTCTTTATTATGCACAGATATTATTTTTTCTGATCGGAAAGAAGAGATTCACATGGAACAAATAAGTGGATGGTTGAATAATAATCTGTGCATTGTTGATCTCTTGCTATTCACTTTAAAATCCACTCCAAGTAAAAGTAAACATTTTGCTCTGGTCTGCTCTGCTATTAGTAATCAGCCAGCTCCATTTTTTTTTTTCTGCAGGCCTTCTTAAAACAGAATTAGAAATAGAACTGATATACAACAACTCAAATTTTGTGGTAAGCTTTTATTTGCCCTTGTGAATTATATAAAATTGCTATTTAATTGTTTTGGCACCTTAAAATTCTGCAAATTTGACATTTTTAAAATACAATGAGTACCATACAAACATATTGATCCATCATTATATGAGGGGTTTAAAAACCTATGTCACTAAATATCCATGGTACAGAGATTAATGGTTGTTGAAGATAAGAACATACATGCTTGCAATGGAAAGTCTCAATGATTTTTGTCTCCAATGATACCAAAATCTTTGCTAAAATATTAACATATCAAGAAAAGTTTTAATAGTATTCAACACTTGAAAATGATGGATGGACAAAAAGGAAATTTACAGAGAGCTCTTTCATGTATGCAGAAATAAGTTTATAATTTTCTAAATCAAGGCAAACTACATGAGACTTTGAAGGAAAGTCCACTTTAGACATTTTAGGTTTGTTTTATGGTTTTGGTTGTGTACACTGTTTCTTTTGGTACTGTTGGTATAAAATCTGTTTTCTCCTTATGTTTTTGTCCTAAATAAATAATTTATGCAATATTCATTGTTCCATGTTATGACTCTAAGTCAAGAATGCTTCAGTGAAAACCAGTGCATTGCATTTCAGTGTAGAAAAGCTGCACAATGTCATTTCAAACTAGATTTTCTAGTTAGAGTTGTTAAAGCCTGAAGGTTGTCAGAGGGATGGGAGGTCATTCTGAATACTATCACAGGTAGAATATTAAAGTACACTATAAAATTAGAACTGCTCTATAATTATTTTTTTTCAAGCCAAGAGTAAAATTACATTTTTTATGTGATTTTCACATTAAAAGGAACATTCAGTGTTTCACAGGATTTCAGCTTATTAGAGAGTGAACGTTAGAGCAAATTCTAGATTCCTTGACATTCTTAGAAAAGTATTTTTCTTTAACTATAGGTAAAACAAATGAAGGCCCAAAGCATAGGGTTCTTAGATCACTGCACAAAGTGAGAGTTAGAATTATTATTCCACAATATAGGTTGTGTTAAAATGTTCCCTCATTCATAATTTTTAAATTAATAGTTTTCTTTCATCTAAAATCTAATTCTACTTTCAAGAAAATGTCAGAAAACCTTAACTTACCTTAAGCAGTAAAATGTTCACAGTAGCTAATTTGAATATTAGTGTAAAATAGCATTGAACTGAACTATCTAAAATTCAACAATTAAATGTCTTTCTTAATAAATCCAAGCAAATGCATAAAGTATCAAATTAATTCAGCTCAATATTTAAGTTTACTTGGGAAAATAAAAAAATTAACCATTTTTTTACTGATTTCTGAAACAAGGCAGTGCTCTCAATCTTAGAAAATGGGTCTCAGTCTCCCTACCCTGTAGTACTCAACCAGGGATTTCTGCAGCTGCTGTGGGAACACCTTATTTTAGCCATAACTCATGTTATTCACATAGGAACACACAGGAACACTCACTTGTCCTGGTCAAAACATTTCCTTTCTGAACTATATCAACAGTGCCTAGACATGTTTCTGTCAAATAAGCATTCATAATTTAATCCGTGGGATTTTATTTTGCTATATCCCTTGAGACCATTTTTCTGCAGTCTAAGTGCTTAATTCTGCCATGGCTTCTCTTCAGCCTGTCAGCCTAAACTGTCAGGGAGACCATACACCTCAGCTCTGCCTGCAGTGTCTGTTAGCTTCAGTTAAAAAAGTGTTAGGCCAACGCTTAGTGGCTTTGAAAATCTCTTTTGAACGGAATTTCATTCCACCTGATACATCCAGCTTTATGATAAAGGACCAGCTTCAAACACTGTATTTAGCCCTTCTCAGTTGTACATATGACCACTGAAAAAAACAAGAAGCATGAAACATTTATTGTACTTTGATATAAAGGAAGAATTTGGCTCAACTGAATGGTCCTACAATTTTTTTCTTTCTTTAAAAGGTTCTGTTTTGGAGTGAATAAGATTAAGTGGATAAAGCTGCTGTGTATTTGAAAGCATGGTTTGGATTAGATATACTTTTTACAACAAAAGTAGTTACCCTGCTCTACTTCAGCTGCTATAGAATCCGTCAGAACAGAAGATCCAAACAGTCTCAGTTTGCTGCAATCCAGAACCTCTGACCTTTCACAAATGCACCTAATTGTTCAGGAAAATTACATGTTAACTGATCTAACATGCAAAATCTGCAAAATCCAC
Organism: Thryothorus ludovicianus; assembly: GCA_013397245.1. Classification (NCBI taxonomy): domain Eukaryota; kingdom Metazoa; phylum Chordata; class Aves; order Passeriformes; family Certhiidae; genus Thryothorus; species Thryothorus ludovicianus. Next base: position 314,673 of record VZTB01000827.1, on the reverse strand, counting down.
TTAATGTCTTATTTCCTCCTAAATTAAACAAGTTTTGTAGTAGGAGGTATTAATAGCAATATTGTAGACTATACTACCTGGAGTTTCTTTGCAAAAACTGTCATTACAGAGCAAATTCTGCCACTACCCTTTTTTGCAATGTTCATCTAAGTCTTTGAGAGAAGAGAATTCTGTCTGATTTGGAGGGAGTGGTATAGAATATGGAGGATGAAAAGAAGTGATAAACATGAGGAGAAAAGGAAAAGCACAGAAAGATGAGCCAAACAAGGAAAAAACAATCATAGAGTTTTATACTACCTGAATATCACTGTCATATAAGATTGAAATGATACAGAAAGAAAGTGGCTTATGCTAGCAGAGCTAGGGCAGCAATTAGGAAAATTCAAATGTTTTAGAGAGAAAAAAAACCCTTCTAGCCTCTTGGTAAAATCATGAGGACTGAAATGTCTGTGAGTGCTACTGAGAAACACTTTTTATTTTTCAAATTTGTGGGCAAAAATTTTGGTGACTGCTATTGTAACTTTCTGTTCTAACACCATGTTATGGCCAGGGTAGAGGGCCATTAATCTTGTTCACTGGAAGAAAAAAAAATTTCCTGGTGGCTATATGAGTCATTATTTTTTCTTTTTTACAGCATTGACGGTAATATTTTTTTTTCTGAAGGAGTTGGCAGCAACTTTTGCCATATAAGGATAAAACAAAGTTATAAAAAAAAAAAACCCTTTTGAAAGAAAAAATCTCCTCATGAGTTAAAACTGCAATTTATTTAAAATTTAATGAAATGTTTTTTTAATGTATTTGTTGTATTTTGTCACAGCAGCAAGGGTATACATAATTTATATCTTGTTTATAAGCCTAACAAATGTGTTTTCCAGAGATAAGGGGTCTGTTTCTAATACCAGTTATTCTTTGCATAGTAGAACTTTCCTAAAAGGTTTATGAACATTACTTATGATTATTTGTGGATGCTGCTGCTTTTTTTTCATTGTAACCCCTGCTTTGCATTCCAGAAATCCTGATGCTTATTCATTTCACTTGATGATCAGCAAAGATCAGCTTCCCTTCAGATCAGCAGGGAATTGAGCATCCTGACCCTGGCCTGTAGATGTACAACTCTGTTAAGTAAGAAACTCTAATGCTTTATTACCATTTACAGAAATTAGATACTAAGACTCTGGCTACAAGATTGCTGTCAGTGAATTTACCCTGACATTTTTAGCTCCTGATCCCTGTAGTTTGCAATCTAATCTAACATATTGCAAAGCCAAATGCCAGAAAGCTTTTATCAATTTGAACTTTGTAGTCCATTTTACTGTATTTTGTAAAGAGATGATTTCTCCTTAAGCATTGCAGCAAAGTGCCATATTTTAAGAAAAAACAGTTTTGAGAACTGAGCTCTTGAAAATACACGTACTATTGCTCATTGTTACAATCAATCATGGATGAAATCTTAGCCCCACTGAATTCAGCAGCAAGAACACTCAAGATTGCAAACGAAGTCAGGATTTCACGCAGTAGAATGGAAGCATTATTAAAAACTCTGCTTGAAGTTCACTCTCAGCCTCTTATGGCAAGAAACAAGTTGTTGATTATTATAGTGTTATCATCCTTTTTTCTTTGGTTCTCCAGTCAGCAGAGAAATAACACTCACTGGTGGCAAACACTCACTGGTGGTTTTAGAATTATCACTCAGGGAGATGAATGCAGGATTTGTGTACTTCACCCCGAGATCTATTTCTGCTGCCAGCTGAACTGTCAGCTCTCACAGGCACAACAGTCTGCATTTCCCTTTGCAGTGTTTTCTTTACCTTGATAGATTATTAAGCATAGATTTTTCTTCCAAATGAGAGGTTGTATTGTACTACATAGACAGGATCTGACTTGCTACACTGCTGGGAGCTAAGTTGAAGTGACCCCAGCTTGCAAGACGTCCTCTTGGCAGTCTGCAAAATGAAGTCTCTAAAGAACCAAGTGGCCTTTAGAACAGATACGATGTCTGTGCTCTCTCTTATCTTTCAAGTTTCTGTGTACAGAGCTGGGTTAGTGATCTGCCTCCTAGTCCCTGATGATTATAAACAAGCCTCTGTCTACGCCTCCAGGTGATTTTTCCTTGAACAGATCTGATACCATTTTAACAAGTTATGCTTTGTTGCTGAGAGTGGGGTATTGGATTTAGACGCATAAGGTGAGAGAAAATTTGTTCTTCCTCTTCAGTCACTGAGGTCCTTTGTGAACTTTGGCAAATTAATTCACCTCAATAATTACTCCAATATCTAGAAGGGGAATATTTCTTTATATAAATAACTGCTAGTTCTTAGGTTAGCTCAGGTAGACCTGTAACAGGACATGTTCTGCCTGAAACACTGAGGTGTATAGGAGAAGTGACAGGTCTTGGAGACAGCAGTAACAGGAGAAGTAGAGGTAGCAGTTCTTGTCCTTGTCACTGACTCTGCAAACAACCTTGAGAAAGTAGCACATTCTCTTTTTGTGGTAGTTTCCTGGAGTATTCCTCTCTTAAACAATGGTTTTCAGAGGTGAAATTAATTAACTTTTGTTATGCATTCATCTACTTGAAGTTGAAAGTAGTTTTCTCTTTCACAAAGCAGAGGTACTTCACGGGAGAATCTGGCCTGTGAAGTAAGGTGCAGTATAAGTGAGAAGCAGGGCAAGGGTTCTTTTGTCATCAGCACTCTTTTATCTAAAAAATACTCAAAGTATTCTAAAGCTCATTCAAAAGTTATAGACTAAAATGAACTGCCCTGGTAAATATGAAGCTAACCTCTCTTTCTGAAAAACAGGACTTTGTTTTTAATCATGAGTTGCGTAAACTCTGATTTACATCAGAGAGCTGAAGAAATTTAGATAGTTTAAAACTGGAAATTATGTAAAATATTTATGGAAAATAAAGGCATATTTCCAATGGAAAGCAAATTAGAATGTTAGAGACAAGTTACAAGGACAAGTAGTAACAGGGCAAGAAGTAATGGCTTCAAACTGAAAGAGTGTAGGTTTAGATCAGATGGTTGGAAAAAATTGTTTACTGTGAGTATGGTGAGGCAGTGGAACAGGTTTCCCAGATAAGCTGTGGATATGCCATCTGTTATGGGTTAGCATTGTGTGGTAGAACCAATGAAGTTCTGCGTTTTTTGTAAAGACACATTCTTAAAATGAAAAAAAAACAAAACGGAGGGGGACTCACTTCACTTCTGGTCTTGGCAGGCAGCAGCGGGCCGGGGTCGAGCAGGGTCTGGGTTGGCTCTGCTCGGCCTGGGGTGGCCAGGCCTGGGCTGATCTGATCTCCCTGGCCTGGCTGAGACTTTCCTGTTCCTGGAGGGGTGGTGAGAGGGCTGCTGAGAGTCTCACCAGGGAGCCCACCGGGCCATGAAGCCAGAAAAGACGCCAAAGCCAGGAGCAGCCCCGAGACAGGGAAACCACGTAGCTGAGGATCGCAGCAGCCAGGACGGGGCCAAACAGCCACAGCTCTTCTTGCATGATTCACAACGAACTCTATTTGCTTAGCTACTTTAAACCAACTTTACTGCAAGTAAAAAGGGACAAAATCATTGGCTGCAGTTTTTTTTTTCTCTCCATCTCAACACTTCAGGGGGGATGAGACCGACATAATGCTTAATAGAGACCATGTGGCTGCAAGGAGACACAGCAAGTTGCATTCTCAATACATTTCTATACGTCACAGAGAAAATAAACAAAGTTGGATATATCAAATGTATATATCTTTACCATAGCTATACAGATAAGCTGTGGATGTGCTGTCCCTGGCAGTGTTCAAGGCCAGGCTGGATGGGAGTGTGAGCAATGTAGTCTAGTGAAAGGTATGCACGCCCATGGCAGGGAGGTTGAAACGAGGATATTTCAGGTCCCTTCCAACACAACCAAAGTATCAACAAATGGAGAGACGATGAAAATTCGAGGAAACAATGGGAACGTATAAATAATGGATCTCACTGATTAACAACAGAGCTAATATTAGCACGATGTTATATTTTTGAGTAATTACCAAAATTTGTAATGTGTTTGTTATTTCATATAAGAAAAAAATCATGTTGCAAACTTATACATGTACAATGAAAATGTACATATTTTTGATTTTTTGTAGACAGTAAGAATCCAAAAACAGCACCAGAATTTTATTTTGCTTAAAATTTCAAATTACTTTAATTCAGGCCACTGTTTCACAAGCTTGGTTTATTTGTCTCTGATACTCACTGACTCTCACCTGATTTATCTTCTGCTGTTTTTCGCACTATTGTAAAACTGAATTTCAGTTAATTACCCACCTATTGTCTTATTATTAACATGTATTATTAGAGTGCTAGTAAATGCACCTTCCAAGTCTGCACAGGATCTGGTTGTCTGCACTGTAATATGCTAGTGGATGATGCAATGTGAAAGGATCTGGATCCAATGAGCTGTGTTTTCCATGTGTAATTCTTGTAGGCTGCTCTAATTCAAAGCACAGGGCAGTTCTCAGATAAAGCCTGCCTCCAGGTCAGGGGGTAGATGGTATTGGCAACTGTGTTTAATGTATTCAGCCTCCATGAGCCAGTGATCCTACTCCACCATGCTCCAGTCCATGAGTGACACACATCTGAATATGTGGTGGTGTATTAGCACTGTTTGTAGTGGGTAAATTTGGACTTGAAAATGGCTCTGGACAGCTGTTTAAATGGAGATTTAAACTAACCTTGTCCTGTCACAAATCCCATTGCTTGGATGCTTGTGCTACAGCAAAGAAGTTGTTTGTGCAGGGAGGCTGTTTGCCAGCAGAAGGGGACTTGTGCCAGGCTCCGTTGTTCCCTGGGAGCTGGTGGGAGCTCCAGTGTCTGCAGTCAGCTCTCCTCGCCCAGGCAGCCCCAGGACACACCTGTGGGTGCTGGGCAGGGCTGGGAGCCTTCTTCCAGCTGTCTCCAGTCGGCCCTGGTGACCCTGGCACATCCTCAATTTTGCCAGTGCAAGGAGAAGGAAGTAGGTATCTACCTGCTCCCTCATTTTACTGAGGAGGATCCTCTTGTTCAAAAGCTTCTGTAAATACCATAGTGACACTGAACAGAAATACTTCGAGGTTGCAATAGTGTGATAGAAAAAATTATTTACCCATTTTTTTTCCCTGAAAGTGTATATCAAAAGTTTTGTGGCTGCAAGTTTCTCAGATGACTCTTGATTTTGGAAGAGTAAATTACAACTGTTCAGCTCAAAGGGTTAAAAAACAATGGAGGATTTTACATATTCTGTTATTTTTTTTCTTAGTATTTTAGTCACCAACATAAATCTTCTGTTCAGATTGCCTGTGCTTTCCCATGGCTGCAGAAGGTTGCTTAGCAACCTGCTTAGTTTAGTCATGTGATAAAAATACTAAGATGCCAAAAAAATCCACATTAAAATTGTTTTTAAAAGGATGATATGCTTTTCAAAATTACTAACTAGGCAAAAAGAAAAAGATTTGTATAACCTGAAAATTTGTTTTTACCCTGTTACTTAAAGTGGAAACATTCACTGAATCCTAAATTCCAAGCAATTAGTTTTGAATTTTTACAGGCCAATCTACTCCAGATTTCCAGTGCTCAGCAAAACACACCACTGGTTACACAACAGTGTGGTCCCTCTTGATAACAGAAAAAATATTGTGTGTCTCTGCAAAGAGAATTAATGGCATTATGACATTTACTGAACACATAAAATACTTAAGCGCATCATAAAAATATGTGACTTTGTAAAGAAGTTTAATTTTTAAATGTCAAACTCTTTAAAGCACAGAGATTTTAGAAAACCTATTTGGATTCCTAGTACGATCACTATCTTTTTTTTAAACAGTATATTTTCTTCAGAGAGTTGGTGTAGCCTCCAGCACAGAAATTTCAGCCTGTGTTATTGCCTGTCAGTTGTAATCCCTCAGAATTTCAGCCAGCAAGGATATAATAAGGTAAGTTTTGTCTTTTCAAACTCACATCTGATAAAGAACTCCTGAAGTTTATTCTTTTACTCACTGTGTTAAATATCTTTTTTTTCCACAGAAAGTTCAATTCACATGTTTATTATGCACTCTATTAAAAATTCTCATGTTAGTGTAGATACCAATATATTAGTGTAGAGACAGAGAAAGGAAAACACATTAATATAAGATGGGTCCGACTCAAATTTCCTTTGCTGGAAAAACCCTAAATTCAAATACAGATTTTGAGAAGGAAAATGATACTTTCATTTCAAGAGGATTAAACACATAGTATCAGACACCAGATTCATATTAAAGAATTAAAGAGCTATTGTTTTTCTTTTTGTGCTATATTTTGGCTTGGTCCAGCTACATTGTGACTTCTTATTTTCAGGAAGATTCCTTTTTTATTTAAATTTATCAATAAAATAGAAAATTCACTGATGGCTATATTGATGGGCTATTACAGCTATATGAACTTTCAAAATGGAAATTCATGTTACTAGACAGGTGGCTCCACTACCTTGTGCAACTTCATTATTAATTTAGAGGCATTCTCATATTCTCTTCCGTTTCCTTATCCCAGTCACTGAGCTGTTGACCACCAGTTTTGACTTGTGCTGATATCAGTTCTGTTGGAGCAGGGTGCCACCACTTCCTTCTTTTACATGATGGGAATATAATCCCTTTCCTTACCTTCCCTGCTCTCTGTGTGTCAGTTGGTCCTCTTTTGTCCTTGTTTCTATCACTTCTCTCTTGGAACATGAATACATTTTCCTGGTTGGTGAAAAGATATTAATTGCTGTCCAAAACAATGAGTTGCACCTGCCTGCATTTCCAAATATAGGTATATTATTCTAATACATATGTTCTCTTATTTAACGGGATATTGTAGCATCACAATATCCCTTTGCATATATCTGCAAATGCACATTTATGCTTTTTTAAGATATAACATCAAGTGTTTGTTTTGCAAAAAGTCTAATCTCTGAAATTTTTGAGAGGCAACTCTGAAAAACAGGAAGATGAAGTGAAACCTGACAACCTAGTTTTAAAAACATATGCATTTATTCATTATTCGAGGCAAGGGAGACTAGACACAAGCCAGGAATATTCCATCAGCTTTCTGAGAGACTTTTCTCTTTCTGCTTTTCATGGTTAAGAACAACAGTCCCCTTAGATGAGTAAGAGTCAAAATAATTGTCAGAAGAAAGTACTATTGAAAGACACCTAAATTGCTTTGCAGGATCAAATATGATGATATCTGAAGAGAGAAAGTCCCCTGGCTTCTCAGTCCTTTCTCATGCTTTAAATAGGCAATGGAATGGTTTGTAAGATGATTATCTGTGATTTAGGAACACTGAGGAAAAGATGTCTTTCCTATCGGTTTTATGCCACCTAAGAGTACCTTTATCTTTCACATAAACATTCAGGAAAACTGAAAGAGACTTTTAAAGGGCAGGACTTGTTTGTTGTCTCACAAGCCAATGAAGGCATACCTGTGAGGAAATCATGTTAGAGCAAACCCAGATTTTCAATTTATGAAGTTAAATAAAGCTTAGTAAGAGCAGTATGGAATTTCATAACACTCCATTGAGTGTATTGTAAGGGGCTGAAGGGGAGGGGAGGAAGAGAATCTACATCACTGACATACTTCATCACTTCACATACAGACATCACATTCAATTAAGTATAGAGCTCTCTGTCAACAAACTTGACACATACATCTAGGGAATGTCACCAACCCCCCAAAATCAATATTCAAGTTATGACAGACTGACAGCTTGCCAGCTGAATGAATCTCCTGATTTTACCTATTACTGCTTCAGAACCCTGCAGAGTTCTTGTAACATGAACAAACAAAATTAACTAAGGGACATTACTGAGTAGAAATGAAGAGTCAAAAATACATGCAGAGCTGGAGAAAATGATTAATGAAATTCAGGTCATCAGCTCAACTAGAATACAATGCTGTTAAGAAATCTGAAAATACAATTTCTCAATATTTTGAGAAGCTAAAATTGAATTTTTATGTAATTTATCCAGATGAATACAACATTCTCTCTAGAAATAAATCACTATAGACCTAGTTTACCAGTGCTGCAATATTATTAGCATTTTTCTTTTTTTTGATATATAAGACCATAAAAGCAGACCAAGCAGAAAAGACCAATGAGATAGTTAGTTGGAAAATTGCTTGATAGTGGCCATTATATGAATGAGATGAAAGCTAAACATGCCACCTCTGAAACACTACTGTTGTAAGTGTAGCTCAGGTGTACAGCATCCCAGAATATCTATAAAAGGAGAATATTAGTTCTGTCACAGTTTTATGATTTAGGGGATAACGGCCTTGTTATGCTCAGGACTCACAATATGTGAATTGTATAATAGAAGGATATACATCGTGGTCTTATTTATACTAAGTAGAGCAAACTGGCCTCTTAAAATTGATTTTTTTTTTTTTTTGTGTGAAGATAAGCTCCAGAATGAGTTTTTTCTTTATGGATTCTTATTCTGGCAACTTGATCTTCAAAATACACATCAGTAAATAGCAGGTATTTTGACCCATTTAACAAGAGTTTTGGTATTTTCAAAGAGTTTGTAGGAGGTACACAACAGAGCACAAAAGCACCCTTGTGCAGTAGCACAGAAAGGTCTGATATGTGCATTTGTCATCTTCACACTACAAATCATAGAATTGTAGAAAGGCTTGGGTTGGAAGGCACCTTAAATATCATCTTGTTGCAAGCCATCCTGGCCATGGACAGGGACACTTCTTACTAGATCAAGTTGCTCAGGTTGCCATCCAACTTGACACTTCCAGGGATGGGGCAATCTGTTCTCGTTCCTCACCACGCTCTGTCTATATAACTTCCTCCTAACATCTAATCTAATTTTTTTTTGTTTAATTTTAGTTTAAAACCATTCTCTCTTGTCTATTACTATGTCTATGTAAGAAGTCCCTCCCTCCTTTTTGTAAGTCCCCCATGCTGGAAGGGCCACAATGTGATCTCCCGGGAACCTTCTCTTCCCTAGATTGAAGCACCTCAGATTTCTTAGCCAATCTTCATTGGAAAGGTGCTCCTTCCCTCTGGCCATCTTTGTGACCCTCTTGATTTGCTTCAACAGGTCTGTCTTGTTCTGAGGACACCAGATATGGATGCAATATTCCAGGTAAGAAATAATCACTGTTTTTATGTTTTTATCTCAAATTGAGAACTTGTTTGTTCCTCCCTTTTTTTTTGAATTTTTTTCTTTTTTTTTTTATTTCTCTGTCATTCTGAGGGTGGGGTTGGGGGAAGTGGACAATGAAGGGGGAGGACCACCTGCAAATTTGTTGAGCATTTACAGTGTCCCATTGTCCAAGTCACTAATGAAGAAGTTGAACATTATTGGCCCCAGTATCAACCCCTGGGGTACACTGCTACTAGTTTTCTTCCAACTGGATTTTGTGCCACTGGTTAAAATCCAGTGGGCTTAGCCATTCAGCCCAAATGTCGATCACTCCACTGTGCACTTGAATAACTTGTGCTTCATCACCTTTTCCAAGAGAATATTATGTGAGACAGTGTTAAAATCCCTAGTAAAGTCAATGACATCCACTACTTTGATTCACAAAGTTGGTCACATCATTGAAGAAGACTAATGTCTTGGTCAAGGATAATTCTATGAAGACTATTCCCAGTGACTTTGTCCTTCATGTGTTGGAAGTGCTGCTCAGGATTATGAACATATTCTCAGCTAGAGAGGTGAGGCTGACCAACCTGTATTTCTCCAGTTCTTCCTCCTTGTCTTCTTGAAGATAGGAATGGCATTTTCTCTCTTCAAGATCCTCTCTAGTCATAACAACTGTTCAGAAACAATCAAGAGTGACTCCACAATGTAATCAGCCAGCTCCCTCAGCACTCAGATCCTATGAACATATTTATGTATTTAAACTTAGTTTTGTCCTAATGTACTTTCTGGAGTAATAAAAGACCTTATAAAAATGACAGCATTTCAGGAGAGACTTTAAGCTAAAAATGTCTCTATGAATGATTGTAACTACTGGATAAATGAAAGAGAAATCCTTCAAAATATGTTCACAATCTTCTGCAAATAACATGCTGCTTAAAGATCTAACTTTTAAAGATCTCTATATGTTCTATCCATGAAATAAATGTGATGTCAGGTTCTAGAGTTAATGAACTAAGCTCAGCCATCCAGACAGAATTTTGAATGGAGGGAGGAAAGTAATCAGAGATTGCAATATTTGCTTTCTGATCAAATATTTACTTTAAAACCATTAGAAACCACAAAAACCTAGAGAATATACAAATGTTCAAAGGTCATAAGAACAATAAAAGGAAAGGAAGTGACAATCTCTTGATATAATGGCATCTGGTTATCAAGAGGTAACTATTTCAAATATTGTTTTTCATTAATATGGCATGTAGAATACTTTATTTTTTATAGTATATTACAACATTTTATTATTTGTATTTAAATGTACACAGTAATTTCTTGTACTTGCCATAAATTGTCTAATCTTTATTTTTCACATTCTTTCATGTACTAAGTAGAATTTGCAGTTGCTTGCTGCTGCATTGTTGAACTGAGATTTCAGCTTCTTTCATTTATGCATCACATAGCCTTTGTTGTTTTCCTTGACTTATGATGAAGATCCAACTGTCTATATGTATATACAAGATGATGTATAGAAAATACCTGTATTTGTTTCCTAATGCAGAATTTAATGAGAAAACTGCACAAAGAAATATGTATTTCCCATACATATTCCACCTGTTACTAAACTGGCATTTGTTAAATTTGCCACCTACGGAGGAATAAAATGTATATTTGATTAACTCCATGTAAGTCTTTGAAAGAAAATATTTTTCTGTATTCTTCTAGGATTCTGCTAATTTAGCAGCTAGAAGGAGTTTTATGGTCTGAAAAGATGTAAGCATATTTACTAAAGAGACTCCAGGAGCACAAATTTGCAAACATTTTGTAATCACTTAAGCTTAGAAAGAACAAAATGTGCTCTAAAAATACAGAAAATACAGTTTTTAAAATGTTTATTGAATACAGCTCCTTCAAATTTTCAGAAAGACTGCTGCTTCCATATAATATTCAAACAAATACAATAAGCCAGATTTTCTAAGTGCTGTTTTAAATTGAAAGCAAAGAGGAAATGTTGTTCTTCTTATCATGTTGTTAAAGACGGGCATGCAACCTTTCGAGGTCAAACAGTAAGTGAATTGCTTATGGGGCACAGAGTGCAGATTTTTTGCTGTGCTGCCTTGTGTACCATCTAATAAGTCACAGTAAACATTTTCATAAAGCTGAGCTCATTAGTTTGGAATTGTTATTGCTGTGCCTTTTCTCTAATAAAACATGTTTCTCTTTTGGGTCAAGATATGAGTGTTGACATTCTGCTGAAAGTTTGTTTCAGGCCACTTGATCAAGATGAAAAATCAGATAAAGTCTTTAAACACCTCAGAAATCATTTTCTCTTGGGGAATGGGAAGTGGAGGAATGGGGGACACAGGGGACACCTGCTCATCTTGGTGTCTTATGGAAGGGCAACAGAGCAAGGTATAAGGAGCTCAGATTTCTGGTGAATGTCAGATTCTCAACACAGGTACTGCATAGTCTAAGGGGCAATGCATGGATTGATCTGCTATTTACAGACAGGGAAGAAAGGGTAAGAGTGAGAATAACTAATAGAAACATTGGCTATAGTAATAATGAAATTGTGGAGTTAAAATCCTGAGGTGACTGAAGAAATAAGTAGCAGAGAACTGACCCTGAAATTTAGGAGACCAACTTTCAGATTACTCATGGAACTCACCCTCTGCTTCTCCTTCCCATAGAACTGATTCTGTGCCATGAATGGAAGTGGCTGGAATAACATACTATGTGATTCACAAGAGTAAGGCTGGAATACTAATACTGCAGTCTAGAAAACCATGGAATCTGAGGCTGCATAGGATCCCTTCCAGAGAGGTTTTAGCATCTACTTTTTCTAGTGCTATATTTAGCTTAATCTCATTAGATGTTTTTTGTCTGATGAAATGTAGATTGTCTGTATTTATTTCCTGGAAACTTCTGCAGACACTTCAAGGCACAGTTCATTTGACTAATGCAGACTAGAGACTTTATGCCCTAAATGTGCCTACTCTCATTATTGCCTAAAGGAAGGCTAATATAATAAGCTTAGAATACAGACACCTAACAATACATGAGATAAATCCCATCATTTTGACATAAAATTTCTCTTGGCTGGGGCAAGTTTTTTTAAATTCTCTTAATGCTACTGTTTTTACACTTAAAGGTTAGATCTTCCAAGATCATGTTAATAAATACTGTATTTAGATGATGATGATGATCGTTTTTAGAAATCTGAACTCTCAGTAGGTCCTGAGGCTGCTCTGTTGTAATGATGCATGGTGTGCCTAGTATTTCTTTGCTGCAATCCCATGTCAGTCATGCTTCGTAAGGATTATGTTCCTTCTCATACCAAAGTATCACTGTAGGAAGGGGTAACACATAATTTCCTAGCATACAGATGGAAAAAGATTTTAGGTAGAAAAATAATATGAGCTCTGTCATGGAGTGAGTTTTCTAGTCCAAATTAATCTTGCTTAAATCTCAATAGATGCAAATGACAACATATTTACATCACATGCTCTGTCTCCAATTATAACTTGCAGAAGAAAGCTACAGGCTTTTAAGAACTGCATAGAACACAACTGAAATATATGGTTGTCGTTTCTAACTTTGTTTTTTAATGGAGGCTTCTGTTAGACTTTTAAAATCCTTATGTTGAAGTGAAACAACCATTTTCTTCCATCTGTACCCACATGAAGATGTGCATAATCAAAACCAGGAGTGGCTTTTATCTGTCCTGTAGTTGTCAATTTGCATAAGAGCAGTGGTTGTATGGATGTCTTGACACACACAAACAAATCCATTTATTATCATTCAGAACACATCTGCACACTGCTTGAGCTGTTTGGGTTTTTTTCTCTCTAATGCTGCACCTGTGCATACACTATTTTCTTTTTCACCAGTGGCTTTTTGGCATTAGCAAAGTAATGGAAATGTTGCCTTTGTCATAGAAAATGAGTGAACACTCTATATTTTGTCAAAGCCAGAAAATGCTGGCCCTGTGGTAGAAGAGAAGAAAAAAAGAAGTACAAAATGGTGAAACAGTAGGTTCCAACTCATTGGAAGTCACTGTTATGCACTTCAAAGGCTTTCAGAGTAGTAAAAGAAATAAACAGAACTATGTTCAGGAAATTCAGAATAAGAATGGTAATGTCCTTATCACCTCTCATTACATCCCCAGAGGCAGTACTATTTCATTTTTTTGTCAATAATTTGTTTATTTCAAGGTTTTTTTATATTTATCTTTTTTCTCCCAAATATAAATATTTGTAAACAAATATCACTGCTGGATAGTGAATGAGTCCCAAAGCAATGTGTTTTCAATGCTTGCTCTTTCATAATATTTTGTTTAACTAGAGAAGCCTAAACTCATTTTCCTGCTGTGAACAAATATTTCTTCTCATATTGCTCGAATTTTGGCAGTGATCTTATGAAAGACCAGACAGGGGTCAAATGCAGAAATGATGAAAGAAACTTTTAGGCTGTCTTTAATGGTCTGGCTTAAAAGCAGTAACCTCATATATGCTTTGCCAGTTCCTAAACATGGGAGTTAGAACAAATCGCACTCCCTTGAACTTGACAATTTCTGCAAATGCCTCATTTACATGAAGATCTAGCTATGAGGGTTATTGCAACATTTACTGTACTTTTCACCTCTTCAGTACTGTGACTTTACCATTTAAATTTGATGCCAAAAAATTTGCCTTTCCATCTAAATGAAAACAGTAACTTCAGGAAAAAGTGAGTTTATATATAGAGAGACAAAATGTTACTCTTGTTATTTAAAAAAAAACAGAGAGTAGTCGATGCACTTGAGTTATATATGGCAATAAACTATGATAGAGTGTGCAAAAACTTAATAGAATATGTGTATAATATATAGAGAAGTGGAGAATATATGGGTAGAGGAAAGGTTTAGAGACTGACTCATTTGGAAGCAATCAAAAAACTCTTCATAGCAGCAACATCAAAAGTACAAAATTATGTACTTTATTTAACACAACATTAAACTGAAATCCCAGGTAGAGAAGGAGGTGGCAGTTTCAATGCATTAAGCATATTCTTTTCCCCGATAAATAAAAATGAGGTTCCACTTGAGTCACAAATAACTTAGTTTGTATTTGTTTTACTGGTCTTGGACAGTAACTTGACAGAACTGAGCACAGCCACTGACATAGAGGGTTGGCTACATGCAGTTTTATTAGCTTATATTCGTCAGTGAAGCCCATTGTTCAGTTGCAGAATATTCATTGTCTGCCAAGAAAGGCCACAATCGGGGCACTGGGTGCGTGCTTGGGTGGTGGGATGTAGTTATGGTAGCAGACTGCAGTGAGGCTGCTGGTATTGGCTTGGTGATGAAACATCACCCAGAGTGAGCATTTAAACACATAATCAGATGAAATTATGTAATCTAACAGTGATTTTTTTGAGACTTGAGGAATTTGTGACTAAGAATCCTGGCAATTCCAAATCTAGTAGAAAATATTAGCTAGGAAAAACTGCTGCTATTGTTGCTTAAAGTAATACAAGAAAGACTGCTTAGCTGGGATAAAGAGGATTAAAGAATAAAAGATTGTGCAAAGGAAATTTGGCTGTTTATGTCCCATATGAACAGTCAAGATTAAGTATGCTTTCACCAGGTTGAAAGAATTTTGATAGTAAAGTAACAAACTTGATTTTACAGCTTGAAAATAAAGGCATGACATTTGTATGTTTTGCTTTTTTCTTAATTTTATTTAAAATTTTCTAGCTTGCTATAGGAAATGCCTACTCTCAAAATTATTTTCTTTCTCCTTCCAAGCAATTTGTGACATGACCAAAAGAAGGTACTTGATTTGTATCATATCTCTACAATGCACTTTTTCTAGCAGTGATCTTAAGAGTAATTCAGCCTGCATACTTACAGGAGCCCAACTAGATAGGAAGAAGGAGTTTGTGGGGACCTAGTCTTACAAGGCTGCTTTTAACATGAAAGCAATCAAGGATATTCTGTCTGTGGCAAGGTCATGCAATGGCATTGAATTTCTTTCCTGTCATAAAGGAAGACATTTACTGAGCATTAGAAGTGCATGAAGGGTAAGGGGATAGTTTGACAGACACTTGCAGGCTGCCTGCAGCACCTGCAATACCTGAATGGTACATCCAGAGAGTATCTATTGAGAAACTAAACAACTTACACTCAACAGTGGCCATGCCCTCAATGTCAAAATATTGGGCAAGAATTCTTTGATCCTTGCATGAAATTTAAGTCTAGATGTTAATAGAAACAACATAACACTAGAAATAAGCTCAGCTTAGGCAGAGTACAGGCCTATTAAGCATTACTTATTTTTAAAATCATGGTTATAATGGATTTATAAAAGGGTACTTAAAATATTGCTCTTGCTCTGCAGAGGTATCAGCACTCTCTTTGGCACTATAGAAGAATTCTGATAAGTGCCTTTTATCTCTACAGGATATATTAAAAGAGTAGGAAGGGAAGGGGGATGTCATGACTTTTGTCATGCCTCTGTTGACATGATCATGTTGCAAAGCTGCTGATTATGAGATTACTAAGTGACCTTTCATTATTATTTTCTCCTTAAGGCAGAGAAGGAATTTGGCCACCGTTTGATTGTGTTTCTGTTCTGTCAGCTGTGACATATTCAAGGCATTAATACAAAAAATGGGACTGTTTTTCTCAGATATTTTTACTGTTTGGTTGCTGTCTACAGCTGAAGTACAGCAGAGGAATTGTTCCTCACTATAAGTAGGGATAGGCTGAACTCGGTCAGCCTGAGTGCTGCAGGGCTACACAGGCTATTGAGCAGAGTAAAACACTGCTAAATCTGCTTGAGAAGAACAGACTAAATGGGTTATGTGTTTTTTCACGTATAGGCTGCAAGTGTATACACAAGCCTAAATATAATCAATGAAATAATAGAAAAGCCTCTTTACACCAACTTTCCATGTAGCCTAGTGATATCTTGTGTATCCGAACTACCTTTATGTCATTGTTTTGAAATTTGTTTAAAACAAGAAGAGGAAGACAAACTTAAAACTGGTAGAATATTTGATTCATAAAATGATCAAATTGCAATGATACTAGTTCATATGAAATCTCAAAAATAAAATGCTTTGAGTCTCCTACAGGATGTGTGAATAGAGAGGTAAGCGCCTAACATCAAACCAGAGAGTTTTCATTAGGTAGAAGGAAAAAGCTCAGTAGGTTGTCTAATGATGGCCAATACAAAACACTGAGATAACAGCTAAGTCTGCCTTTTCCAATGTGCAGACATTTTGCAAAGTCAGGATTGATTCCATGGCTTTTCCTCACTAAGCAAACAAACAAAATTCCAAAACCCAGTCAGGAAATCACTCTTGTTGAGTTTCCTATTAATACTTGGCTAACTTTGCTAGAAACAGGACTGGATTTCTAGCATCTGGGCATTTCAATACGTCTTTTATAGTTCCGTAGACTTTATCTTCCAAGAAACTGCTCTAGACATTCAGTTATGCTTCTTCTCAATCTCATCTCTGTCAATTAATTCAGAATTCTTTTATGTGTAGTAGAAGAGATTGAAACTGTGTTTTCTTTCCTTTCCAGAAGCAGCATATTTCTTTCTTGCTATGGCATATAAGTGCGGTTTGGGATTTTTGGGATTTGATCTTCCTTGTGAGAGCAGATAGATCTGTGTCTCCCACAACACACATGATTCTACATGTGGCCTATAAACCATACTGTCAGGCTGCTTTTGGAGAGAATTATGGTCTCCTATCACTTTTTAGGAATTTCTTTTTGAGGTATCAGGAACTGGCAGGCATACTTTGAGAACCTTTGCTAGATTACTTTCCTCATGATGCAGCTGGAAGCTTGCTTAATTTCAGAATGCCAATGTTTTGTTTTACTAATAATAAAATGTTTCTACAAATACATGCACCGATATAGTTTCAGGTATCAGATCAGCTTCAAGAAAAATGTTGAGCAGTACATGCCCTTAAGCTACAGCTCAGTTAAATATCAGTGAGAAATGGGTCATGATTCTGAAATCTTTAGTCAGGGTCATAATTATGATTATTTTTCTGACTATCAGAGAAAAATATTACCCACTGCCTTTTCATTCACAATTTTATTTCTTTCAGGATATCTCCATTTTGGAGAGTTTGTCCCTTTTGACAACCTTAATGTTACTTCAGGTAAACACAGCTAAAGTAATTTTTTTTTTGTTACCTTTCTTTAGAGCTTATGAGATGCTGAATCCAGAAAAATATTGGCTTTTGTGGCATTGAATACAAATAGTCAAATCTTCCTTGTTGATATTGAGCATGCTGTAAATGTTACCCAAAGGCTCAAGTCAGTCCTCTGAATTTTGTATTTAGAGCTATGGTCTCCACTTTAAAGACATTGCACACCATTAAGAAAGTATTTCAGATTATTTTTTTATTGTTCAGCAGTTTTGGAAGACTCTGATAGGCATAAGGTTGTGTGTAGTAAATATCATGTGTTTGGGTAATTAATATAGCTTGACTAACTAGCAGCCTTCAGAAGTTATTGCTAAAGTACAGAAGATCTAAATGCCACAAACACTCCATAATAAAAAAGTGATGAAGTATAGTATTCAATCAAGCTGGTTCTTGGACTTTAGGAAATACAAGTTAGATTAGAGTTCCTTTTGGTTCCAAGGCAGTATTTTTAACACTGTTTCTCAGACAAAGCAAAGGTTAAGTAAGAGGGAGGGTACCTCATTGGTAAAAAACACCAGAGGCCAGGTCTGATCCTGGGATCAGTAAGCTATTTGCTTAAAGTGACTAAAAAATGTGACATTACACTCTGAAACTAAAACGTCTCCCTTTTCTATGTCTGTTTTGAGTCTTGAAGATCTTTCATTACCTTTAACTTTAAAGTAATTTATTCTTCTATGTAACAACAGCTACTACCATTTTCATTTGTCCCTCCTTCTGTAATAGAAACAGTCTTAGATATGGGTCAAACCCCTCCAAAAAAAAAAAAAGGAAAAAGGAAGTGGATGGAGGTTTGAGGCTGAGGACTGAAGGTGACTAAACAAACCTACAAACCTACCAGATTTTCCATTTGGAGATATTTTCAGTAAGTTATACATTGCTCCTGTTTCCCATATTAAGCTGCTATATATTTTCTACATGTTGATCTGGATCTCTCATAATAGAAGATTAGAAATCTTTATGAGAGTGTGAGCTCCCTCTTTTATAATTGTATCTCTAGCAAAGTGTGTTTATCTGCAGTGTAGGCTTCTAATCACTACCATACCTTAATTAATCTTTGATACTTGAAATATTGGCAGGTCCAAGACTGCAATGGATTTTCTATGTAAATATGCTGTCTTCTTCACAGCAGTCGGTGAATTAAAAAGCAATAGATCAGATTCCAAGCAGGAAGCTACCAAGAGTAATCTGCCATCAAGATTGATTAAAATTGTCATTTAGTATGAAATGTCTTATACCATGTTAATATAGTTTGAATTCTTAAAAGAATGTGAATTTTAACTGAGTGTAATTTTTTACCTTCAGGTGAATTAAGCTAATCTGGAAAATGGAATATTGATAATGTTTATAGTATTATTAGATGGTAGCAGAAAAAAAGTGCTAGAAGATATTTTATACTTTAAAAAACCCTTTACAATTTTATTAGATGTTAAGAGAACACGGATTAATTTTTTAACTATTTTGGATCCCATTATTAGGGCTTTCAACAGGGAATGTAGTAATTAAAGACCTATGTAATTCTATCTTCAGTATACAACAATTGAGCCATAAAACCTTGAGGATCTTCAATGACTTTCTCTCATGGAAGGCATGACACTATTATTAGTAATTACAGGTCTTTAATATTCTGTGTATCAGAGTAAGTCCAGAGCTGTTAGCAACTGTGGTACTGGAAAACAATATTTTTAATTTCTTGGCAATATTTTTCCTTTCTGATGCTCGCATAACAGCGTCAACATACACCATCTGAAGCTAAGAAGTTGCTAACTTTTCTAGTAGCTGGGCTCCTTCACATTTATTCATTGACAGTCCTCAAAAGCATGGGTAGGATACAGCAGATAGTATCCATTAATTTCTTGTAGGCTTTATTTCATTGCTTAAGTTTCTCAAACAGAGCCACAGAAAAATCTGAGATTTCTGGTAAATATTTGTGCTACTTCTGCAAGATTATTACAGGAATTTAAAATCAAAATTGCATGCAATTACTCTGCATAACTGAAAGGATAAAACCAGAAGTCATGTGTACAATATTTCAGACAAATGTTGTCTAAATAATTCTAGGTTTGTATGTTTCTCTCTGTTTTTATTTCTTTCTTTTTGTTTGTTTGTTTCTTTGTGTTACTTTGGAACATGATAAATTAAGTCTCTAAATAGTGTATAGGGCAGAGAATTTGTTTTCTATATAACATGGTGCATAGACACTCTGAATTACAATTCATGCTCAATCTGACTAGTGCTATTTAGTATTTGACTCAAGTTCTGCTTAATAGCTTGGTTTTTAGAAGTTTAAAATATGTGGTTTAAAGTGAAGTATATAACTTTTGTGGCTGAACTGTCTTGGAACCTTTCAAACCACATCATTTTTTCATTTAAAAAAATAAGCCAATGTATGATCATGATTTGCAGAAACTGCAGAAATATGTAGTCTGCTGGATTTTAGTTGCACAATGAGCAACAAATAGTAATGATGCATGCTGACAATATAGTCTCACAATTACCTTGAATTTATATCAAAATTTATTTCCAAATTGTTTACTTGTACAAGTGGCAAATGGAAGGGATTAGGCTTTATAGGTTTGTATTAGGAATCTTTTACTGTCTCTTTCCATCTGTCTTCTACAAGAAAATAACCTCCTCAATTCCAACATACTGCCTTCCTTACTTTGAAAAGATGTTTCATATCAACAGCTGCACTCACCACAGAAGTTCAAACATTCTGCACACTAGCAACTGACTGGACTGAGGAAATGGTAATCTTTTCTAGGAGAGTAAATTTCTCTGGAGAATAGAGAACCTTCTCATCCATGAGAAGAGGCTCCCTGAGGTTCTGGTTGAGGTATGAGTTCAAATGCTTTAACAAGGCTTTTATGGCTCTATCTATTCAAAGGAGGTTACCTTCTTCACTGCTTCTTGTTAAAAAGCCTGATGGATTTTTTTGTTATATATATTTTCTATGATTCAGAGAAGTATCAAAGCAAAGATCTTATTCACCTATATGCACACAAATTATTTCAATGATCCTACAAAAGCAAACAACAACAACAACAACAACTACAACAAAATACCACAACAAAAAAGCCAAATCTACAAACCCAAACCTAACACTTTGGAAATGCGTTTTCCTTCCTGTCTTCACTTGCTTTTCCTTTTGAACTCTCTCTTTTAACCATAACTGCTTTTTCCATTTGCTCTGTCCTTCAAACTGAAGTGGCTGGAAAAGTCCTTTTAATGTTCTCCTTGATGATTTCTCTTTTCTACTAATCCCAGGCTGCTTCTTGACTCACCCAACCACTCTTCTCATCATACATCTCTGTAACTGGAGTTCTCCTTTATCGATTCCAGGATGTTGCTTTCATTATACTCCTTCTAATACAGCTGTTGAAGTAAGATCTGTCGTGTCATTCCAGCATCATGCTTTCTGGCACAACCTTCCTAAGTTCTGACAAAAACTGGCTCCAGGGTCTTTACAAATTTCAAAGGATAACTTGAGGAAGAACAGTTATTAAATGAAAATTAAAAGCTACTTCTTATTGCCATGTAATCCTGAAAAATTGGCTAAGGCATTGATTTACTAGGACAGTGGTAGATTGAGAAAATCAGAACTATTGGCAACATGAAAGAATGAGTGTCTGGAAGGAGTGATTGGGGACAGAAAGTGGAACAGATGGGAATGTAATACTGCAAGAGGAGTTTGTTAAAACATGTAATGGTCTTTCTGAAAGGACTTCTTGCTTGTGCCCAAAACAATAAACTCTGGATACAAAAGCATCAAAGGAAAAATGGGATTGGATTTACTGTTACTGATAACACCCAAGAGGTATTGTCTCCCTTTAGTCTTATGGATTTACATGGAAAATAAAGTTTTTGCTTCTTTAGGCCTCAATTCAGCAAAACACTTGAGCATATCCTTAACTCCTAAAGAATTCTATTTGTACATAATGGGTCTTAGATATGTTTAAGAAGATAAATTATGAATTGAAGATATAGTTAACTGTTTCACAATATAAATGGCATTGGGTGTGGCAGGAGCACATCACCCTGTCCCCTCCCTTTTGTGTGGTCTTCAGAGTAGTGGGTCTGTGACAGGAAGCCTCTGCTGGGGTCTGGGATGGCATCTATAGATTCCCAAGACTGTGTCCCTCTCCCTCCCTGGATATCTGTTAGGGATCTGTGGGCCCTTTGCATGGACTGAAGCCCTTCCCTTTTCCCTGGAATGAGTGGCCCCCTGAGTGTGTGTGTGCTTTTGACCTCTGTCCTTGTCTGTGTGGTGACAGTTCACCTGATGGGGGTTAATTGTCACTGCAGCCTCTCTCTACTTACTGCCACACTTCATAGTTTTTAGCCACTTGTCTTCATAGCAAAACTTTTTGCTTGTATTTGTTATCTGAATATGAGTTTGTTTTTGTATACTCCCATGACATCGTGTCTCTACAGTTCTTTTCAGATCAGTGCATTCAAGGCAATTTATTCCTGTTTCTCTGTTTCTTTTTATGTTACCAGCTACATTTTAGTACTGATACTTGTTTGCGTATTTTCTTGTTTCAGACATGTTAACAGTCCCAAACCAGCCTGGGCCATCTACAAAAAAAACCCCAAAAAAACAAAAAACAAAACAAAAAAACCAACAAAAAACTACTAAACAAACAAAAAAAAAGCCAACCAAAGAACCCCTCCAAAAGCACAAACAAACAAAAAAACTAACTGTTTTCTCAGAAAATTGAACTTTTTGTGAATCTTCTAAGCCTGTTTCTGCAGAAGGTAGCATCAACTTTTTCTGTATTCTAATTTGTTCCTCTAAATTGAGAAATACACATTTTACTTATGCTTCATAAGCACTTATGATTTTGAATAAGAAAAATACATCTGGCCAAAGCAGATAATAGCATTCTCAGGAATAACAAGAAACTTTTAGACTTTCACCTTATCTAGTTAGAAACTGATCCTTCTGGAGACATAAGTTGTATTTGACCACATCAACACTTCCATTTTCTTGAAAAAAATCTCATTTCTCTTTTCCTAAGAAGTAATATTGGTTCTAGATTCATTACAGAACTCTGCCATTCTTTCTTTTAAGCTAATAGAGCTTTTCTCTGTATTTTTGTTATTGAATCTGCTGGAGTTCTTATTTCTTTATAATGCTAGATTAAATTCATAACATGAATTAGAAATAAACATTGTGCAATTATGCAGTGGGCGTTCTGATATTTCTTATGGGTGACAAATATGTTTTTTTTCCTTCAAGAAATTTTGCTTGCTTTGCCCTGAAGCACTGCATTTAGATTGTCCTCTCAATGTTCCAGAAATGACAGTCTTGGCAGGATATGTTTCAAGGATTTAAGAAGATCGAGTATCTGTGATCTTACCCAGTCTTCTTCAGAGGCATTATTAAATACTGTGCCTTAAGCTTGTTAAAAATTGCTGGAAATTGTCCTATAATTATACTTCTTTGTCATTATCAAGGAATAGGCCATGATAAGGACAAGAGTCATGTCAAATTCTTCCATTCTTATGGTCCTAATTCTGATATCTCCCAATTTCTTTGAGTTGAAATGGTCGCTATATTTCTTCTATTAAAAGCTGGGGGAACTAAAGTTGATTCATATTTGGCAGACTCCCACACTCATCCTTCAAAAGAAAAAGCTTAAATTTTGTTAGGAATAATTTTCTCTAAAGACAGCAGAAAAAAACTATTGCATTTTGATGCATATAAAATTTTTTTATTGATTGTCATTTACTGAAACTCTTACATTCTTTGAATAAATCTTACTATATTCCAGTACAGCAAATCATTTAAAAAATCTCCCCTATGGATACTTAAATTTTAGTACAGTGAAGATTAAACTACTGTTAATGCTCATTTATAAATTAATATATTATTTTAGGGAGATATGGTTCAGGCAAAACATGTATATCAATTTTCCAGGAAAACTTTGAAACTTGATGCTTGAATGGTACACACAGTAACATTGTTAGAGCACCCTTTAAGAATTCAATAAACATGTTCATGTTGTCTAAAAATAATCTACAAATATAAATAAATATATTATAAAAAGGCCAAATATTAATAGTTTTGCATTAGATAGTACTACCAAATTACTTGGACACTTTAATATCTGAAGACTTATCAAAATAATAGTAGGCTTTACTATGTGTGTCCTAGACCAACATAAAAGGCTTGGTCCCTGAAAAATTCAAGCCTTTAATCTAGGATACACTAGGATTCATCTACTAGGTCAGATGACATAGGATCAGTATCTGAAATTGCATACAAGCATCACATACACAAAAGTATTTGGTTTGAAGCTATGAGGTGATATCCCTCAAGGGTGTGTTGTAGCAGTGTGTTTCCCAAACATGTTTTGTTTCAAACCCAATTACAGTTTGTTCTTTTGCTAAAACACTCATTGGAAGGTAAAAATCAAATCCAGCTATATAACTACCTAAAAGAAATAGATATATTGGTGATTTTAAAAATTTAGTTTTGTTTTTCTGGCTCAAGCAAAGCATCGTCAGACAGGTTTTTCTTAGAAATCATCAGAAAAAAACTCCCACTGACATTCTGGCACAGCATAAAACCAGTGTATGCTTCAGCAACAGCAAGAGATGAATGTCCTACTCAGAAGTCACACCTTAGTTTGTTGGATTAGAAATTCTTCCATCTTATCTCAGATGAGCAAATAATTATTAACCAGTAATTAGCAGAGGAAGTCTCTTGTATTAGAAGGCTTATGTTAAAGAATACTTAGAAAACTCAGGCTTTGGCACAAGCTTTTGTTCTTATTAATGGGACACAGTTACAAATACATTGCTGTATCTGTTCTTGTTTTAAAACTGACTTTGCAATTTTTGATGAGAAGATGTGATAAAATGTGACTAAGTGTTGGTAATAGATTTGTGAATAGATAGATGTCTGCCAAGAGACCAGAGAAGTTGTCATTAGCTGAAACAACCAAGATCTGAGAGATCATATGGTGTGCACAATTATTATGAAGACACTCTTTGTGAATAAAAGAGAGACATAATCAACATTTCACAAAAACATCAGCTGTGAGAGTTTTCAATACTTTCAGGTAAGTCAGACAACAGATGTGGGTACAGACTTGGTCACTTGGTGGACAACAAACATAACCTTTGTGAAGATACAGGATTAAAGGCAGAGCCATTCAAGGGCACTATCAGGAGAAGGTTTACCTTGCAACAGTCCTGAGAGACCTCAAAGCAGAGTAATTAGGATTTATTTTACAGGTGGTGAAGAGTTTACAGAGCAATTTATGAACAATGAATGGCAAATTCACTGAAAAATGCTATCTGACCATAAAGAAAAGTTCAACAATCCTCCCTCACAAAGAAGAAATAAATTAATATTTTACTGCTCTCAGAAAACAGATATTTAAAAATGAACAGATAGTTTCACAAATCAGATTGGATTTATGGATTAAGTTTTTTAGAAGCACTTGGTAAAAGGAGGCACATGATGGCTGGATATGGAGTTGTACCTGATGATACAAAGGGGTTTGGAAGTGTGCATTTACAGACATTAGTGAGTCTTCAAATAGCAACTTTTTATATTCATTTTTGGTTTGACTTTTTTTTTTTTTTGTTTGCATGTATTTTATTTTTTTTTAATAATTACAAGTGTTGGAATTTGATTATTTTTATTGTATTTGCAGTCACTATCTGTGCTATATGTTCATTTGTGCTTTTAGTAGATGGACTAGAAAATGCTTTCATTATACCTGATAATTGCAGCCTAAATATTATACTAATTCCAAAATATGATTTCTTAATTTCATTTTTTTCTATTGTTCCTTTAATCAGAGTAACTTTTTTTTTATAAGACCTTGACCACAATTAAATAAGGATTGATGCCTGTTTTTTTTGCCATGAATAATTTCCCTTTGCAATACTAAATTTTTTGCTTCATGATGTTACAGTAATTAGAGCTGTCTGAAACATGAATACGTTTTAGTGGATTCTGCCCCAAACCTTCTGCTGCTTGTGTACTTTCACCTGCCCACCCCAGATCCACTTTAAAAACTTCTAGATATAAACTAACTGGAGCTCAGTAAGTTATAACTGAATTTGATGGGCCTAGGATTGCTAAGAGATGTTGGCTACAAAACAAAAGCTACTTAGGTACAATACTAGCCATTAACTGTAACTGTTCACTCAGGAAATCCATCCTCAGTTTCTTCATTTATACTTTAGGGTATGACTACAATTTTCAGCTCGTTGTATATTCTCCAAGTTGATTATTTATTTTGGCAGGGATGCTACTTGGTCATGTCATTCAAGCATCACTATATTGAAGAGAATTCCAGTATGATCTCAATGACAGAGACACTGCATTATTTTAAATTATATTTTCATAAGTGAAATCATCAAAAAATATTAAAACTAAATGATGAATAGAATTAATTTTTTTGACATTATGTTACTTAAAAATCTTTAGTATGCCAAATGAATGTTGAATATACTATTTTCTCTCAATGGAACATAAGATTAAGACCTAAGATTTTTATTTTATGGGTAATTTTCAGACCAATATTGTGCATTGATGAATATTTTCATATTATGTAGCAGTCACCATGTGAAAGATTATCCATATAGACAAATCAAATTCTGATTCACATGTGCATATATATGTGTCTGTGTATNCTGAAGCCACCAAAAAAGATTATCCATTCCACAATTATACTTTACTGTAGCAACTTTTTGTTGAAGTTCTTCTGCACCTAGACAGTACTTAGATAGATTATGTCTTCTACAAATAGAGAATGACTAGGCTGTCACAGATCTGGGTAAAACTACAAATTAATATCACAAAGAAACAGACAAAGCATAAATCTGTCAATGTAATCTTTCCACATTTTGCAGAGGTTTCTGGGTTTTTGTTTTCAGTGTAAATAGCTTGCATGGTCTTTTTCAATTATTTACATTATCTGCTGTCATACAGAGAACAAAGTGATCTTCTATAAATGGCATAATATTTAAAACTCCAAGTCAGTCTTACCTCTCTGCATGGTAAGATCATGGGACAAATCCTCTGAATGACATGTTGAAACATGTGAAAAACAGGGAGGTGATTATGGACAGCAGATCTTACAGCAGTCTTTCAATAAATAAAGGCAACTTAAAGGAAAGAGGAATATTATTTCCATGGCCTGTAGTGAGAGGATAAGAGGTAATGGTTTTAAACCAAAAGAGGGTAGATTTATGTTAGATATAGGAGCATATTTGCTATAATGAGTGGGGGGAGACACTGGAACAAGTTGCTCAGAGAGCTTGTAGATGCCACAATCCTGGAAGTGTTCAAGGTCAAGATGGACAGAGCTTTGAGCAACATTGTCTTGTGCAAAATATCTGTGTCCATGGCAGGGGAACTGGACGTTTAAAAATCTCTTCCAACTCACCATTCTATGATTCTAATATCCAATCTAGATCTATAACTTTCCATTGTAAATATCTATATAATTTCAGGAGTTTGTGGTAATATCCACACNATAAAGTTTTAAGATTTCTTTTGTTAAAGGTTTTCTAGTGAAGTTTTATGATAATGACTTTGAATCTTCTTCTGACAGTCAAGCATCAAAGCTTCTGATCCAAAACTGCATCAAAGCTACTTTTGAATGTTGCACTGAACATTCTGAAACTTTTAAGTTCAGCCAAGCATTGACGAAGCACAAAACANCTTAGATAGATTATGTCTTCTACAAATAGAGAATGACTAGGCTGTCACAGATCTGGGTAAAACTACAAATTAATATCACAAAGAAACAGACAAAGCATAAATCTGTCAATGTAATCTTTCCACATTTTGCAGAGGTTTCTGGGTTTTTGTTTTCAGTGTAAATAGCTTGCATGGTCTTTTTCAATTATTTACATTATCTGCTGTCATACAGAGAACAAAGTGATCTTCTATAAATGGCATAATATTTAAAACTCCAAGTCAGTCTTACCTCTCTGCATGGTAAGATCATGGGACAAATCCTCTGAATGACATGTTGAAACATGTGAAAAACATTGAGGTGATTATGACAGCAGATCTTACAGCAGTCTTTCAATAAATAAAGGCAACTTAAAGGAAAGAGGAATATTATTTCCATGGCCTGTAGTGAGAGGACAAGAGGTAATGGTTTTAAACCAAAAGAGGGTAGATTTATGTTAGATATAGGAGCATATTTGCTATAATGAGTGGGGGGAGACACTGGAACAAGTTGCTCAGAGAGCTTGTAGATGCCACAATCCTGGAAGTGTTCAAGGTCAAGATGGACAGAGCTTTGAGCAACATTGTCTTGTGCAAAATATCTGTGTCCATGGCAGGGGAACTGGACGTTTAAAAATCTCTTCCAACTCACCATTCTATGATTCTAATATCCAATCTAGATCTATAACTTTCCATTGTAAATATCTATATAATTTCAGGAGTTTGTGGTAATATCCACACGCCCTTATAAGTGAAACAGGGCTCTATATCTCTGTCCATCATTTCTGGAAGGATAGTATTGTTTAATTTACAGCAAACACATTTTCAGAAGATGGCAACTCATTTCTATCAGAGCTCTTTCGTAGTGTTCTAATCTAAAATGTGCATCAGAGTTATGCTTTGCTCCTTTTCAAATCTGCCCTTCTCTTTGATGTTTTTATCCACACACTGGTTAAGGAGATTGGTGTTCTGTCACTATCTATGTTGTGCTTAAAATACAACTCTTACAATTAATGTGCAGGAAATTATATTCTCCTGTCAAATGTTATCTTGATGGTTATGCCATATCTGGTGAAAATGGATTTGACAGCACAGATTACCCACAAATCTTACTATTTTATAGAAAGGCTAGTTTAAGGAACTGAAAATTCTAGTCTAAGCTTTATCAATTGTTTTCTTCTCAGCCAAGAGAAACAATTTTCTGTCTCTCAGTTCTATTCTCTAAGGTACAATGTTCCTTCTTCCGTGTGTGGTGTTTTTTGTGCTTCATTTGGTCTGCATTTCTGACATGTGATAAACTGTATTGTAGATTTTAAAGTGATACTGTCCATTTTGGGTACAGATTTAAAATCTCTGGATTATTCTTTTTGTTTTTATTACATAAATTAAATATTTAAAAACATATTTCTGTAAGTCTTTATCATCATCCAATTGATTTAAAGACGACTTGTTTTGATGACATTTATGTTAAGTTGGAAATACTGTATGGGAACAGTTCTACTGGTACACTAACAAGCTTGTCTAGTTTTGCTTTTCACTATCTTACTAATACAATACTAAATCTAATTTGACTTTGCCTGAAAATACTTCTGCTAATAATAGCCTTTATTTCCTGTCTAGTTAGACTTTTAGAAATAATAATCTTTTTATATATGTATATGTGTTTATATGTGTATCTATCTATATATATCTTATATCTCATTTTGTTCTAGACTTCACCTTGCTGTTTTTTGTTTAATATTTGAGAGTTTGTATCTGTAACAAGAGGTAATAGGTACAAACTAAACTGTGGAGGTTCTGTCTGACCATCAGGAAAAAGTTTTAATTCTGAGGGTGACCAAGCACTAACAAAGTTGCTCAAGGAATTTTTGGTCTCCATCCTTAGAGATACTCAAAATCCATTTGGCCATGATCTATGATCCTGGGCAATTGAATCTGTGGGACCCTTCATAAGCAGGATGGGCTTGGACCTGATGACCTCCAGGGATACCTTCCACCTGCAGCTGTTCTGTGCAGTTCTGTTAAAGTCTCAGTGTTTCTCAGTAGAGCAAAATCACTTCTCTGTAGATCTTAGCACTGTCTTTGTCAGTTTGCAAACTGTTTTGAGGGGAACAATTACAGGGAGTAAAATTTACCACCCTTTCAATTCCATAAGTCTAATGGCCAAAGAAATGTGAGGACCTGCTATACACCCTTTAAGAAGTTTTGACATTTTTTCTCTACAGGATCAAAACAAATTTATATCTTTCCATTTTTATTGAAATTATTGAGCACAACACTAAAACAGATTGATGCTACAAACATGCAAAAAATCTGCTCCATTTTTCTAGGAATTTTGATATTTAAAATTTTGATACAGAACATGGATTTTTTTTCTGTCTTTCAATCACCTAAAGATGTTCCCTTTTTAAGACTTAAAAAAAGTTGGTTTTATTGAGACAATTTGGATGCTTTTCATATAAGTTGAAAATCAGTATTTTCTTTTCTCTTTTAGACCAACTACTGTAAGCATCCTGTTTTTTCCTCAACTTGACAGGAGTGTATGTACCTTACACTTTCACCACAGAAGATGCTCTTACAAAATTGGTAAGATTTACTCCATCATATAGAAAGCAATTTTTGTTTTCTTCCTAAATTATTTTTATTATTTTCTCCTCAAGAGACCACTCAGGAATAGAAGACTGTGAATAACACAATGTAGTATACATTGCTTTTTTTTCCCCAAGTTACACCGACTTTTTTTTTTAACAAATACAGTCTTTGACTGATTATAGATCTCCCTATTTTAGGCAGACAATCATGATGATGAAATTAGAGGCTCCCTTGCCCAAGGCTTTTACTATTTCCATTGCAAAGAAATGGGTGTTCTGAAAAAAAGTTAAATTTCAGGAGTTTCTAAGTGCCCTCTAGAGACATTTACATCTCCTCAGCAGCCACAGAGAATACTTGGACAGCTGTATTTCTAATTTAAGTGCCTCAGTAGAGCGTCTAACACTAGCTTAGATGTATCCAGACTTGCTCTGTCTTTGAACACAGATTCACTGACTGTAGTCAGATCTGTGTTTTAATTCTTTACCTTCCAAACCCTGGCCATGTATTAATTTGTACTATTCAATAGTAATACTGCTACAGCACTGTTACTCCAGTTTGTGTGCTGACATCCCTGAAAATTAAGCTGTGTGCCATTTGCATTTAGGCTAACAGGTCTTTCATCATATTTTGCAATGTGTTCCCATTAAAAATTCCTCTTTTCTGTGATGGAATTACCACTGACTTTACCCACATGCTACATTGCATTTGCAAAAGATAAATTTTAGAAAGCCATTCACTCTTCTCCTCCAAGTCTGAAATATTATTGGCTTCTTTGTGACTCTGGGCTTTGGCTTTCAGAACTCCTTTCTGCTATTAAATTTAAGCTAGCAAGATGATGGGATGAGATCAGTGTCCATCTTCAGTCCTTTTCTGTCTAGACTATGTTTACAGAATCTGAAATTGTCTGGAAAGGGTGGTGGATGCTGTTTTCAAGCTGGAAAAGCTGCACCTGGGGTGAGGTTCTAGCCTCAATTTTCTGTTGATTAGTGAGTGAGGCAGCCCAGAATCCCCTTCTCTGTTCCCAGTGCCACAACTGCTTGTCTGCTTCCCTCAGTTTCTTGCATTCTGACTAGGATCCAAAGGCCAATTGGTTGCTTATTCATTAATCACAATTTGCCTTCAATATCATAAGCCATAACTACAATTGCTTCCTGATCTTAGTTAAAGAAAGCTCAAGGGTCACTTGTGAAAAAAAAAAGATACTCTCATGAGTGGTTCACAAGTGGCATGAAACTTACATTTTCAGTGAAGTAAGGGAAATGAAAAATTAGGAAAAATATTCAGCTTATCTAGTGGGAACAACTAAAAACTTTTCCCGTTATTCAACTGGTTTGAAATGCCTTTATTAAATACTTAGCTAAGCAGAAAAAATTGTATTTTCTTATTGCTATCCATGACTGAAAATCACAATCTCTGCTTTAGTAAAATTAAGATTGTGAAAATGAAATATATTTGAGTTTGTTAGAGATATCATTGTACATCATTGATTAAGGTACTTATCCTCTCAATTTCCAGTTTATAAAAAAATTAAAGCAATTTAAAAAATATGTTCTAACAATCTCATTAGCACTTTGAGTAAAGTAAAAGAGTCAACATGGTTTCAAGTTCTGAAACAAATGCGTTTCAGGATGATGTAAGACACAAGACAAAATACCAGTTTAGCAGACAGCCATCAGTAGAGAAGGTAGAAAATAGTTGTCTGATGATAGTCCAAAGCTTATCAACCAAAGACCTAAATTTTTTCTACTATTTCTTTGAGAAGAAAACACTTTAAACTATGTGGCAGAAAAGTAAAGCTACAAAAGAACTCTAAAGAAATAAGTTCCTACAAGAAAAAGCAAATGGTTCTTTATGAAACATGAAACTCAAATCAATGACAATGTAGTAGAAAAATGAGAGAGTTCAAAATAAGTTGGGGGACAAATTGCTTTGAGGTTTAGAAATCTCACAGGGAAACAGAAGGACCATTTGTTCCAGTAAATTGACATAGCAAGATCTACTCCAGAAAAATCATAGCCATGTTAAAAGTAGATCAAGGACACAGCTGAGTTCAGGAATGGCAAGAGGCTAAGGATTCTAAATCCTTTTTTGAAAATTATAAAATTCCACTGAATGCATTCTTTCTAACGGATATTATGCCCTCTGTGAAGATGAATGTTTTGTAAATATCTGCTTATTTTCCAAGAAGTCTTGGTTGGTTGATTGGTTGGTTGGTTGGCTGGGTTTTTCTTTCATGTTTGCTTTTTTTTTTTTTTTTAATTCTGATAAGACTACTTCAGGAATTTGAACTAAGAATCACAAGCCAAGAC
The DNA here is from genome assembly GCA_013397245.1 of Thryothorus ludovicianus. Taxonomy (NCBI): domain Eukaryota; kingdom Metazoa; phylum Chordata; class Aves; order Passeriformes; family Certhiidae; genus Thryothorus; species Thryothorus ludovicianus. The sequence continues at coordinate 282,737 of VZTB01000827.1, read as the reverse complement.
TGCTGAATCAGAACTTATAAGGCAGACTGTGACTTATCACACTTCATTTTAGGTGAGTAACATTTCAAAACTATCTGACCATAACAATTTTTTATAACAGTGATGCAGGGATACACTGTTTGCTTGGATATACATTCTCTGCTTAGTTGTCTTCATAGATAGTCTGAGACAGTAAAACAACCAGGGTAGATTAACAGATCTACACCTCAGGGAATGTATTAAACTGGAATCTTATTCAGACTCATAATCAAGGACTGAGACTTTCTACACTCTCATTTGAATTAATTGTTTTGCCATGGCCTTCAAGAACAGAAGAATCAAATCAATGAAAGATATTGCTTATGCCTCATGCAAAAACGCTTACTTTATGTAAATTATGGCAAAGCAGTGTTATTAAAATTAAGGAGACTTAAGATGGTTGGTCAAATATGGATTAAAGCTTAAAGGTCACGTGGTTGGTTTTGTGTCATGCAAAAAGTAGCTACTGCTGTTTGAACTGATCTGGAATTTTTGTAGTTTGAATAATGATAAATTGTGCATGGGTATAGATGAGTTTATTCTGCCCTCAGAAAATCAGTTAGCCATAATCAGAACCCTGACAAAAACCTGACAAATATTTTATTAAAAGGACTCGCAAATTATCCCTCCTCCTTCCTTAATATATTTTCCAAAATATGAGTGTATTGGTATATTTCAAAAGTACCTGGTTTAATTAAAGAGGAACAGGGTGCAAAGAGTTCAGAATAATTTTAAACTTGGAAAAATTTGAATTTAAGGAATGAATACAGTCTCCTTGGAAATAATACAAGGACAGTCTCTTCATAATATTATTTTTTCTGCTTTGTATAAGAGAGATGTTCTAAAATCTGATGGATTATGCTCATTACCATTATAAACCTGCAGAACAATTATTATCTCTGTTGTTTCATTTACACTTTTAAAAAACTTAGAATTTACTTTGTTTGTGTGTATTTAGAGAGCAGATGGCTTTTTTGGTTTTTAAAATGACTAGGAGTACTGCTGCCACCAGTGGAAACTGGAGAAAAAAAAAAGAAACTGAGCTTTTGTACTTAATTGAAATGTCATTCTCAGATTTTACTTTTTTTTTGTTGTCTTGGCTGTTTTTAAAGAAGACATAAAACAAAGCAACATCTCCCAAAAGGTGCTGTAAACAACAGATAAACAAATGTTTATTCACCGTAAATATTTAACTTTATCATCTAAGTGCCTATGACTTGGTCAGGAAAGGGAATAAGGCACCTCAAATCAGAGTGCAGGAAGCTGAGCTGAAGCAGCTGATGGAGTGGGCCCTCATCGAGGTTGCAGGTGACACCAAAGTGGAAGGACCACTTAATAGCAGCTATTCAGAAGGGTGTAGGAGGCTGGGCAAATGGGCCAACAGGAACCTCCTGAAATTCAGAAAGGATAAATACCAAATCTTGCACTTATGGAGGAAAGAATTCCTAGAATATTGTAGGCTGGGGCTTTTGAGCAGCATTGCTGAGAAAAACTTGGGGAGATGGAAAAGCTGGGCATCAGCCCTCAGGGTGCCCTGGCAATAACGACCAAAACCGCCCAGGTCAGCACTAGGAGATCCTGGAAAGTAGTTACCCTTCTCTCTGCTGTACCTGTCAGATCACTTCTGGAGGTCTGTAACATGTTTTAGGTGCAAGAAGATGTTGCTCAATTGGCTTCCAAACATGGAATAGCATAGCTACTGATAGAAAAATATTTCTGTCTGTTTCAGTAACATTTGTTGGGCTAGTAGCTAAGGAAATAATGAATTTTGTCATAAACTTGAAACTTCTGTGTTTGGCTGCTGATCATGTGCCAGTGCCACCAGTATTCACTTTGTTAAACCAATAACTAAGCTGAGAATGAATGGTATCTTATTTTTTTTCTTTATTTCTTAGCTACCTAGGTGCTTTAGTCAGTGCTCTGAACTATGGCCACTGTTTCTTCTTTCTGTAATTTGGAAATTATCTTGATCAACAGATACCTGATTTCTGTCGAACAAATATTCAGTAAAGGCAATATTTTCCTAAAAAAATTCAAATTGTCTTTCAACATTTCTGCTGTTATAGCCTATAATATATAACCTTTTCATATATTGAATTTTAGTTTCCTGCTCTCCCAGCATGAATTCAAACTTGTAGCCCTGAACTTGCAAGTGAATAGAGAAAATAGAAAAATGTTCTCAGAGTCAAACTATGATTTAGGGAGGACTGGTTTGGGGGATTATATTCAGTGTCATCCATTGAAACTTTTCCCCCTATGCAATATAATTCCAGAAACATTGGCAAGAAAAAAGAGCTAATGTGATTATTTAAAAAATTTATCAAGGGAAAATGTTATTTTAGCCGCAAAGGCAGCAGTTTAAATAGGATTGTTTCCAAATAAGAAGACAAACAGGAAAAAGATTACACATCCAGAAACCCAGAGTCTCTGTTTAAGTGATGTTCTGTGTCCTTGGTCTTTCTTATTTCAAAATTGAACTTTTATTGTTTGAGTGGTAGGATTTACTGCACAAAACTAACTCTTAGTACTAATACAGCACTGACAAATTGCACTTTAATTTAATTGCAATGTTTAAAAACTGACTTATCAAGTCTGTAGTAGATTTTCAACATTAATTTATCTGATGACTGAGATGTTGTACCACGTGAATAGATTTTGCAAGTTTACTTGGAGGCTGTCAGAAAAAAAATGTTCTAAACTGATAAATAACCCTTCAGAAAGCATTTGTAATTTAAGACTAAGTAAGAATAAGAAAAGTTTATTGAACATAGGAGGTTAAAGAGCTACTCAGAATAACAGTATGAAAAGTGAAAGGAGTGTGTTGATGAAGAGAAATAGACTGAGGTGCCTGCTGTTTCAACATCAGTATTAGCAGAGATGAAGCCTTGAGGCAAGATAAAGATATATGGAATGCTTTATAATTTTAAAACCTGTAGCAAGTAAGCTGATCTTAGTGCTAAAATCACTTTAATAGGATTGTTTCATCTGGTCACAGACTGACCAAATACCTCCAAAGGCAGTCAGTTTTACTGGATCACCATAATGAATGCATAGAGAACTGTACCCTTAGGCCTGGCTTGTGCAATTGGTTTAGGGACTTAAGAAGGTCTAAGATTTGTAAGTGAAGGGTAAACCATGTATCTGTGGGAAAGCTGAAGCATATTTTCATAGGATTACAAATTGGATCTGTGAATCCTTTAAAATCCACCTCGCTGTATCCATTTCAATGAATGAAGAAAGCTGTTCTAGTTAATTGCTAATGACTGACTTATTGTAAAGTCAAAATATTAAAACAAATCAGAAAGAAGTAATTTTAACTTGTTTCATGTACTAGTGGCTTCTAATTGAATAATTATTTCCCAAAAGTATTTAGAGTTTCATTTATCCCTCACTCATTGTATCTGAGTTCAAATATTTAGGGTTTCTCTTACCTTAGCTGATTCCTTAGCTGATATTATAGAGTAATGACCAGATGCCTTAGGATGAAAATGCAGTTTACTTTTGTAATAATCACATAAAATTTTGCCACTCCATCACTTCCTGTATAGTGATGTGTCCAAAATATCCACCACCTCCTCCCATGCATATGCTGTTAAGACCTTATTGGCCCTCTAACTATTGAGCGTCAGGAAGGCATCTCTTGGCTTTCATCAGTCCTTAACAACAATGAAAGGAATTCAAGTTGCCATCTAGTCCAATCCTTTATCCTGAATTAAAATTGTCAACAGACATACTATTGTGGTTTTGTTGTTCTGACTAATGTAATAATTTGTTTCTCTGTTACACATCACTGTTGCATGTTACTTGCAACTAGCCCATAACATCACCAAGACTGTGAGTTTTAATTTTGTGCACATACAACACATGTCTCTTCTCCATAGTGCATCTAGTCCATATAGGGGTTTTAAGTTCATGGAATCATGGAGTCATTTAGGCTGGGAAAGATCTTTAAGATCATCAAGTCCATCTGTTAACCTGGCACTGCCAAGTCTACCACTAATCCATTTCCCTAAGCACCACATCTGCACGTCCTTTAAAATTTTTGAACTGCCCGCTTTCCCTGGGCAGCCTGTTTCAATACTTGAGTGTCATTTCAGTGAAGAAATTTTTCCTAATATCCAATCTCAGCATCTCCTGCTGCAACTTGAGGTTGTTCCCTCAGAACACAGTGTGTTTCTTGTTACTTAGGAGAAGAGATTGCCTCCCACCATCTACAACTTCCTTTCTGGTAGATGTAGAGAGGGATAAGTTTCTCATCTGAGTCTCCTTTTCTCCAGATTAAGCAACCTTATGTTCCTCAGCCACTTCTCATGAGACTTATGCTCCAGACCCTTTACCAACTTTGTTACAAGAAGAGAATTTGTCATTTAACAGACATTAAACATTTTCTGAGAAGTAGTTCTCTCAAGTAACTCTTTTTTCCATCTGTATTTTTCCTTAGAGTTTTTATTCAGACTAGCTCAATAATTCACGCAACAAACATCTCACAGACAAAATTACACATCAGCTCTCCATCTATCACAGGCTCATTCAATGTGTCAGCTCAATTTTCATCTACTTGCACTTAAAAAAAAACAAATACTTGTTAGTTAGGATGACATTTTCCCTAAATGTTTGAATAATAATTTTATTTTTACAGCTTTTTAAAAATTAGTTTTTATCTAAAGGCGAAAAACATATACAGAGACAAAATTCTCAACACTCATGTCTGTAAAAATGTCTTTCTTTTACATCACCTCAATAGACAAATGACAACTGTTTATTTCTAATTTATTTTCCTGTAACAATGGCCTATGTAGATATTCTCTTTTTATTTCCTTGGAAGTAGATTGATTTTGTAACCCTAAGAAGACAATAACATTTCAGCTAATTTCTGTTAGAAAAATTTTAGGCAAGGGTGGGTTTTTTCCACTGGGCTCTAGAGTTGTACTTTAACTTTCATAATTTAAGCTTTAAATGTCAAAAGAAGTGATATGAAATAAGACAGCAAGTGCATAGACAAAAAAGAAGTGAAATATACAGGCAGATAGTGAAGTTTACCCTGAGAAATTTTGTAACAAACTATTGTATTGAATTTAGCTCCTAATAGTATAATTGATTTTAAAGTATTTTTAAAGTATTTTGATAAGATGCATAAGTACTAAGTTAATTTTGAGTTTGATGCTAAACACAGCACTAACAATTCAATTAGTAATGGTGAGATTTGCAAATTAAACATTGGACAATATGAACTTGTAATACTTTTGCTTCCTTTTCACTTTGTAATGAATGGAATTCAATTTCATTTTATAAATATACATTTCATAACTTAAGTAATACTATGTAAATTATTGTTGCTACTAATAAAGCAGATAGGATTGAATTTTATATTTTAAATTAAATTATATTCATGAGTCTATTAAGGAATATAGCTTACATTAAAAAAAACCCAACCTAAAGCAAGGATGATTTCAGAATTATTTCTTTCTTCCTTAAGAACTCTGCAATTTATGTCAGTAACTTAAGAAATTCTTACCTGTTCATGGAATTTACTGAGCTAAGGCAAAAATGCTGACATTAATGGAAGATTTTCTTTAATGCACTTTTAGGTGAACTTTGAATTTCCAGCACATGTATTTCTGCTTTAAATGTATTTGCAAGTGTTCAATTTTGGATGTTTCCAAGTTCTCTTCTATGTTACAGAAGTTCTAACTTAATAGTTCAAACTAGATGTTGCATTATGTTTTATATTCTGAAAGTAAAAATGTTACTCATCTACTTTTGTAGTCTTTGTACTCAAACTTGCTGATATTTTATTTGACTGAGGAGAGAGGGCTTTTAAAATGTTTCATTTGTCTTTCTCACATGCTATATTTTCCTCAGAAGTCCTTTTGCCTACATATGAAAACACTGATGGATAAATACTGGTATTTGGTATTACCTACTAATAGGGAATTGAGAAAAAAAAATCTTATATCGATTTCTTTCCTTTATCTCACTAATTATTTACTTTTATACAATAAGAAAATTTATCTGAACTTCAAAGATACTTTTCTAAATAGAATTCCCTATAGACATCCTCATAATTGATGATATTGATTGATTAATTGTGAAAAGAAAAGCAGCAGAAATTTATGTTACATGTTTTAAGAAAAAATTACACCACAAGTGAAACTAGGAACTCTACGTTTCATTTAATCAGAAAGTCTCTGAAAGGAAGATGGCATGCAAGGCACACCTCAAGGCTTTTTGATCATACAATCAGGAAAATAAATTGTTATAGTATGGGAAGGTTAGTTTGTCCAATGACAGATCATAGGATTCAAGGTTTTGGGAGAATTTTTTGCATTCAGAATAAGCACAGATCAAATCTACTACAAAATTCCATGAAGTAATAAAAAGAGAATATTCATGTATCAATATCATTCCAGTTTTCATCAATACAAATGGCTCAAAGGCTGATACATGAAGGAATGGATATAAGGTGGTTTTGAATATTAAAATTGAGAATTAAAGTAATTTTTCGTATAATTCAGATAAAATATTTTATCCTTAATCAGAGAAGTCTGATACTGCTACAGTGATACTGTAAGAAGAAAGGCTCTTAATTGTTTTAATATGAAAAAAATTCTAATATGTTGCTATTTTTGCTAGCAAGATGTTGCATTGCTTAGCTCCATGTTCTTTCAGTCTTAAATACTGAGGAAATTAAAAGTTCATACAGATTTATCTGACTGTCTAGCAAGGGCAGGGTTTGGGATGGCTTTTTTAAACATCATCACCACTGATTTAGAAGGAAATTTTCAGGTGTCCCAGTGGAATATTTTCTTCATTGTTTGAAGATCTAAGAATAGTTGCATTCGCTGTATGGTACTCTGAAACAACCTATTGTTTCTGGACTAGAATGATTTTTGGAAGTTCTTTGAAAGAGCTATTAATGGATTCCTTTTTTGGAACACTAATATTGTCCTGAAACTTTTCATGACTCTCAATTTCTTTGTAAAATAGTGTTGGAGACAAGAATAAGACAGATTCTGTGCTGAATTGCTGAAAGACATTGGACAACAGATGGTGTGACAGCTTTCTGTCAGACTCTCTTTTGCCAGTTGGACATTGTAAGTATTCCAATTCCACTTACTCCTTTTTTACCAATTTTTCAAAATGTTCAAAATCATTATCTTTCTTGATATCACCTTTGATAAACTTTCACATGAACCTTGACTTAATTTATAATGCAGGAAAGTAGCCATATATTGCTAGCTTAATAATTGCTTTTGCTTTCCTAAACATGCACCATGATGTCTTTCTTCATCCCCTGGAACTTTCACTATCCAATCATCTCAACTGATACTAGTTTTTTTAGTTCAGAGAATCTAGAACTTGGAAGATCTGGAATTTTTCCATTGCAAATGGAAATAAATGTAAACAATTCTTCTCTTGTTCTCTGCTTTTTGAGATGGCATAGTTTTATGACTTCATAGATCCTATTTCTGTATTGCTGCTAATAAGGAGTCAGGTGGTGATATTCAAGCTACTTTTAAATAAGGAACAATTTACCTTCAGTAATTTTTTTAGGATTGTCTTGGTTTTATTTTTTTAGTACCTTTTTTTTACTATGCCTGATACTCTCTGAAGGTTTTTCTGTCTGTAGCTACCAAGAACAATCACAGAATCACAGAAACATTTAGTTTGTAAAAGATCTCTGACATCAAATCCAACTTTTAAATGATCACCACCCTGGCAAACAAGACCTTGGCACTATATACCACATCCAGTTGTTTCTTGAGCAATTCTATGGATGGCAACTCCATCACCTCCCTGGGCAGTCCATTCCAGTGTTTAACAAAAGTTTCCATGAGGAAATTCCTCCTGATGTTTAACCTGAACCTCCCTGGGTGCAGCTTGAGGCTCTTCTTGCCCTCTTGCTTGTTGCCTGGGTGAAGAGGATGACTCCCACCTGGCTACAGCCTCCTTTCATATAGTTGTAGGGAGTGATCAGGTCTTCCCTGAGCCTCCTTCTCCCCAGGCTTCTCCCCAGATCCCTCAGCTGCTCCTCATACGCTAAAAATTTTCTCTTGTCTTTTATCTCCTTTTCCTGTTAGATATTTTTAATTGGAAATTTGTGTGATCCTTCAAGATAGAATTGGTTTTATCTGATTATTTAATTACATGACTATGAAAGTTATAAAAACCCAAGAAGGCTTTCAAAGTATCACATAACTTTTAGACATGTGATGTTGTAATGAAATTTTTAAAAGTACAAAATTATGGAAGTAAATAGTGACTGAGCTTGTCTCTAATTTTTTAATTTTCAGACTGTGACCATGACTTTGAAATATGGTGGCAGTAGTAACAGTCAGTATGTCTTTTCCTTTTGTCTAAAACTGTCTACATTGTATAAAAGTACTGTGTTAAAAAAAAAAGTACCAGAGTCACCTTCCATATTGAACTGTGCTGCCTGCCTATTTACACAGTGAAAAATAGACAATTGCCACTAAGAACATCCATTCCATGACTATTTCTTTTTACTTTCAGAGGCATACACATTTGACCTGTACCCTTTTCATCTGATCACACAGAAAGGACATTTCTGTGAACCACTCTAGCAAATGAAGCTGACCTTAATCTTATCCTGGGTTTCTTTACCTTTAATATCTTATCCTTGTGACAACCTTTTTCTGCTTCAGAAACCTTTTCAATTATGAAATGCAGAAAATTCAGCCAAATAACTTACATGCACAAAATGCACTGTGGTCATTGGTACTGAGCAATGATAGGTGCAAAAATATTGTCATTTTTTAATATATCTTGTACATCAAAATATTATGGAAATGTTTAATTACTATAATTTTAATTCTGTTTTTTCAAAATAGAAATTATTGAGTTTCTGTATTCATCTAAATCTATCTTGTTCTGTTAGCAATTCTAGGTATAATGGAATCAACATGCCTTAATGTAAAAAATATGTGGTAAACAACCTCTACTAGTTTCTGCCTCTGGTTTATCTCATATCTGTTATCATATTTTTTTTTAACTTTCTCCTAACCTGCATGTTCAGGACTTCTAATGTATTTTTCCTGTGTCAGAAATTTGGAAGGTGTTTTTTTACTATCTTTGTGTAGTACCTTACAATATTTAGATTGTTTAAGTATTTCAGCAATAATAAAAGGGTAGGTAAATACCAAGGTATGTGACATAAAAAACCTAAAAGAGATTTCACAGCCTAAAACAATTTAACAAAACAAAACCAGTCATCATATTTTTTAGGTATAATCTTGAAAAAGGCAACAAAATTTATCTTTCTTAACAGGACAGGATGACTGCCAGCCTGAAAAATGAGCTTAGCAGTAAGATAGCTATCATCCATTTTAACTTGTTCTTCTCATAAGGACAGATCAACTGAAATCATCTGCTCACTGCTGCAGTCACCTTCTGCAGACACTTTTGTACATAGTGCTAGATTTACAAAAAGATCCAGGTAGAATGTCTGTTTACACATTTTTAAGAATTTTTAAGAAGCTGTTCTGTAAAAGTTGAATCAGATCTGAAGAACCTGTCTAGGTTTTGTAGATATTTGGAGATGATTATGTTAATTTAGGATTAGGACATGGGCATGCACAATTTATGAACAAATCCTTCCATTAAATCCTCACCTCTAGGTTCATATAGCAAAGCGAAAAACAGAAAACTCCTGATTATGAGCTACTGCATTTTATAAATTTATTAACAAATATTTCAGAATATGACAAAACTGTATTATTCCAGTTTAAATAATACCTTACAAATCAGTCATTGCCAGCTGTGAGAAGTGATTTGTGAAAATAATGGCTTGTAAAATAAAGAAAATTAACATACATAAATCATTGGGCTAAGAAAGAGATTAGATGTTAGTTTTGTTAGTAATGTACTTTCAGCAAATTGATTGCTAGTGATTTAGATAATTGTAGGAATTTTTGAAAAGAGGAAAGGAATCAACAATGTTGCTGTTCCAGGGGTACTGTTAATGGCGCTTTATTTGGCAATAAGATGGATTCCTCTTGCTCTATCTCTGAAAATTCTTAAGAGCATGGCAAAATTCTTACAAGACATCTGTTTTTCTGAACTTTTGCCATTGTTCTCTGCTTCTGCTGCAACTCAGTTTTAAGCAATTACTATGTTAATAGCAGTGACATCAAGATCATTGTTTTACTTATGTTTGGATTATTCCGGGCTGATAATCGCAATAAACAACATATGAAACACGTTATCTTCAATCATAAGGAAAGTAGTAATTAAAACAACAAATAAAAAATTGATCCTTTTATGTGGGGAGAAAGGCAACAGCTCACACTCAAATGATTTTACCATATAAACATTCTTTTATATTGAATGTATATGTGTTGTGTCATTATACATAATGGGTAGTGACAATTTCATAGCACATACTTTATGCTCTTGCTCAACTTTAAACTCCTGCCACATAATAATTGCCTTCAAAAATTAACTTTTAGTTCATAGTGTATGTGTTCTTTTCTCTGCACAGATGCTTTCATTTCCTTCGTTGTTTCCTTGGGCATTTTATCTCTCTGTTGCCCTTTAGTTTATTCTTCTTTGCCTCATTGCTGAGGTTGATGCTCTCAACTATTTCGTTGAGAGCAAGTGTACTATACTTATATACAGTACAGTACTCATGTACTCTAAGAAGCCTCTTGTTGACATTCAATGGCACAGACAGAATAACCCAAAAGCAAAGAAAATCCTAATGTTAGCACCAGCCACACAACTTTGAACTGTCTTTGGAAGCCTCAGATCTTTTTCCCAACCACCTCTCTTTTTTATAGAAATCTAGAGAAGATTTCATATTAGCATGATTTATTCACAAATCAGGGATGAATTGACAGCTCAGAGTAAAATTCAATATTTTTATAAACTGGAGATAAATTCAAACTGTTGAGTTAGAAAGTGAACAATGCTTAGAAATTCTAGGTGGCATTTATATAATTAATAATAGTTTTGTCTATTCCGTCCATCTGTTCTTGTGGCTAATGGGCTTTTTTTGCTGCTTATGTGACCCACTGATACATAATGTCAGTCAACTGAAGGCAAAACAGGAGATAATGAAAGAATGCACATTTTACAGCTAGAAGAGAGGCTACTGAAGTAATGGACCAAATTTTTTCTAAAAATCTATGTATGGATAATAATATCTCAAAGCTGAGAAGTGCTATGTTATGTCTAAGACCTACAGGAAACAAGTTCTATTTCATTTACACAATTTTTATAATTTTCTTAATTTTATAAGCACGTATTTTAAACTCCTGGCTAGAATTTCTATTGCATTAGATTTTCATTGTTTCAGTCAAAACTTGGTTAATGCCAAGCAAAGCATGGCTAATTCCTTATTTAGAAGTCAATTCATATAGAGAAAACAGTGAAAATCTATTTAAGTTATCATTTAAATTATTATGAAAATTTTTTTTGTCTCACATTTTTTGCAACATAATATCAGACAGACATGATTTCAAAACTCTGCAAAGTTAAAAGTAAGTTATAATGTGAGAATATCTGGGAGGTTGACATGGTTTTAGAGATGAGATAATGGTAGGGCATAATTTCATTCAAGTGACTCTAAATTTTGCTGTAAAATAGCTCCCTCCCCCAATGAATAACTCTGCTTTGTCTAACTCAGCAGCTGGGGGCCATACACAGTTTCTAGGGTAGGCCTGGCTTGAGAGCTTCCATAATAAAAACCATCCACTTCTGTGGGAGATCTTATGATAAAATTAAGTAAAAACTGAGGAATGGGATATGTGGCATTATGAATTCCAAAACTGAAGGTGATTAAATGTCCAGTTTCACCAATTTAAAGAAGATATCTATAATCTCTAAAAATTTGAAAGCACTTAACATATTTTCTACCTTCATCTTGTAGAAATGTGGACTAGAAAAGATTTTTAGTAAAACAGAAGTAACTGTTTTCTTTGGTGGTTTTGTGTGTAAGAAATTACATTTACATTAATTACAGTAATTTTTTTATCTGCATGAGCATAACCACGAGTATTTTTAAAGAGATTAAAACTCTCTATTCTTGAAATAGTTATAATTTTATTATAATAAAGTGAAATATACTAATCCAGGTTTTAGTTTAATAGTAATGGTAGCAATTCAGTGATAGCATCTAAAGAAGTAATGAGTGTTAATCGAAGTAAATGATAGAGGAATTCTTAAATCCTTTTTAAAAGGATTTTAAGTGATTCTTAAAGCACTGCAGTGCCTTTTAGAAATCAAATTGCTCAAAATGTTTTCACAGTCCATTGTACACTGGCATTTTCTTCTTCGTGGAGTCTGAGTTTCCCTGAATTTCAGTTTGATTCCTCTCTTCTACTAAATTGTCAACATTTTTCCAAAAGTTATAATACTGCCTCCTGTACAATAGAGTATCTACTGTTAGGAAAGAGAGAGCAAGACTGCAGTAAACCAAGGTGCTGAATAGGTTCAATCATTTATGTGGAATCATAGAATATGGCTTGTTTTGGTGGATTTGGACTATCTAGAGGAATATATATTTATCCAGTTGTGAAACATGTGCCATGACAAGCAGGTACCAGTGGGTAAAGTCCCTGTGTTATGGGGAGCGATGGTCGAAATATAAATATGGGCAGGCCTGGCAGATTGATTATGTCACAAGCTGCAAACTGCAAACCTGCAAAGGCAAATGCTGTGTGCTTGTCATGGTGGAAACAACCACTGGATGATTGCAGTTGTGTCCTGTGCCTCACATGGACCTGTCCATGTCCATGTCTGTGTCTGTCTGTCTGTCTGTCTATGTAAGTAGTTGTAAGGTGTATGACCTGGGAGTGACATAAATAGTAAAATATAAGGGGTGGCTAGTGTCCTGGTTGCAGGAAAGGACAGAGTGTTAAACCTGGAGTTTAACTATTTAACTATTAACTAATTAAACTTGGAGTTTAACTGTTGGTGCTATGCCACCACAAATATTTATGAAGTTAGATTTAACTTAACAGTAGTAAATTTAGTACGTTGTTATTTTATAAAAAAATATCAAAATCATATTGGCTACTGGGTGCAATTCTTCTTTTTCACTTTTAATCACAGGTAGATGTAAGAAATAAGGGAAAATACTGGTGGTTCAGTTTTTCCTCAAAGTAATTTTCCATTTTATACTTTGAACATTTTCTGTAAAAACCTGGTGCTCCTCCTTCACAGCAAGTTCCATTGAGTTTCGAAACTTTAAGCATCTTGTTCAGCACAAGGTAAAAGCTGCAGCAGTCGAGTGTAGCTGCTGTATGCGAGAGATAAAGAGATTATCTGAAAAAATGTAAGACAGCTTAGCTGATTGTCGGGTGTCATCCCATAACTGTTTTGCTTCCCATTCTCCATCCCAAATAACAGCATATAAAGCTAATGGAAACATAAAAGTAGCTGAAAGATAAAGAAGAAGTATGTTGAAAGTTTTAAGTGAATCTAATGCAAATGATGAAGCATGCTTTTGTCAAACAAAATGCTGAAGCAAATGAATATATCTCTAGTGAGTATCTCTAAGCCTGTGAGTAGAAAGGCTTTGTTCTCATTCTAAAGAAAGCTTATTCTTTTGAACTTAATATGTTCTTCCTACTGAAATGACTGACTGTTGCAAACAAATTAATAAAATACTTTCCTACTATGTAGGAATATAGATTGATAAAGAACTTGAATAAAACATTTTCACTGAAAATATTGAATATGGACTGTAAAGAAAATGCAATCTTATCTATTCAAAATAAAAATGAAATTAATTGTTTCAGGCAATATTTATGGGTAGTAATGTCATTCAACTCTTTCATGGTGAGAGGGGTTGTGTTTGTTTTCTTTTAAATATACAATATTATAAATATACATGCATATTTTCTGCAAATTCACCTGTTGGTGAATTTTTCATCTTTTCAGTAAAATGGTCACTTCACTTTTTTTCTTCAGCTCTTTTAGACTCAAAGGAGGTTAGTAGTCTATGTCAAAAGGACTTAATTATTTGCTAACTGGTTAATGCAGCATTTAACTTCTGGATGTGTCAGCCCTAAATCAGAATTCAGATTCCTATGGCAGATATTGTATTCTGTGTAGAGTGAGTATTTAGCTCTAGCAGAGCAGAAAACTATGAGGAACTAAACACCAGGAACCCTAAAAAAGAAATCTTCCTAAAATTTCAAGCCCCATTAAATTTAGATGCATATTTCTCATCTAGATGAAATTATCTGGCCAGCCTGAGATAAATGTCCTGATATAATCTTCTCAGAGTAGATTGGTCTATCTCTTATTTCAAACAGAGGAGAAAGTTCTCTCAGCCTTTGTAATGTGTTCAGTGATGACAGTGGTGGTAGTGAAAGAATACTATCTTTTATTCCTACATTAATAATTTTAGTGTAAATGTGAGCAAAATTGTTTCAACTTCAGCTTAGTAGGCATAAATGTAGAGCAAATCTCATACTTCCAGATATGAAGATAATTAAGGATTTGAAGCATATGGGAGTAGGCTGAGAGAGTTGGGCTTGTTTGTGTTGGAAAAGAGAAGGCCAAGGGGCATCATTTAAATGTATTTAAATACCTGATGGGTGGTAGTAAAGAAATTCCAGTAAAACACATAAAATTCCAATAAAAACCAAGAAAAAAAAAATTAAAGCTAGGGTGGTATAACGCTGAAACAGATTGTTCAGGAAAGTAATAGAGTCTCCATCTTTGAAGGTGTTCAAAAGCCATCTGGATTTGATGTTGAGTGACCAACTCTACACAGTCCTGATTGTGCAGGCCAGTTGGGCAAGGTGACCTACATAGGTGCCTACCTTAACAATTCTGTTATTTTGTCACTCTGTAATTAAACAAAACAGACCATTGAGCTCAGTAAACACTCTCACTTTGGTCTTCCTCTAGAGTATTGGTGCTTACTTTGTTGTAAAGAAATAATCGTGTGCTCTTTTACTATGCTAAGCTTGCAAAGCTACATTGATAAAAAATTATTAATTGAAGATGTAAAACATAAATTTACTCCAAACCAGACCAGTTTCTATTCCCAGGACAGTGAGTACACACAATAAGTGTTTATGATTTCTTAAGANTTTGTCTGAAAAATAAATCTGTATATTTTTGCCATTTTTCTCACTGTTACTTGGTTTGCTTAGGTAAGTCTTGTGTAATCTTTTCTTCCCCCAGGAAAAAAAAAGTATCTCAGGATCATCATCATAATTCATCCCACATGTTGTTGACTTTCTTTCCAGATTTATTGTCTGGCGTAAGATGGCCTAATTTGTTATTTCTGTTCTATAGGAACCAAAATATTATCTAACTTGTGGTACATATCCCACCAGTAAAATCATTAGAAAGAAAAAATAGTAATCAAGGGTTTGTTGGATTTTGGATTTTGTCTATGTGTGTGCTTTAATGAAATTTCTCAAGAACAGATTTGCTTTTACAAATAGATTGTAGTCCTAGATTCACAGAATGGTTGTGTTTGGAAGGGATCTCTGGAGACTGTTTACTCCAAATCCACTGCTCAGACCAAGGTCTACTCAGGTCTTTGTCTGTTTGGGTTTTTAATATCCATGGGGATTGAGATTTTACAACCTCTCCGAACAACCTCTTCCAAAGTTTGACTGTGAGACATGTTTCTGCCCAATTTCGAACAGAAACCACAACAACCATGCTCACAGTTAAAACAGTGCTCTCCTATGTTCAGAAGCAATTTGCTTTGTTTCAAAATTCAACCATTTCCTCTTGTTCTGTAGTGGACCCACTGAGAAAACTCTGGGTCCATCTTCTTTGCCTCCTTCCATCACTAAGACCTTCCTGTGTTTTCTCTTCTCTAGGCTAAACATTCCCTGCACACACAGCCTCTCCTCATATGACAGATTCTTAGTTCCTTCTTCATGGCCCTTTATTTAATAAATCCATGTCTCACTTTCTTAGGGATCCCATGGCTGGATCCAATATTCCAAACGTCTCTCACTGGGGCTCAGTGGAGTTGAAGGGTCACCTTCTTTAAACTGCTGATAATACTCTAGTTAATGCATCCAAAATGCTTTTGTCCTCTGCCACACCACACAGCTGGCTTTGTTCAGCCTGTGGTCCACTGGAATACCCAGGGTTTTTTTGTTCTACTTGTGTTGGGAGCACCTACTGAACAGCAGTGCTACTGAATATTTTTGTCACATCTGAAGTCTTCTACAACTGTGTGTTCTGATATTTTTACAAGAATTCTGAACTTTTCCCTAGCAACTGAATGTTCCAGCTAGGACTTTCTAAAAAGTCACTTCTGTGTTAAACTAACAATTTACCAGTGTGAGGATGTTATAATCATTAGAGATGGGGAATTTTGAGAAATGCATCATTCAAGACTGTAACCATTTGTTAGCAAGTTAGTTGGTGTTCTAGTTTTCCTGTAGGTTTAGTAGCCTTCAATGAATTTCCCATCCACTAGATTTCCTTTGAATACATTTGAAGTTTTATCATCCACAGTATGCTGAGTGGATAGCATAAGCATAGCTAGAAGTTGTATGAGTCACTTTTTTTTTGGTTGTTTTTGTTTTGAATCTGCCATATTTCATTCAAAATATCTTTTTAACCTGATGAGACAGCAGAGTCAGGTTTCAAGAGTTTACATTTTAGAGATGTTTCTCACTGCCTCATAAAGCCCTAGTCATTTGTTCTTTAGACTTAAGCATCCTACTCAGTCTTTCCCTGTATGGAATATAAGATACAGTATTCAATATAAAGACCTATAATAGTTTGAGTTAGAAAGAGCTTTTTAAAGATCACCTTCTCCAATCCCCCTGTCCTGAAGAGGCATCTTCAACTTGATCAGATTGCTCAGAGCATTATTCATATCCAGAACACATAAATAATGCATTTAGGAAATCTTCATTCATGGCTTGTTTCTTCAAGAGACAGTGCTATTTTTGAGTTTTAAACCAAATTCTTGGGCAGAAAAATGTCAGTTTCTTCTCAGTGAAGAATAGCTATGTTCATTAGCATATCTTTTTGAAACCAATTTGAAAAAAAAATTGTACCATATTACTTTGGTTCAAGTTACTTTGTTAGTCTTGAGGAGGATTTGGTTTCCCTATGTGGTATATTTCCACTCCTTACTGAAGTTTTAGTGTATTTGCAGGGAATGTTATTGTACACTGAAAAATGGGGGACATGATCTTCTGGAAAAATACAGATTCTGGGATATTTGTTCTCACAAGATGTGAGGATTCATCTGAATTCTTGAGAAATGGATGGTTTTTGAAAATGTAAGTTTTTTCTTCAAATCCTATCCATAACTCTTCTATTTTTATCCTTAATCCACCTCAGTAGAAATATCCTAAAAGTCCTTCAATGAGAAAGTTATTATGCATCTAGAACTTGACTTCTAAATACCAAATATAGATCTCTATTTTCAATTCAAGAGAGAAAAATTACCTGAAACGACCTTTGGTATACTTCCATATGGCACAAACCCCTGGTATTTCTTCTGGCTTTTTTCAGTATATAGAGCATGTCTGAACTTCATGCTCCAGGAAAAACAGGCTGTGTAATAGTTTAATTTAGGCTAGAATAATTTAGAACACTGTCAAGACCAAAATGAACACAGATTTTATCGGATTGAAAGGGTTGAAATCATTGTCTTCATTAATGAAGTACCTTCCTAGAACAAAGCTTAGACAGGCTTTCATCTTATAGCTTCAGTTTTCTTCACTAAACTATTTAGAAAATTATATATATATGTATATTATGACTGTAATATATAGATCTCAAATTATTTCTACCAGCTCACATATAGTAGCTAATACAATTGTACTCTGAAAAATGAAACATGACAAAAGATGTGCATTTACAAAGTTACATAAAGAGAACTTAGTACAAGGTATGGGGTGTTTTTTGATGTTAAGTCAATAAAGTTACTTGGTTTTGTAGCACTGGGAAAGCATTTAACACTGGTACATGAAAAAAGGGAAATAAGGGATAGAGAGGTAATCAAAAATAAAGAGTTTTTTGTGTCATCAAAAATGAGTTGATGGCACTCATATATCAAACTCATGGTTTCTACTTTTTAAGAAGAACTACGTGGTTCTTCTTAAAAAAGTGCTTTTGAACTTGAAAGTAAATAAATATGCCATAATCATAGAATGATTAGCATAGGATATGCGTCTCCTTTTCTTTCTTCCTGAGCATTACCTTTCCAGAACAGCTTTCACATATTTTGAAATATCAAAAAATGAAAACCAAAAAGAATTCCTTTTTTTTGTCTTCCTGCCCACTCATCCTACAGGAAATCTGCTAAAGCTGTTGAAGATAGACCTTACAGGATATGTGGGCTCCCTGAAGCCTGCAGACATCTCTACATTATTACTGTTGTTCAGAATCAGGCATAAAGGTAGGTACAAAACCTGGGCAGAATGTTTAACTGGCACATACAAAAGTGCATTACTTACTGTTACACTGTTTTGTGATTCAGT